>JBBJLS010000006.1:6320346-6339930 GCA_037577275.1 Bryconaethiops microstoma | reverse complement strand
AGAGAGAGAGAGAAAGAGGGAGAGAGAGAGAGAGAGAGAGAGAGAGAGAGAGAGAGAGAGAGAGAGAGAGAGAGAGAAAGAGAGAGAGTGGATGGAGACAGGCAGACAGAGGACCTCTAATCCTTCACTTCTATTCAAATACGCTCTTAATCTCCGAACACTTACACACGTACACACACACACACACACACACACACACTCACACACACACACACACAGTTAATCTCCAACCACGTCTGAAACTCAAAAGGTGCACAAAAGGCCCTTGACACCCCACCACCCACACACACTCTGAAGACACACACATACACACACACACACGCACACAACAGCCACTACCACAGCAACCTCTCAAGTCCCAGACTTCCCACTGCTATACACACTCACACACTTGACTGTCCATCCCCAGAGAGAGCACAAGAGATCCAGTGATCAAGCCCATTATTTCATAGCACTGCGCGAGAGTGTTGTGGCCCAGTTGGATGACCCCGTCCTACATCATGAGTGTGTGTTCCAGGACAGCTTAAAAAGTTTCTCTCTGACTGCACTATGATGCCTAAGTCTCACTCTGGCATGGCTGTTTATTTGTTTGTTTATTTATTTATTTTGGGAGGATTCTGGTGTGTATTCGTTTGAGGTTTGCTTGCTTACTTTATGTGGGTGAACTGGCAAGACAAAGGCCCGAGTCAGCAAAAGGAGGGATGAGAGAAATGTTCACTAAACTATATCTGAACACAAATATGAAGAAACAATTTTAGCCTAAGCAAAAGGAATGAAGATAGACGGGCCTTTAAAAGATGCAACAAATTTTATACAACTCTAGGTGTTTTAGGTACCTAGTGGCTTCAAATATACTGGTCACTTTGAACTTATATACACACATACATACATACACACACACACACACACACACACGCAATTCACAGACACTACAAAGATAGTTTTGACGTTGTGCTTTTAAATCTAAACAGAAATATTTAAAAATTTTAATGCGAAAGTATGCATTCCTAAAGATATATTAAACAAAATTAAATGATAGGGAAGGAAAATACAAAATAAGCTTCAAGACTTCTACAGGAAGACCCTTTTGAAGATTTTTGGCAGCCTTGTGGTTTAAGTTTGGCCCATTTCTCTTGGCAAACGGTTATTAATTCCCCAAGGTTACCATGTACCCTCTGTTGGATTTGCTGTTTTGAAATCCTAAATAAATTCTCAAGTCAGGAGGCTGGCTAGGCCATGCAAACACTCTTACCTTTTGATAAATAAAATTCTATAGTTATCCTGAGTGTAGGTTTGGGATCTCTGAATTGTTGGAATGTCCATCTTTACCTGTACCTGGCTGATGACACCCCTCTAATATCTCCAGGGACATTACTCTGTTCAAGTTTCCTTCAGTGACCGGTACTGTTTATAGAGAAGCAGCCCCATATCATCATGCTCCCACCGTCTTACTTCCCTGTAGAAATGGTGTTCTTGGGACCCGAGTACATTGTTCCAAGTTCTCATGTCTCAAAATGCTTGTGTGCAAATTTTTGACATGCATGTTTTTTAGCAAAGGAGTTTGCAACATACACACATAAACACACACTTTTCATCAAACTCTCCAGATGGGCCGGCACTTTATTGTTCCCTGGGCCGCTGACATCACCCCCTTGATGTAGACAGAATTGATGATGAAAGCAAACAGATCTATCCAAAGTTACATTTACCAAATCAATTTCATTTTAACAGCCTCTCGCATATTGGCATATTGACGGCTTCTCACGCGCTGGGGGAAGAGAGTGAATGAGAGGCCGAAGGAAGGAGGCAGACGGGGTGGAGGGTGGTGGTGGTGGGGGGGTGGTAGTGGTAATAGCATTTACCATATTTAATGCAGCGATGTCATCATTGAATATCCTCTCTGAATAATGTGGCACTTCATCATAAATTCTTTACAACTTATTTACTTAATGGAGAGAGTTATGGGCCGCTGACAGCACGCTAATTAAACATAGTGATACACTGCAGCCTCGTTGCAATGACATCCTTAACCAATCCCTCACACACACACACGCACGCACGCACGCACGCACACACACACACGAACTGTCTCTCTCTCACACTCACACACTGACTTTTTACACAGACACTCTCCCTCTCAAACCCACACATACACACAAATACAGAGAGGGGGTCACGCATTCTCACACACATACACACACATACCCACAAACAATCATACACACACTGGCTCTCCAGTTGTTTAAATACATATTATTCAAGTATGCAATAAATTATCAGTGGATTAAAATTCATGAAATCTTTTTCCCCCCTTTCTCTCCTTTCATGGAAATCAGGGTGAGTGAGTGAGAGAGAGAGAGAGAGAGAGAGAGAGAGAGAGAGAGAGAGAGAGAGAGAGAGAGAGAGAGAGAGGAGGACACTCACTTCTTGTATGAGGGCATTGTGTCTCAGAACTTTCCTGGCTTTCATAATCCTCACTATAGCAGCCTGTAAATACATTTTCCTATCTTCATCCACGGCACTCCTTGTCTGTTCCATCTCCTAAAAAACAAAAATACAAAGGTAAGACAGAACAAAGACTCATAAATCCAAACTCATCTGCCCTTTGCATTTTGTGAACATGTTTCGACCAATGGAAATGCTCAAAACCACTTCTAATAAAATCTTGTTACATTATCATACATAAAAAAAGGAATGTGTATTCTCACCAACACACCAAGGTGCTGGAAAGACAGGAAAATATGTAGGACTGTTTTTCCAGTGTCTCAGGTGTTCGTGCTGTACCTGTGGTGTGTCCCGCTGAATTGATGTAGTGATCTTAAACTTGGTTCTTTTACTAGTGAAACTCATATTAAGGGAAAATGTGGATTCCGTCTCAATTTCCTCCTGGATGAGCAAGTAAAGGGAAAGTCATATTAGAAACCCAGTGTGATTATATTAGAAACCCAGTGTGTGGCTAAAACAAACGATCAGAAAAAGGATGCAATAAAACGTATTTGTTTCTATCCACATACAAACACTAAGGAAAAAACACAGCCCATTAGTTTAACTAGTTTGATAGTCATTTCCTTAATGACAAAAAAACGTTGTCTTGAGGAAAATGACTGTGGAATATTAAGTTGCAGATACTGTAGACGCTAGCTTACTTTCTGTGAGTCATGATTGATCATCTTGACATCCAGCAGGGACTTGATGGTCTTCTGGAGCTCCTTTTCGCTCATCTGCGTGCTATCCTGGAGCTCTTTATATCCCACCACCTCACTGTTGTTGAAGGCCAGCAGCACTGCCATTTGATAGGTAGTAACCATGGCCACATAAGGTTTGGACAAGTAGTTCATCTTCACCTCACCTACAAGAGAGCATGAAAGAGCAAAACAGAGAAACACAAAATGAGTTCCTGGAACAGGACTTGATGTTTTTCAGGCTAGTTAGTTTTTGTTTTCTTCAGTATGTTCAGAGGAGAGTTTGCAGAAGATGGTCTCATAGAGGAGTGACGACACTGCCTGGAGCAGTTATGACTGATGTTATCAACTGAGTTGGTGTTTGCAGCCAATTCCAGTTACATTTCTAAAGAATGAGTCAACTATAACAGTTCCACAGAAAGAGCATCGACAAAAGGCCTGCTCTAAAATGTAACGAATGATCCAGAACATTCAAGCAACAAACCATTATAAAGTCGCTATTATACGAGAAGGTGTAGCAACAAGCTCAGGCAGCTGTGTGTGCGTGATAATGCAGGCCACTGTATCATTCACAGTAAACAATTGTCATTGGTCTGATGTTGAAACTACTGTCAAAAATGACAACAGAATCAGGGGCCTAATTTTTAGCACGCACACGCACGCACAGGTGGGGAGTTCCCTTCAACAAAACCTGCACTGCCACCCCACAGAAGAGAGACTAGCATTCAATTCCCTGTCCAGGCAGAAATGCATCTTTATTTGCCATCTTTATTTTCTTATCACTACAAAACGTACATGTTGTTACTCGACACTGCAGGGTGCGTCACTGTTATTGTTCAGACATTGCAAATGAAGGAATAACATCCAATTGGCCTTACTTATCTGACCTTCTTCCAGATGTTACATGACTACAAAGTCTGTTAATTAAACCCAACCCAGAACACTGTCTACACCCAGCTCGTAGACCTCGTCCTCCGCAGCCTAGAAGCCAAGTACTTTAGAGGGTTCTTTTTTCTACTGTAAAGCTCTGAATGATTTTATCCATTTGTGCTGTGGTTTGCACTAGATCTGAAAAACATTCAGCAAGGTCACATATGTTTTTTGTTGTGATAAATACTGAGCTATTTGAAAATCAAAACACTGAAAAACATTAGTGGCCTTGAACATGAATGTAACATTATTTTGGGTTTGGTGATCAGTATTTCGAAGCATAAAGATTCATTTATGACGCACTGAGCTGCCCAAGTACACAGAGTGCAGAGTGTCATTTCAAGCTCTAATTATATTAGCTTAATCAGGACCAGAGGACAATCTGTACAATGAAAATCTTCTAGTTGCCCTTTAACATGTATTAGTGTGTTTTTCTCTAAAGTCTATTTCTAGATATTGTACCTGTGCAAAGATAGTGTAGCCAAGTCAGTTTCCTCCCACTGAAATGCTGATTATAAAACAACTCAAACTGGGGAGAAAAAAAAGACATCACCATTAGTTCATATTCAAGCAGTGTTATATTTCATTCATTTCCAAATTTTACATTGAGAAGAATTCATCTGTTTTGATCCTCAGAAAATATGGCAGAAAATATGGGCAGCACATTGTTGTACAAAGAACGTAGGAATTTACCATTTGTACACTCTTCTCCAGTTCCTGAGGGATGGCAAACGTGGAGGAGGGGACCTGTGTGAGAGGCCATGCGCCCGCCTATGACACACACACACACACACACACACACACACACACACACACACACACACACACACACACACACACACACACACACACAGAGTAAATTAACTTTTAACTTCTGAAAATCCCCTTATGTCTTTCAAAACTTTAGATTTAGTCTTTAGGGTTAAACTTGTCTGAATCTGTCTACCTTTGGCTAGGTTGCTGCGTGTCAAATTATCTGTACTTTACTCTTCATTAACTAATTTCAAACAATAAGTGCAGGTCATATTTTACTCTCCAGCTCTACATGTTCGTGTGTGGCCGTTCCTTCTCTCACCTGTAACACATAGATCTGAAAACTGATGCCCAGGTCCACCACTATCTCCTGGGTTTTGATGAAGTTGTTGAACTTGTTGTTGAGGTCAGCACTAACACTCATGTCGGTGTACATTCGGTGCAGCTTGCTCGTGAACTCATAGCCACATGCTTGCTGCATAGCAAAGGACAGAGAAATTGAGTAAGAAAAGAAGAAAGAAACAACAGGGTATACTTTGGACACTTTCATCAGGAGGAGCCTGTCTTTTCTGTCACTGATTAGACATAATGACAGTCTGTTGTGCAGCAGTGGGAGAGAGGAGAGGACTGGTGATTACTGCTGAGTCACATCTGTGCACAACTTTTACAGTCAATGAGAGCAGAATTATATGCCACTTCAAAGAGAAACTCAGTGCAAGACAAGACTGCTGCCTTACCTTTAGTTTGTTGATCATGGCTTCCTCCGAGTCCATGGATAAAGAGAGCCCGTGTATTAATCTCTTAGCAAGCATTCTTGCATAAAACTAGAGAAACAGAGATACAGGAGCAGTTAATTGAAAAGAGTATGAGATAAGAACAGCCAATTCAAAATTGCTAAGCCCCATTTCTTACTGAGCTTACCTTTTGAAAGACGTCTTTGTCATCGATGTACTTGAAGACAGTGATGAAGCTGGTCAGCTTATCCTCCACCTCATTCTCAGTCATTCCCTTTGCTGACTTCTTTAGTAGATTGTCACAGTACTTGGCAAGCTGTATGACAATGCATTAATTTAAAAAAAAAGAAAAACACATTAAAGACAATAAATGCCATAAAAGAAACACACTTTAATCTGTAATGAACACACGCACCAGTTCAGGAGCTTTACAGATAGATTTGGGCTCTCTGTAGTTTACTACTGAAGTCAAAGCCTGAAACACAAACATAAAATTGTTTTTATCACTTAACTACAGGTACTGTACAAGCACAATGTCATAAAAACTACCCCATAACTGACACTCCGGTGCCCTCTTCTGGACTAAAAGTATAACTACTGTTCATTAGTGTTCACATAGGAAATAAAACAAATATTGATGGTACATCGGTCTCTGTCATGTCTGTATCATGTGTTTCAAGGAAATATGTCTAATACACATTAAATGTACTTGTATTTTCATTTAGTTACCTAGCCATCTCAGACAAGATTAACTAGATGTAACTTCATATTAAGGACAAGCCTGCACATGCTGGGCTGACAAGCCTCCACAAACCTGGAAATCTTACAAGCTAGCACCGAATGGTGGCTATGTAGCATTTTATCTATACCACTACCCTTCTTCATTCTTTCCAACAAAATCATTGTATAATAAGAAATGTTGTGTACCTTGTCAAGTGCGCTCGTGAAGTGCTGGTCCCCATTCAACACCGTGTTAATCAACTGGACAAATTTACTATGAACCTCCAACACAGACTCCACAAACTGGGTTGGCATCTGCAGCAAAGAGAACAGAACTGCTGAAGCACATTCTAAACAAAAACAGAAAAGATCTAAGAATCCTTTCTTTTTCAACAAAAGCATTTTAACAAATCATTTTTCCAAACATACAAAACAGTCTACTGTCCATGTTCTAAGTAGTTACTGTTCAGAGCAACAGACCCACTAGTCTGGAATTGCAGGTAACAACAATATGTAGACAAACGGCATCACTGCTGTGGTGTTAGTTTCCCCAATAAAACACATTTTTTATTTAAAGTCACTTATTAATATTCCAGAATAGTCATTATCGAAAGGATTTAACCTATATGGCAATTTTTTCAATATCATAAAAAAATCCTCTAAAAACATAACATTGTATAAATAAGTAATCACAAGACAAAAATATTATTTATAGCTTAGAAAAAAATGGGATAGCATAAATTTTTTTTTAAGAAATCAAAAATGTGATTACAGCAAGGACAAGGACAACACCACGCTGGGCAGTGTTGCCCTGGCAGTCAATGTAGTAAATCAATTATGATGTGTGGCCACAACTTATCATGCATCAATCCAACTGCATGGCAAGCTGCTTTAATGACGATGTATTAATTCAATTATGTTTTAGATTAAACAAAATTCACACTCAGCTAAAGACAAACTCACATTTTCCTGAGAGAGGTTACTGGTGGCTCGGAGCCCCTCGTCGTGAATGTGCACCTGTAGCTCCTGTATCATGTGAGGTAAGCCATTGGTGACAGCCCGCAGCAGCGTGTACATGTTCGCCATGTCTGAAAACAAGCAGCCACAAGCCAAATCAAATCCCCAGTTCCAGCAGTGAGAAACAGGGCTTTAAGCTCCAACATAATCAAACTGCTCAGAGTAAACACTGGTTCTCAATCAGTGTTACAACAACAAATACAGCTGCAGAGAGGCACAGTGTGAACATTTACACACACGCACCCACTCACGCACACACAAAACCATAGTAAAAATGCAACACTTCTCAGATATCGAATAACTTCAGACATTATGAACATCAACTTTGGGAAGGCCGATGAATATGGTTAAGTATTCAAAGTGAATGTGCTAAGTACTCTAAGGAAATGTGCAGTCATATTTTGATACATGCCCACAGCTGAATCCTTTTTTTTTTTTTTTTTGATATTCAGCAAACTTCACTTTCTTTTGCTTACTACCGTTATTAGCAGTGTACAGGCTAATCTTGCGTCTTTCTGAAAATAATCAGAAACACAACAGCGACATATGAACTAGGTACTTACAGCAAACATACAGTAAAGAACTGAAAGAACACTGTCAGAGGATCTAAAGTGAACAGGGTAAATTGGAATATTAGTACAAGCTCCCAAGCTCTGTTTCCCTTTGCCTCTCTGTCTCTGTCGATCTCTCTCTCTCACTAGACAAGCACCCACAGTCCTTTGCATGCACCAGTGCTCTCTTTACACTACAGGTGCCTTTCTTACACTTTTTTTTATCCATTTTTTCCTTCGGATCTGCATCAATCTCATTATTAACCTTTAGTGCACTCAGATGACGGAAATCCGTCACAGCGACGGAAAACTTTAATCCATGAGCATGCTGTCAGAGCTACCCTTATGTTATAATGCAACACTTAAACAGCTATCAATGGTAGATGAACTATGTAGAGGTTTAGGAAACTGAGGTGAATACAGCCCTGCCCTATATTACAGCTTTACCCTGCCCTATATTGTGGCATACTGGATACAGTATACAAAACATACTGATACAGAATGCAGTACATAGTACAGACTACAGAGTACATAATCAGAGTATGCTATTTTAAACACAGCCAAAGTCTTCTATTGTGGGTGGTTATGTGCTTTTTAGTTAATTACATAAAACAGTTAGTTGTATTTTGAATTTGAATCTTTTTGGTCGTCAGAAACACTAATTAAATATTAAACAAACCGGAGTTAAAAACTGACAAACATGATGGGCTGGAAATGATTCACAGATGGGCTTGAACAAAACGACACCAAGGTAAATCTGGTAAAGACTGAAAGTTGGGAACCGGACAAACTGACAGTTTAATGGCTCTTTCTGTGACGCAAACTGGTCTGCTTTTTGCTGTAAAAAATGTTGGTTCATTATTTTCTGGTTTGTAGAGGTGTTGTATAAAAACAATAGGCTGACAAAATGAATCCAGTACGATACCAAGCTCGGTTTATCACACATGAATGTCTACTGAGAAGTTTAATTATTCTTCAACAGAGCTCAGTAATACATATGGGTTCAGTGTTCAACAGGAATCAAGTTCTTCTTTAAATTGTATCTAACAAGTATCTGTATGTTAAATACTGTTTTAGTTAATAACAGCGCTTTGATTGCCTTTAAAAGTTAGTAATTTTTGTAATAATATTGTGGGTAAATACTCAAAATATTCTTCTAAGATTTCAAATGTAACTTGTGCTGAATACTGGTAACTAACTTCTGAATTCTAATTTCTGTATTCTGAATACATATTTTCTCTATACTTGTATTCCTTAAATGACTATCATTACAACATGTATTCACTGGTATCAGGCAATTACGAGTATGTTCTGTCTAACATAAAGCTGACAATAGACTAAACAAACAAAACCAAAAACACACAATAGCCAGACTAAGTTCTGGTGCCTACAGAGTCTCAGACTGCTTTCAGTCTGTAACATGGGTCTAATAAACTTGGGTATAACGTCAAGTTTGATGCATGCAGAACATTAATAACTCCTGAATTGTATTTATTCCATGTTAGTTATCTTGCGTCTGGGGCAGCTCAATATTATACTTTGTACTGGAAATAATCCATTATCCTATTTGCCTGCATGCCAGCATAGTCTGCTTAACTGGCCTTCCAAAGCAAGCAAATTGACATTTGAAAAATTGACATTTGAAAAATTGACAATCACGGCATATTTTTATCCTATTTCTTTTTGCAGTTGTATAGTTTTTGATACCAAGAAAGCTGCAGTTGTGCTTTTTGTTTTATCTTGGCACAGGTGTATTTGTGGAGTGGTGTGAATTGCTTTCAGTCAGAAATCCTGACCTCCACTTTCACTCCTCAATACGAGCAAGCAGCTCAACACAACATTCCATGCATGGAAAGCCTGCACTGTCGTACTTAGATACATGGAAAATATTTAATTTGATTATTAAAAATGAATTAAAAACTGAGCCAGCAGGGTGACCACCTGTGTAATGTCTCCTTTATGATGCATTTCAGTATAAAATCTGGTGTTATTCTTTTTTGAAAAACACACTGATAAGCTTTCTGATGATAAGGCTATTCCTTAAGTTGTAATATATGACAAGTGTTGTGCTCCAAGTCAATCCTTTCCTTTCTAGCTATTACAGCTTTTGCGTGTTAGTTTTGGTGTCACAAATCTGACAACACACTTGGTACTGCAAAGGCTTAAGCAAAACTCCACCGTGGCATTCATTTGTTGAAATGCATCTTGAATAGTCCAGCAAATACTGGCTTCTTTTAATCCCACTAATCTTTATTTATGGTTATTTCTGATTAATTACAGCTACACCTGGACGAGGGAGACAGACCCCACATGTAGCATCTTGTAGACTGAACAGTTGTAGATGTAAGAGTAAAAGTGTCCTCACCGTCTCTCTTCTCTTGTCTGACAATGTTCTGGCACTCCCCATGAAGAAACTGCAGGTGGTCAGCCACCATTCTCTGCTGGCATTCGTGAATGACTTTGCTGTAGGAGCTCGGGTGTAGGTACTTCCGACATCGGACCTCTTCATCTTTCAACCGCCCCAAAACCTTCAGCCAAAAAAAATAGACAAGAATTAGACATCTTGTTCACAGGGAGCTATAAAGGCCACATTGGGAACTCATTTCTACATATCCGAATATGTGATTACCATTTCTTTGCTGATATATAATGTATTGAAAAAAATAAATAAAATTTGGCCTGTACAAAGGCTGTGGCACTATTTCAGTTATTTTGTCTGTAAGGCCTTAATCCAGGTCAAGTTTCGACAACTCCACAGTGTAATAAATTATGTGACCCTTAAAACCTCTTGTGCTAACACTCAGCAGTCATGAACTATGGAGCAGACTGAAGATCCGAAACTATATAAAACTGACTCTTAGAAAGCAAGAGAAAACCATAAAATATATCTAAACTTATCTAATGTTATTAGATAAGTTTAGATATATTTTATAGTCTTCTCTTGCTTTCTAAGAGTCAGCCATATTGTCATTATGAAATAGAAGTTAATGATAACTGCTGAGTTCAAGAAAAGACCTGTAAAAATAAAAATGTCTGAAATAACCGTTCATAGACAGGTGAGCAAAGACAAATCTATTACTATATGACTCAAGTCAAAAACAGATAGACTGTTAGCTGGCTCAAAGAAAACACTGGAGGCTTGGATTTTAGCCAAAATAATGCATAATTTCATTTATTTTCTGAATGCTACATTTTATATTTATAAGACGTTCATTCAGAAAATAAATGAAATTATGCATTAGAATTTGCAGAAGTGTCATATTAAAGTATGCTGCATGCAGATGTGAGATTAACTTCATTACATTAAAAAAATAACAATAACTGAAACTGGACCAGGGGTGCCCAAACTTTCAGTTACAGTTGTATTGCAGTTGTGATTCCAGTGTGCTACAGCTGTAGAACATTTTAGATAATCCTGCCACAGCAAAGAAAAACTATCACCATTTCCCCTAACTGATCTGATCAAAACTGTGCCAGCATGATTCTGGGAAGACTCACACAAATACCTTGGAATAGTGAACTTACACTAAGCTTAAAGCTTTTTCAACCATGAGGAAAATCCTTTTTGCTTCTAATTGGGTGATCAAAGTCCCATATACAGAAAAAACTGATTACTGTAATATGATTTGAAACATAGTTGGATTTACCCATAATACACATACACATGAAATACATTTCTAAGACAAGTTAGCGAAATACCCCATGACCTAAAGCAAAGAGCATATCAACAATCAGTGTTCCATGTAAACCTATAAGTGGAATTTCCACTGAAGCACAGAGCAGCCCTATCCATGTGAATTCCAGAAAAGAGAAATCTTTGGAGAAATCATCGAAGCCACCTCACAGGCATAACCGTGTCTAATAGCATATTATTTAGCATAGTGGCAGACACCTTACCTTCATCTTAAACAACCAGTCTTCTCTAATGCACGCTGACAAATGGAACCACACTCTTTCGCCTAATATAAACAGGCATACAATTCTTTCCCATTAGTTATAAAGACCACTGTACACGATTAGACCATATCAGGAAGCCTCATATGAAAACATTTGAAATATATAAATTATCTAGACCAACTGCAATGCATTTGAAGAAATGTGGTATTTATCCAGAAAAATAATTACTAACACCAATAACCATCAGAATAAACAAAATTGCAGCTCACATGCGTCAGAACAGACATGAGATGAAGATTACCTTTTCCATATATTGAGAACAGTTGGACTCTTGCAGTAAGTTGGAGGCTTCTTGTTTGTAATACTCTCCCGTTTTTGTCAGAAACGGCCCTTCAAAGATCTCCTGATAAAACTAGAACAAAATAACAAAGGCTGTGGTTCCCAAGTGAGTTGTAAATTTGCAGAAAGACATCCAGACCACAAACACATTTTCAGACTTTCAAAAATACTATAATACAGCATATTTGTAGGCTATTTTAAGTTTGCTTAAAATTACCTGCTCATAACCTTGGCCAAATGTCAAATTCACACTGAATATGGTTGAAAATGATGGTCTCTCATCATAAACACAGTAGCTTATCATTATTACAGTGGTACTCACCTTTAGAGGAAACTTTTTCTTGTACTGTTCAACATGAACAAAGGAGTTGATAACCCCATGGATTACTTTCTGATTCGGATCCTCCCCACACCGGTCACTAGGGATAATATACATGATTTTAAAACAGGATTTTTGACACACAGAATCCAAAGTAGGCCAGGGCTATTCTAAAATGCAGACAGGTTAAGCAATAATAAATCCACGCACAATTAAAAACATGCACAAATCAAAATGCAATGTGTGATATACATACACAAGTTACCAAAACCGATAAAAATAATTAGTTTCTTCATAAGGAAAGATTATGTACATGAACTCACAAACACAACAGTGCATAAAGCAACTTTATTTCAATCAGATGGATCCACCTACTTCTTGATTTCCTTCAGAAGCATTCGAATCAGCATAGCCTGAAGTGGCTCGATCATCAGCTTCCTCCACATATCAAGTGCAAGCTGGAAGCAGAATTAACACAATTTATTGAAAATTAATTATTGATGTAACTAAGATGATTCAGGTACCAGCACTGGAAGACAATGTGATTTTTAGATAAGTGGCACCAAGTTGTGAATATTCTGAATTAAAGACTCCAACCGTTCGCATTTCTTATGGCATCTTTAACAAGACTCAAAACCATATACACTTAATTCATTTACAAACATCCATGTAAGTCACTGATTCATTACAGCAAAACAAATTAACCTTCTTTGAACTGTTTAAACTTTGTGTTTACCTCTCCAATCTCCATCAGTGGTTCATTCATATCGACCCCACCATAGCCATACTGCAGGTCTGCTTCAGTGAGCTTGTTTTTCTTTATAAACTGTGTGTTGAGATACCTAAGGCATAAAAAAAAAATTAACGTATAAGCAGTGGGGAAAAATGCGATGGAAAAAAAGCACACTGATGTGTCTTCGTCTGCCTCCCCGGTACACAGAGCGTTCCACAGATCAAGCAAAGTCACTGGGTGAGACTGTAAAACGGCAAACAAAAAACAATAACGAAGTTACAATGAACTACTGTTGGCTAGTTGTTTACTTCCACAGCTGTCCAGTCCGAGCAGGACGTGACACTGCCAGGACGCAAACCAGCACTGTGAACTCCAGCCCACTGAACTGGCCTTAAACTCTGACTGGGCATGCAGGACACATATCTTAAAAGAACATCCCAGAATCAAAAGACATAAAACAAACAAAATATATTGTATTCATTTCAGATCTAGACGATTTTACACAATCAGTTGAATGCACATTGAAGGGTTAACCAACTTGATATTTTCACATCAAGAAAACTGGTCTACTATAAAAGCAATAACCAAAAACAAGCACTATATGCATGATCTGTAGATAAATAATGCTAGATTCAGTACATATCATATAGCTCAACAACGATTACCATGTTCTCTAGTCTAACACTCCAAGTTTAAATCATAGAGTCCTTGTTGATAAGTTGAATCTGCTGGCTAGATACTCTTCAGTGATCTCACAACACATAACCAACTGCTATACAATTTTAAAGAATCAAGAACTAGTGTCAGCTAAGTTCATGTAAATACATATGCCTCTGTCAGTCCAGAGCATCCATACTGAAATATAACTACAGATCGCCAGATACTGTTTCGCAGGCAAAACGTCAAGTTTGTACGCAACATGGACATTGGCCAATCACTTTTATGCACCGGGAACCAACAGGCAGTAGTAGGATTACCAAGAGACTAGAGGATAAAAGGCTGCATTTCCACGGAAACCAGACAACCAACACAACACAATGACATTTGTAAACACACTATGGAACTGGATGAGCATGTTGAGCATGAATCGTATCTCAACACTTTCATAAGGAGCAAAAAGAATTACGCTTAACGTCAAGCAACTGCAATTTAACACAACGCCCAATATAAGACACTGTCTCATTAATACAAGTGCACCCACCTGTACAAGCAATCCATGTAGTCAGCACCCTTACTGTACTCCTCCCAGTATCTATGATACATCAGCAGGACTTTCTCCTCAGACTCCAGCACCTTCTGCAGGGAGAGACACATATCAGCAGTGTGAGGCATGATCCAAACACGCCAACAGGCAGGAACACCATCGTTCCAACTGTACACCGAGCCAAGGGCCTTAACCATGCTTACCTTATAAAGCTGACGGACATGGTTTTCCAGAAATATTTTTGTCTCTGTGTAAAGCCGTTCACCCAAGGGTTCTGGGTATGCAACACACAAAGCATAAATATCTCTGATTACTGGGTTAAAGAAATTTTGGTTGATTACACAAAGGGAAAATGCAAGACATTCTATTACAACAGACCTAGACTTAATACCATTATCATGTAAACAGTGAGGTATAGATCAATAATTTTTCTTATATTGGTCCAAATCATTGTGCATAACGAAAGGTCCTTATAAACATTTTTGAAATATTAACACTGAAGCACATGAACTATGAAGTATGTATATGAGAGTTTAGTCTAGTTGTTACAAGTCAGTTAAGTCTTAATTTGCTTCTACTAGACAACTAGGGAAAAAAACTAAAATCCTGTAACTTAAAGATAAAAGGCAGGATACGAGAAGCGATCGTTCCACGTTGCTCTCTCCACGTAGTCGAGCATCACCACAGCCCTGATGGTTGTCAGCAGCTTGTTCCATGTCTCATCAAAATCCACCACCCGCGGCTTTAAAGACATCGTGTGCAGCTTCCACTACAGACTGCTAGAGGAAGAATGAACCAAAAGCCAGTGTGTCGTGCAAGCCTAGTTCTACTGCCAAACAGACACAGAAAGTGAATTTCATAATCGAATTTCTTAAACAGCCTCTACTCTCTACATTAAACATTGCTGTGAGGAGTTGATTGCAATCTGTCACAAGAGTATTAGTGAGATCAGATACTGTACACCACATTATAACATGGTACACTGTACACCACACTACACACCCTCAGCTGGTGGCCTAGTAGTTAGGGAGTTGCCTCTGCAATCAGAAGGTCATGGGTTTGAATACCAGGACTGCAAGTGGCACCACTGAGGTACCCTTGAGCAAGGTACTGTCCCCAGGTGCAGTGTCACTGGCGGCCCGTTGCTTCAGTTTTCGGGGCAGCTGGTGGCCTGGTGGTTAGGGAGTAAAGTGAACACACCACAGTATACAGTGTGAAAAGTGTGAAATTATTTCTCTGCATTTAACCACTGCACCAAGTGAAGCAGCGGACTGCCACCAACGGGAAGCAGTGTGTGGGGACGGTACCTTGCTCAAGGGTACCTCAGTGGTGCCACTGGCTGTCCTGGAATTCGAACCCACGACCTTCTGATCATAGGGGCAACTCTGTAACCACCAGCTGCCCCATTGGGTTAAATGCAGAGGACGAATTTCACACTGTGTGCTGTGGCGGCTATTAGGACCACTTTACTGCACTTTACTCTAATAAGTCAGAAGAATTCAAGCTACAGCCCAGAAGATCAACAACAAGCTGCAGTGTGCGTGAGTGTGTGAGAGAGAAAGAGTGTCTGTGTAGTTGTGAAGCAGTGAGTGTGAAACTGAGGTTGTTTACATTCAGAAAGGAGCTGAATTGACCAGAGGCCTAGCTGGAGAGCTCTTTAGCCGTCCAGATAGCCTTGACACTTAATTTCAGTTTCGTTTACGGAGCTGGAGCTGCTTGTTGGTGAGGTTAAGAGACTCAAACCCGAGTGTGAAGTGGATCGCAATGTGAAAGGTGAAGTTTGTGGAGTGTATTTTCATCTCAGCTCCTATAAGCTAGCAGGCTAAAGCCTCGCCTGTCTGTTTCCAGCAGGGTTTCTCTCCTTTAACCTCTTTATCCCGCTCCACACTCCGCTCCGCACACGCCTAACCATCTCCTAAAATTCCTGACAGCGTGTAAATGTGATTACCTCGGGGCTCGGAGTCAGTAGTATGAATAAAAGTGAAGTTTTTCTCCCCGCTGTCAAAAAAACCGACACCGTTCAACGATACCATTCCATCGTAGAAGACCTAGGAACGCAGTATCTAATCAGCTGGAGGGGGATCAGGTCGAGCCGAAATTATACATTTGACTATATCGGTAACAAAAAGGCCAAATTTGTATTAAGAGAATATTTAAGATGTTAAAGAAATGTGCAAGTATTCATATGTACATGTTTTGTCAAAGGAAATATGTTTTATGTTTAATACGTTTTACCAAACTCCCCCATTAATAGATGGTGTGGTCTAGAACTACGGAACCCGACTCGGGACAGTAAAGCGAGGCGCTCGAAGGCCCTATGAGCATATGACGTCATTCAAGAGAAAAGTGACTTTTAGTCTTTTTTGACTGTTTAATAATCCAATAAAAATACTATCGTACGAAATTATTGAATCAGGTTTGATAAAAAATTCTCAGAAAACACCTTCATAAACAATTGTGCACTACTGATCTGCTGGTACACTAAATCTTTGCACATAGCAGTGTTATAGTGTTACACTGTTGTTTATTATAATAATATTCTTGTTATTGTGTTGCATTATTGTTTATTGATTATTTTTAAAAATTGTATTGTCTTATTATCTTTTATTGCTCTTGTTGCACTGAGCATGCTAATGACAAGAATTTCCCTCTGGATAAATAAAGTTCTTTCTTATCTCATCTTATCATACTTGATCTTATTTTATCTTATCTTATCTCATCTTAACTTAAAAACAAGGTTAAATAATTATGCATTTCTGTTGTTAATTAATAACTACTACAATGTTTCACAACTGTGAATAATAACTACTCTTACTGCTAGTCTTACTACTGCTGCTACTACTAAGAATTAAAATAACAATAACAGAAAATTATGTTAATGAATAATTATGACTGTTAATTACTAACGACTACTATTAATAATACTCTTACTACTTCTACAACATTTATCAGACGCTTTTATCCATAGCGACTTCCATTCCCTAAGTACAGAGGACAGTCTTCCTGGAGCAACTTGGGGTTAAGGGTCTTGCTCAGGAACCCAGTGGTGGTGCTGAAGGTAGGAATCAAACCCATGAGCTCTTGGTCCAGAGGCAAGTATCCTACCCACTAGGCCACCTACCAACTACTACTACCACTACTATTACTACTACTACTGTTGCTGCTACTATTACAACTACTACTAATACTGCTACTACTCTGCTACTACTACTACTACTACTACTACTACTGCTACTTTTGCTACTACTATTACTACTACTGCTACTACTACCACTACTACTATTGCTACTACTGCTACTATTACAACTACTACTACTACTGCTACTACTACTACAACTACTACTACTGCTGCTACCACTGCTAATACTACTACAACTACTACTACTACTGCTGCTACCACTGCTAATACTACTACAACTACTACTACTACTGCTGCTACTACTACTGCTAATACTACTACTACTACAACTACTATTGCTACTGCTGCTACTACTACAACTACTACTATTACTGCTACTACTACTGCTAATACTACTACAACTACAACTACTACTACTAGTGCTACTACTACTACTACTACTACAACTACTACTACAACTACTACTACTACTGCTGCTACTACTACAACTACTACTACTACTGCTACTACTACTAATAATAATAATAAAGCAAAATATAGGTTAGATGATACATGAAAGTGGACAAACCAAGTGTGCAATAAATACTTCTTGCAGGTAGCTGTGCATCACTGCATCATGTAGGTCATATAGACACTCACTTCACCTTATGTGATCATTGACTAATGCCTCAAAAGCACCCATTTGGATTAGGCCCATTTGAGTTAGGCTGCCTGACATGAGCACAGATTAGTGCCTGTCAGCACCATTCAGTTTATAAAGTAAGTCATTTCAGTACCTGAGGTTCTATTTATCAGTACATTTACAGATTAAAACCTGGTAGTTAAAATAGACCAGGTGTTTTTCAGTTAATTTATACCAATGAATAACTGGTATAAATGTCACCACTCCAGATGGGGAAGTGTAGTATGCTATTTTCTGTCACATGTACAATACTTTTTCTTTTTCTTTTTGAGTAATGCTGCAAACATTGCAGTGCTGTAAACAGGTGTTTGTAGACGTTCCCCTAGACCTGCTTTTTGGTATCATGTGGTAGTGCAGCCAGAAGTGTTTCAAGAGCATCTTGTATTCTACCTGTAGCCTAGCAGATACTCGAGGACGCTGCACGCTTCCAGACCAACTTCAGGTAGGTAAAACACAAGGATGTCTTCAGTCAGTAAAAAGTAAAGGTATATAAAAAAAAAAACCATGCCCATGTCTGACATTCTTTATGGTTAGCGATGTGGCTTTAAGCAAATGTGTGCACATTTCCACTTTTTTTAAAACCTGTTTTAGTATGTTTTTCACTGTCAGACATCCGTTACATGTTATAAGCATATAGAGAAAGCAATATTCAGGCAATGTATGAACTGGTGGGATACATTGTGGGAGAGTAAGTGGATCAGTCAGTGTAAAGTTAGTAGAACTGTTATTTTAGATTAGACTAGATTAAATTAGATTCAACTTTATTGTCATTGTGCAGTGTACAGGTACAAAGCCAATGAAGTGCAGAAGAATAAAATACTTTACAAGCAAAGTGCAGAGTAAATAAAGCAGCATAGCTAGACTATAACTACAATAGACTATTTACAGATACATTGTACATGAAGTGAAGAGGACCATCTGAAGGAGGCGGTATTATAACAAGGTGGTACCATGACAGACAGTATGTACAGTTAAGTAAAACACGCAGTGTAACCAGAAAACACACAGATTAGTAAATACCAATATTGCTGAAAATAAAATGAAATAAATTAAGTAGTGAGAGAGTAAAGTGCACAGTGACAGGAAGGTCATTACTGAGTGAAGGTAGTATTATACTCTAAACGGACAAAAATATTAGGACACCTGTTTTTTAGGCTTTGTGCTAGGCCTCTTACTTCCAGTGAAGAGTAATCTTAATATATCAGCAGACCAAGAGATTTTGTGGACACAGTTTGAGGAAGAACCTTTTCTATTCCAGCATGACTGTGTCCCAGTGCACAAAGCAGCTCCATAAAGACATGCTGGAGGAGTTCAGTGTGGAAGAACTTGACTGACCGCACAGAGTCCTGACCTCAACCCCATCCAGCACCTTTGGGATGAACTG
>JBBJLS010000006.1:6291841-6320246 GCA_037577275.1 Bryconaethiops microstoma | reverse complement strand
TCTGGCGCTGCTATTTTCAATTCTACATAAGTTATACGTATATAAAGAGGCCCCTTCCAGTCACGCGTGAATACACCACAAATTATTTCTCTGCATTTCACACATTAACCAATGTCAGATGTGCGCTGTTCTAGATCAATTTGTCTTATAAAGGAAAATGGTTTTATTTGACATATCTTCATTTATTGTTATTTGCCCGACAACTTTCCAATGCAAACCTGCAGTTTGACTGGTATACATACACACACTCTCTCTCTCTCACACACACACACACACACACGTTTATCTTTAATTAAGTATTATTAGTCTTGCTGGTTTAACCATGTAGCCAATATGCTAGTACAAATATAATTAATGTTAACTTAAATAAAAACCATTAAATACGTTTATGTAGAAAATGGGGGAGTTGGTTTGGAATATCTGGCAACCCTAGTTTGGACAGGAGGTTTTGCAGTCTATCCGGTATCACAGCGTTTTTCCACCTCCACTGGGTTCAGTCCCCTCCGGTTCAGCGGGACAGAGGGTCTCTGGTGTCCTTCAGAGGGTCAGCGGGGTACAGGGATGTCTCCGTTTCGGTTGTTTGCTCGGGTCTCCTGCAGACAAGTGAGGAACCAGTGGAAAAGCGTGCAGCAGCGCAGAGGTCTTCAGAAGATCAGCAGCCAGGTGAGTCCCACACCCCCAGGGATCTTCACCTGTTCACCGCTCTGCTGCTCCTTCTTCATTCTAACAGGAGTTTAGAGTCTTAGCAGCCAGGTGAGAGTCCCTCACCCCCAGGTATCTTCAATTCTTCACCTCTCTGCAGCTCCTTTATTCTAACAGGAGTTCAGAGTCTCAGCAGGACTCAAACCCCTTATTAGCAACTTGCTGTCAACTCCATCTGACCTTTGCACTGCACACCTGAAATACACTACTTGAACAAAAGTATTGGGACACCCGAACACTACACCAACATGGACATTGCATTCAAACACATAGACTTTAATATAGAGTTGGTCCCCCTTTGCAGCTATAATAGCTTCCACTCTTCTTGGAAGACTTTCTACAACATTTAGGAGTTTCTGTGGGAATTTATGCCCATTCATTCTGTAAAGCATTTATGAGTTCAGCCACTGATGTTGGACGAGAAGGTCTGGCTCCCAATCTCCGTTCCAGTTCATTCCTGTTGGATGGTGTTGAGGTCAGGGCTCTGTGTGGACCAGTCAAGTTCTTCCACACTGAACTCCTCCAGCCATGTTTTTATGGAGCTCGCTTTGTGCACTGGAGCACAGTCATGCTGGAATAGAAAAGGTTCTTCCCCAAACTGTGTCCACATAGTTGGAAGCATGGCGCTGTCCAAAATGTTTTGGTATGCTGAAGCATTATGATTGCTCTTCACTAGAAGTGTGGGGCCTAGCCCTGAAAAACAGGTTTGTCCCAATACTTTTGTCCATGCAGTGTACATGGAACCCTGACAGCGCTCAGCTAAGCTTATTAGTAAATAAATGCAGGTGAAAGAGCAGAGCTGTTATTTGCACAATCTTCATTTACTGCTACCTCTATTCTGCATTTTTGTACAGACTGCTAGAATACTTAATCTATCGCACTACTGTATTCATTCAATCTGCGCTTCCATCTGTGCTTTTAATCTTTTATTGATTTTCCATGCATTCTTATATTTCCTTTATTCCTTTTTACTTCATACTATTTTACTGCTTGTTGATTTATTAATTTTTAATTCTATTCTTGTAAAGCAGTGACCCTTGAGCGACCTTAGTGAATGATAAAGGGCAATATAAAAAAACTTGACATGACTTCACTTTGTTACTCTTGTGTTTTTCTGGCACTCTCTTTTGCTGTCTTTGCACTCTGTATATTCCTGTCCCGCCTGCACTAATGTAGTCTTGTGTTGCGTCATGGTTCTGGAGGAAAGTTGTTTTGTTTCACTGTGTGCTGTGTGTGTATGGGTGAATTGATAATAAACCTACTTGACTTGACTTTACTGTTACTCTTGTGAATTTCTTGCTCTCTCTATTTTGCTTTCTGTGTAGTCCTGTCCTGCCTGCAGGATTATGTTGTTTCCGTTTTTGCGTTGCTTCATGGTTTTGATGACATGTTTTGGTTTCACTGTGTACCTTGTGTATATGGGTGAAATATAAAACCTACTCAACCTGACTTGACTTTGATTTTCTAAGCTGCAGTGTGATCCTTTACCACCTGTGCGATGGCATTTAGTAAGGAGTTATCTATGCAGAAATAGAAACCAACCAGGAGGCCAAAGGTGCTTTGTGGATTTAAACCCTCTTACTGGCTTATAAATGCTTTAGAATAGACCAAAGTTCAGAAGAGACTAGAAATTTAAACTGATTTTCATTGTTTCTATCCAAGTGTGTGCTTGACACCAGTGATGTGTTTAATGTTTTGTGCTCTGACCTGAATTAGGCCAAAAAAACTGCATTCCTGACTACACTACCTGCTCTGTCTTATCTGGGATATGAGGTGTGCAAGAAAGTGTCTTATGCAACCGCAGTCTTTGCACTTGACAAAGGTATGGTTTTTCAAGGACAGATGTGGTTATAAGCCTAAATATGTTTCATATAGATACAATAAATATGCATTTATTTTCACCTCCCCCCTTCAGCTGAAGAAGTTATAGAACAAGCCGATTACTTATACAGCTGTGGAGAGACAGAGAAACTTTACCAGCTGCTGCTCCAGTATAAAGACAGGTAACCTCTGGCCTTCTGGCAGTTCACATGCGACTAAATGTAGCAACCTGAACGTTACTAACGGTCTCAGTCAGTGAGAAGTGAAGGTGAGTGTTATTTGTGGTCAGTGTCCTGCAGTACACTCAGAGTGGGCTGTTTTGAGGGAGGCAAGGCTGATACAATGAGCCCTTTGTGGCCTTTCAGGATTTGTTGAATTTGGCCCATGTGGATCACTCTGGGAGAATTCAGTGCATAAAAAGTATTCATACATCTAGAGCAGAGGTCCCCAAACACCGGGCCACACAGAAAGATAGGATAAAAATATTTTATTTTGAAAAAAAAAAAAAAACGAAACAAAACACTGGTCTCGGTCACGTGAAACGGGACAGCAAAACTTTAGCCCACAAGCTAGCAAAAAAGAGTTAAAAAAAACAAACGCACTTTGTTTTCAGTTGTATCTATACCAGTCCGTGAAAATATTGTTTGTACATGGCTAAAAAAAGGTTGGGGGCTTCTGCTCTAGAGGACGTTCTGAGTTGTAGAAAATGTGTTTTTAATTCCACATAGGCTTTTGTGTCCGAAAGTTTGTGCACATCTGCTCATCCAATGTTTCTTCTTAAATCAAGGGTATTAATAATTAATCCTACTTATTTGGAAAGATTTTACATTAGAGTGATTGCATTCAACCGCAAAAGCATTAGTGAGGTCTGCCTGAAGGTACTGGATGGGGAGCTTTGCACCCCTCTTGCCAACACCTGGCATTAGGTCTTACCTGAGGTTCATGTAACATCCAGTGCTTTTCTCTGGAGATTCTGCAGGGTGTGTGCTCACAATTGAACATCTATGGGTTCAAGGAATAGGTGCACCTTACACTAGCTACAGTGGATACTTTTGGACATATAGAGCCAGTTTCCCAACAGATTAAGAGTAATCCTAGACTATATTTCTAATTCAGTGGAAAATCTTCATTCATAATCCTGGGTAGGCCAGGAATAGTCTTAAATCATTATCTGGGAAACCACTACATAGTGTATATACATACATTACGAACCTGGTTTCAATTCCAGTTTGTTTTTATGAAAGTTACATAGATACTGCATTAAAGGAAATCTTTAAAAATGAGCACAAAATGACTGCCTGCGCAAGATGGTACAGTTGCAAAAAGGTAGACCATTAAAGGCAGTGTCCTGGAGACTACAGTGGAGTTCAAGGCCATTTTTGTGGTTGAAGTATAACTATATGCCACCCACAGAAAACAAGGAGCAAAAAGTAAGATATTGCAATATGACTAAAGATCTTTGAATACTCTGTGGCTCATAAAAAGTAATCATGGTATGAATTACATGTGTCCTGATAGCACAGATATCAGAACTTCTCAGTTTAACCAGATTACGTAAACTAAAGTCTGTACAATTGGAACAGAGGCACATTTTTCATAAACGTTGGTGTATAGAGAACTGATTTTATGGCATCATGTCATGCAGATTTGTTTCCACCCTCTTCTAGTGATGATGCTGAATTCCTGTGGAGGCTGGCGCGGGCCTCGCGTGACCTTGCTTTGCTGCCCAACAACGCTGCTGACCAGAAGAAAAGACTCAAATATGAGGCCTTCGATTACGCCAAAAAGGCCCTGGAGAAAAATGACGCCTGCTTTGCTGCACACAAAGTAAACCGTAGTGAAAATGAGGTTGTTTTACATCAGTGCTTCTTTGTTTAACTATAAAGATACATATTAATATCTTCACCTTTTCTTTTCAGTGGTATGCTGTCTGCCTCAGTGATGTGGGCGATTATGAAGGGATAAAAGTTAAAATTGGTAATTCCTACATCATTAAGGACCACTTAGAGGTAAGGTGGTATAAATTTTTTTTTGCCAAATGCTATTTTATATGCAAAATGCTCCAAAAGTCTGAAAAGGTTTATTTAAAAAAAAAAAAAAGGTGATTATTCCAATACAGCTTATTAATTCAGCTGCCCATTAAGAGACTTATCTGGAGGATGAGCATGATCTTTTTACTGTTACAGATGGGTAACTACATACTGTAGTTGCCCATCTTCTATCTAAAGGCCAAAAAAAGTTACCTCTGACCAATTAAGAAAAAAAGTTGTACTAAGAGCAGAGTCTATTGTCATTAAACTAAGGTAGAACATTAACAGTCAATGGTATGAAAATAACTGTTTTTTTGTGGGCAAAAAATATATATGGAAAACACAAATTTGCATGTAAAAGGAGATTCCTAATGCAAACCGATGTGTGTTGTCTCCACAGCGAGCTATAGACCTAAACCCAAAAGATGCAACATCTGTCCACATCTTGGGTTATTGGTAAGTATTTATCCTCAGTTGAATAAAGAAACATATTAATGGCACCGTAAATTACATCCCATCACTTTGATTGAAGATTCTTTTACATGCCTTTTGAACTTTTTTCATAAGACTCTATGGTCAGTCGTCACTGAAGTATTAAATGAGCAAAAGTGCAGTCAAGCTTTTGATCTTTTACTTCAGGTGTTTTGCCTTCGCCGAGTTGCCATGGTACCAGCGTAAAGTTGCAGCAGTTATTTTTGCATCACCACCCACTGCTACTTATGAAGAGGTAAAATGCAAAGTGTAGGTTTTAGGCCTTTGGTACTGTACTGTGTTTAACTGGAACACAATCAGTACAAATCAAACAAGTGAAATCTTAATATGCACAGACATGACTGCCTTAAAGTCACCTGACGCACATCTTCTCTTGCTCTTAGGCGTTGGCTTACTTCTTGAAAGCTGAGGAAGGTGCAGTATTGACATTTTTCAAAAGTGCACGAGGGAAATTCAAAAGGTTTCCGCACTTTAAGACTCTTAAGAATTTAAAAAACAAATTCTCTCTCATACTAATACATCTTATACTAAACTCCAAGGGCAGCTGGCTTGCCAAACAGAACTGGTCACATTTCCACGTTTCCAATAAAAATATAAGAACTTTTTGAACGTCCCTTGTATAGTAATTTTACATACATTTACCTAAAAGCTTTTGGTATTCATGGTGAATGGAAAACAAAAGCACTTTTTTCTTTTATTTCTATTCAGTTGACCCAAATTTCTATAGCAAGAATCTTCTGATGCTTGGGAAGACATATATGATGCTTAAGGACCAGGAAAAGGCTCTTCTGTGGCTCAGCAAAGCACGAGACTATCCTGCCATAACAGAGGAGGACAAACAGGTCAGGACACCCTTTCAACCTCAGTAATACGTAATAACGACTGTTATACACATACAATCTTTGTTACATACAACACTTTGTTGTGTTGGATATGGTCTAAGTTTAAATTATGATCCCCACTAGGTTCACAAAGAAGCGCTTGACCTGTTGAAGAAAATTAATGGATGATAGAGGGATCTGTCATCAGGATCCAGCTGTTACACAGATCTGAATAAAATGCCTTATTTTTTCAGTCTGTACATTTAATTCTAAAGTGTATCTTAACAGCCTTAAAGGGAAACAAGTCAACCTGAATTACTTGTTGGGCTTAATCTGTACTTTTATTATAAGGTTATAATAAAGTGTAAATAGTTTGATCTACACTGTATGGACTGCAAGCTTGTCCTATTTGGTACACTTTTTAACTGTAGCTTATTTTAGACTGCGACATTATTATTACTACTACTACTCATACCATTCATGAGTTTGGTCGGTGAAACAAAGTCGAAACCAATGTAAAGATGGTCATATACATTTATTAAATATGGTTCTCTCCACAGGCAAGATCCAACCAATAACACCCCCCACCCCCTCCCCCCCGGAAAAACAAACCAAAAGAAAAAAAAATTCTAGAATAAAAACAGCCAATGCACCCCACCCACCCATGTGTCTCTTTCCACAGGACAAAAATGGAGGGTAGGTTTTCATTTGACATAAAATCTAATTAGTCTATTAAAATGGTTAAAGTAGATTAAAAATGAATGTTTTATACACAAGTCTCCTGCTGGGGGCATTTACAGTGTTTACAGTGTCTATCTACACATGATATGTTACAGTTCATCTGATAGGAACAAGGCGTCACAGAGCCTGTTGATGTTGCTGCTCCAAAAACAACCAATTATGTACTTTTCTATGGTAGCTGTAAGATTTCTTTTAATTAGCACAGTACCATGGTGATGAGATTTACTTCGCAAGTGCTGTTGTTCAAGCCAATAGTTAGACAGAAAGCGATGGAGTCCTCTTACGACAAAGTTTCACTTTTTTTTTGTGAGTAATTAGCTTACATTCATTATTTACAAGACGAATGAACGGTCTGAATTTGGCAGACGATGTTGAAATTTTACTGTGATATTTTGACCGTAACACAACAGCAGCAGCTTGCCGAGAAACCCATTGACGTGGACCGAGCAGCTCCCTGCTCTAGTAATCCGACAGAAAGCACCAGAGGCAGATTTTGGTAGTTTTCACATTTAAATGAAAAGCAGAAAAGTAAAATACCTATTCAAAAAAAAAAAACCCAAATAAATACAAGTGAGGAACAACCCAGCTTAACCAAACAGCCTCTGTCTCAGGGAAGAATGTGAAATGTCTAAAGCTGTTTAAAAAAAAATTGTGGAGACCTGGGGCAACGGAACAAGACCAAATTTTTAAATGAACTTTCTAAACCCTTAACTGCCGGATGTGAAAAACACTCTTCTAGTGGTCTAAGTACTGTGGAGGTCCAATTGTAATAATACCTTATGATTTCTCCACACTATATATCCAAAAATATCAACACCCCCCATCTAATTAATGAATGTAACTTCAAAACAAACAGGTGCACAAGTCTACAAACCTTTGGACATATAGTGTGATATTTTTCTGTATGTAATGAAGTGCATTACACACAAAAAAATTAAATGTCAATTATTTAAAAAATGGGCCTTCATGGTCTTTTAAAGTGTCATTAAGCAAACGATCATCTCATTAAGGTTTTAGGATTCTTAGCACACTTGATTACACTGTTTTCAAACTCAAGCTGGCTTTTTCCTTTGTATTCACCTCTTTATCCGTTTAAAATCAAGAACAAAATTAAATGGACTGTATTAAATTAACTAGATGATAAAGGAAAGAAAAAAAGAGATGAAACAATGTCAGCAGCAAAGCTTCAGAAGTTCAGTGAGACTTCTGCAATGAGCAAAACTACCCCCCCCCCCTTCAAACCAGAGGCACTGGTCTAGTCCATAAACCCAGAACTGCTCAGAACTGACCCAAACACACACTGTGTACAAATGCATTCTTTCAGGGTAACTGTTGCCAGGTTGGTCAAGCTTTACAGAGAATTGGTATATTAAAAACAAAACAAACAAAAACCCATCTCATTCAACCTGATGATAAACTAGCACCTAACTCAAAGTCCTAATTTCCAATTCTTAAATTCTTTAAACATTATTTCTGCAAGGTCAGACTATTATATAATGGATACAAATTTACCGAATGACATAGACCTGCAGCATAGACCTGCAAACCTTGCATAGGAGCTTTGCATGGAGTTATTTTCAGTTATCAAAGCCATTTGTTTTGGTTAAAATGGTAGAATGTCCAGAAATAAATATTAAACAACCGACCGTAGCTTTTGTTTTGAGCTTTATCACACAACTATTGAAGCCCCTCTGGATGCAGATAAATACATTTTCTTCATAATAATTTGGATTCTCCACAAGTGGGCGCTATTATCACAGAAGTAGATTTGTGTACATCAGTCAATAGAGTGGAAACAAGATTGTGGACACTGTTTTTAGTAACTAAACAATGGCATTCATAGGGACTTTGAATTAAATCAGATTAAAAGAATACCAAAACGTTATACAGATGAACAGATGATAGCTAAACAGAGGTTTGGACTGCTGTGTCTGGTAAATGCACACACCAAAATGTATAAATATGTACACTAAAGACACAAGACCCCTTCTCTCCCACCTTTCCAGACAAGCATGCTTCTGGTACTCCTTTTTTCCGTCAGGGGTGGCAGGTCTGGAACTGAAAAGCCATCCCTAAGCAGCGAATTTAAACAAAGTTTGCTAAAACATCTCATGAAGGTTAATGAGATTTTAGTACAGCATTATGTAAAGCTTGTCCAACCTCTTCTTCTCAACAGTTGCTACAAACTGCATTTGTGGTCACAGCAAATTGTGTCATTATAAGACGGTCACCCTTCTGTTTATTCACTGGGGAAGATTTAGAGATTTTCAGCCTTAATATTTTCATTTTCTAATAACTACACAGAGAGCTTTCTTCTCCAGCTGTGGAAGTATCTAAATGAACACATCAAATCTCTGTGGGCTAGGAGGGACAGGCTTATGCTCCTCATGCTTTCTGCTTCAAGAGAGTCCAGCGTGAAGGCCTTCTGTTATTTTTAGAGCCAGAAAGTCAGTATACAGCTGTAGAACTACACTTTAAGAATGACTTGAGAATGAATTTTTAAGAATGAATTTTGACCGAGTCAAAATTAGTCTGATATGCCAAACTGAATGATGTAGAATGGTTCAGGAAGAAGTGGAGTGTTGTTTTTGTCAGGCGTGCCACCTAGTCTGATGTTACCCAGTATGACAAAATGACTGGCCCAACCCTCGCTATGTAAACTTGCTAGCGTAGTATTGATTCTTTTCCCTTAGTAGCCCATGACCGGTCGAAAGGAACAAACTTAACCTTCAGTACAATTCAAGAGGCATGTCATGCAAAGACAGACAGAGAGAGAGAGCAAATAAGAATGAGCTCCTTTCCTTAAGAGTTTGTACTCAGGACTAGGACAGCAAAACTACTTTCATACGAAACCTCTAGTATGCAGCAGCAAAGTGGAGGAGAAAATACTTTTTGGTCTAAAGTGACAACAGCAATACTGTAAGACAAAACCCAGGTCTCTTGGATGATATGCAGTCAGGATAATGGATTCGGTGCATGTGTTTGTGTATCTCAGGGTAGGAGGGTAGGGGGTTGATCTTCTCTGGAGACAGCCATGCAAGCGCAACACAATCACTACTGAAGATCCAAAAGCAAAAAAAAAAAGAAAGAAGAAAACCCAGGCACCAGACCAAACACTACAATCATCCTTTAAGAGCTCTATAAAACTAGAGCTGTACGTATGGTTTAATTATAAAATCCACTCTTGATTTTTTTGTCAATCTCCTTTAAAAACAGGCAAAAGGAAAAGCATATTATTGTATTTAGATTTCTGCTTTTAAAAGATAAGAAAAAGCTGAAATGCTTGCATAATCATGGGGAATAATGTTATGGAGATTGCTAAATGAGGTTTTGGATTAAGATTTGGTTTAAAATGACAAAATAGCTTATGTACATTGGTAGTTATCTGTGCAATTTTACTTTTTTGTGTGTCCCCCCCCCGATTCTTCTCTGACTTGGCCGGGCACCACTGCAGAGAGAAACTGCTCGCTACTCTTGGCCAAATCCTTCCGTTTCCTCGATTGCAAAAAGCAGCTTCTCTTTCAACTGTTCAAAGCTTTTGTAGGGGGGCAGGTCTAGCCGGTTAAAGCTGAAAAGATAAGAAATGAGAAGTTATCCAGAGACAAAGAGGGTAAAATATATTTTGGTCATCATCAGAAGTAAAATAGGCAATGTGTAAACCAAGGACTCACCATGTATGACTCCTAGGAAGCCAAGTGTCCTTGCCGACCTTCTCGATACAAAATTTCTGAGGTCCGTTGCTACCTGTTAAAACACAAATAATTGTTAGAAACAGAAAAAATATATTTCCATTTACTACTGCATTTTCTTGCTTGCATATTTTCTTTGGATGTGTGTGTGTGCGCGCCTCACCCATGAGCTCAGCGAAGCCCCCCAGAGGCAGCCTGCAGGTGCCTGTGACAAACTGCAGCAGTCGGAGACGAACCTCATTGTCCACCTCTTTCACAAACTGCACACACAGCACATTTTACAGTAGGAAAGAGTTTAAATATAATGACAAAATGAGTGCCAGCAAATGTCCATGATCTTGTATACAAGTATCACAAATGCACCGCACCTGCCAAAACCACATGATCTGTTTGCTGTTCCTGGTATAGTGGCGATACACAGTATTCCTCTGCCAGTCCTGGAGATCCACCTCCTGCATCCCACAAAGCATAACCTAACACACACACACACACACACACACACACACACACACACACACACACACACACACACACATATATATAGTGGTCTACTATATAGTGGTCACCAACCATTCCTGCACACACACACACACTTTTTGTATATAAAAGGTTTATGACCTTGAGTAATCAACATTGTCACTTGCTCGCATGAATGATTTGCGTCATGTGTATTATAAATAATAAATAAAGACATTTTTCGAGGAGGACTGATGTACTACAAAGTTACAGCAGATTACCCTGTGATAGCCCTATTAGAGTGTACACAAACAAGGACACCTCAGTCTCCAAGTTTACCTCCAACTCCTTTTCATCAAAGTACTGCAACCACTGCAAGGGAACCACCTCATTGAAGCCATCAAGAAATGCTTTGGTCTGGCCCTCAACACCTCGTGAAAAACGCCATTCTGCCATCAGCCTGCAGAGGGCACACAACAATGAATCTGCATTAGTCATCCTGCACAGCAGCCTCATTATGCTCTGCCTATCTTGAGTGTGAAGGGAAAGCCCTTACCCAATATACTCTTCTTTGTTGTCTTCAGTCACAAGAATGTTGGCGCCGTCTGGTTTTAGGTCATGAGAGGTGATTTTGCCAAGGATCTCCATATCAACAGAGAAATACATTTCCAAATTGCACTCCTCAATGTTGTTGTCCCTGTAAACAGATACAGAGAAAGAACAGCAATATTAGTTTTTGCAGTTTAACCAATCAAGACATAAGGATCCATTACGCATTTAAATGTATAATCAAATTTTTAAAAGACAACTAATCTTTCTACCCTTTCTATTGACCGTAGAAAAGGCAATCAAATAGGACCTATTCACATGAATTAAAATGTTTTATTTAGTATTTAGGCACTTTAGTAATAAGAATATACAGCAATTACATATATTATTAATGCCATGTAAGTAATATTTATAGTAATTAAGTAAGATCCATGACAAACAAATTTGCTTTTGACTGTTACGGTGAAGCATTTTGGATATTAAACTTAACATCATTCTTGATCTTCATTTAAGAAGCATCTTAAAACTTTAAAACACATTTAAATGTTTAATACTGACAGTACATGTACGTGAGAACTGTGTGTGTAAGAAGTACAGACACCAGACGCGGCATACCTGATCCAGATCAAAGAGTTGTAGAACTCCGGATCAATGGACTCCAAGTCTTTCAAGATGAGCTTCTTGTTGAGCATGCGCTTGTAGAAAGGCAGCGAGAAGCCTGTGTCGATAAATTTTCCATGGAAGAGCGCCTGCAGATAGACAGTAGAGGGCAACACAGGTTAACTCGATTCAAACATGATACAGTGATGCTACAGAACAGCACATTGCCAGCTCAACTATATGCACACACAATTGCTGTGTCTGATTAAAGCAACCATTAATCAAATGTATGCAGATCTATAAAATGGATTTAATCTCAAGGATACTTTAAAATTATTTTGCTTTTTTTTCAGTGTACAGAAACACTAACAAAGAATCCTATCTAAACTGGTTGAAGGTTTTAACCTTGACCTTCAGTCATCTGAATGTGAGAGCGCGAAAAATGTGGATGAAGGCACTTGCCATTGCGATAAAGCGTCCAATGAAGCAGAAGTAGGACAGGTGGTCTGGGTTGATGGTGGAGGCAGGATTTATCTGCAGACAGTAGTTGCTCTTGCCGGCATACTCAAATAGACAGTACATGGGGTTCAGGACTTCATGAGAAAGGAGAAAAAACCACTCCCTGGCAGGCAAAACACAAGTCCATCATATAATATGCTAGGAAACAAATGTTCAACATTCAAACTAAATTTTAAATACTGTATCTCTAATATTGTAGTGTGGGCCAGTGGCTCTTTAAGCGCTTCTATACAAACCTGGCAAGGCCTCCATAGTCCAGGCCCTCCTCCCCTCGGAAAATGACATAAAGCCTTCTCCTGAGATCATACGGCTTCAGGGCCATTATCTAGAAAGCAATTATTGATGCATGAGTAAAACACAAACACACACGCGCACGCACACACCCCTAACAAATCCTTTCCAGTTAACAGAAAGATGTTTAACTTTTAAAATCAAAGATTAACTTAAAGTTTTAAATTTGTGAACATGCCCCTTTCAGTGAGAAGTGAGAAAACTTACCTGCTGGAAAGAGTCTTCAAACAACGTTTGTCTAGAGACTGTGATCTTAACATGGCTGGGTAGTGCATTGGACTGCAGAAGAAACCAAAGACATTAATGTAGAGGGGAAAAGAGAATCTACATTTGGAGAATCTACATGCTCCAAATATAGAATCTAAAGGCAGAGGGCAAGCCTCAAGATAACACTTACCTGACACAGGTAGCGAAAATGAGCTAGTTTCCATCGGAAGCTCCGCTCATATGCTATCTGCGGCCCTTTGGTGCTGCAAGACACATGAAAGAGGAAATGCTCATTCAAACAAAGCTCATTCAAATCATTTTAAACAGTTACAAACAAAACATATCAAAAGAAGAAAAAAAGTGAACTCTGATGTAGGAAATGAAGTTTGAATGTCTACTCACACAGAAGACTTGCCAGTCCTTGGGTCACTAAACGTTGTGGTGCGGGTGTTGTGATCCACAAAGTAGCGAACTCCTTCCCGTGTGTAACGAATCTCCCAGCCTTCAGGAAGAGGATCCTCATTCTGCAGCCTACAGAAGAGAAACAGAGACACAAACTGAGACAGAGAGAAAGAAACCTGAATACAATTATTCTGATGATGTTGTAGTAGACCAAAGGGTGTTATGGAAGTGGCCATAAACATTAAATGAAACATAAAACTAAAGAAACACACACACACACACACACACACACACAAAATAAGACCACCATAATGTCTTTCTTACTCATGAGACTTCTTTTTGCTTTGAAACAGCTTTCATTTTATGTGTGCTATGATTCAGCAACTTCAGCTAGTTACTGTGATGAAATGTGTGTTGCAATGTTTTTAGTTTTTAGGTTTAGGACTTACCCTTGTGTGCGGGGGTCTTCCCACTGGGTAGTCTTGGTATTGTGATTGACAAAATACACCCGATCGTTTGAATCCACACGTCGCTCTGAGGGGAAAGGATCCAACAGTAATAATTATTATATTATGCAAAAAAACCACTACAAATATACCCCTGCCATATTTGTCAGAGCCTCTGATACAAGACACAACTTACCCCAACCAGGAGGTAGTGGACCAAGAGGGTCGTTTTCTGCCGACATCATTGAAGCCTGTGTCCGAATCAGGACCCACATGATGTTAAAATTAGGAGAGAGAAAGACAGACATTAAATAAAGAGAAAAATATATTTCAGGTTATCTGATGCAATGGATGGCACTTTGTCTCGGCTTGTCTGTCATTTGTCTGCTGACTATATATCACCAGGTCCTCACAGCTATATAATCTAATCACAGTCATCAAAACAAAGGACAAGATTAACCAGCATGTCAAAGGCTCAGCAAGTCTTCATCTTCACTTTGCAGAAGGTGAGAATATGCAGAGGGAGCTAATCAAGTCATTGAAAGGAGAGGAGTACACAATCACTCAACACAGAAATGAACAGAAAGAAAAACACAGAAAAGTAAATACATTTAAAAATAGGCTACATTGCTTAATGTGACGCAGATCTAATATCGATCTGACACTGAGCTGTGTGGGCAATTCATGTGTTCAAGCTCTATTTTCATTTTGCTCTATTAATGAACTGCCGAGAGAGCTGTTTAGAACAAATTATCTATGATGGCTTTTGCTGATATTTTAGTGGTCTGAATACCAAATGGTTCTCTACTTTCTTCATAGTGCACTACCAAGGTCATGAAAATAGGGTTTCTATAATCAAACACTGGTTTATATGTAACAGATAGCAGTCTGGGATTCAGACCGTGCACAGATGCCTACTTTGCAAACAATGCATTATTTAGGTTTAGATTCCGAATTTAGAATTTAGACTCAGACTGCACTAGGAAATAGGCAGCAATTTGGACCATTTATTTTATACTACTGATTATGATGGGTGGAAGTCAGTCGTTTTAGGGTGCAGGTTCAATCCCTCAAGTGTGTGTCACTTACCCACACAAATGAGAACCATCATCTAAGAAAGATCGGAGCAAAAAGAGGCTTGGAATGTGAACAAAGCCTAAAGAAGCTAGGACGTTAAAACGGTAAAATCTCAAAAATGCTAAAATGTTATAAATTTAAGTTGTCTTTCTAAATCAACACAACATGAAAAAAAGATATACATATGTATATATAAAGGTGTCTGTAGTCATCAGTGACAATGTGTATTTGACATGACTGCAGGCCTGTGTTTTTATGATTATTTGTACCGAGTAGAGGTATCTCTGGTTGAACTGGTGCATAGCTCCCTGTAGCTGGCTGCGCTGCGACTGCCACTGCTCAAAGTTGCGCACTGACTCCATGGTGGGCCTCTGCCATGTGGTGGTCCGTGTGTTGTGGTCCACATAGTATATACGGCCCCGGTCGTCCACTCTCCTCTCCCAGCTATGCAATGCACAGAGACATCATTTACAACATCAGACAATGTATCAGGAGTGATCCCTCATCATTAATAGTGCTGGTAGGTTGGTCACTAACCCTGGTGGCAGGGGCTGCGGTCTTTCCCATGTTGTGGTTCTCGTATTGTGATCGACATAATAAGTTCTGCCATGTGGGTCCTTCCTCTGTTCCCACCTAGAGGGCCACAGGAAAAACAAATAAGCACCCAACCAATACACAAATGTCACCAAAACTACTTCTGATAACTCATCATTTTGGAAATATCCTTACAGTCAAAACTGAACATCAATAGTTTACAATTCTTCATTGACTGATAGGCCAGTTGTCAAATAGGAATGGTAAAATATGACAGGGAACGGTAAAATATGATAGTAAATGAATTTAGCTTCCCAGAAGAGTAGCAGGTTTGTTATTTTAAACATGATTATGTACTATGTTCTGTGTTTTTGAACATGAAACTAGTGCTGTTAGTAACATTTACTGAATAGACAATAGATTATTTTTACATCAATTATCTAGACGGTTCAAAATGTTGTAAATTAACTCAATTATATTTATTCAGTTAAAAAATCTCTTTAATACATGCCCCGTCAGTTACGGTACATGAATATGCAGCCTGTTATATGTACATATATACTGTGCTGTGTTGTGTAAAGCATGTTTGAGAGTATTCGTAATACAGTTGGGGTAGCTCTCAAAACTTTGGGACTGCTTTTAAGTTTCAGATCTTAAAAACACATTAAGCATTTTTAGGGACAGCATACTTGTTTTTTTAGTTTGCTGCATGCTCTGAAACTAACCTATTCCTGAAAAACCCTTATAAAAATACAACAATCTCTGTCAGACAGTTTGTTACACTCGTTGACTCACTCCTCAGCCAAATTGATCAAAAAGCCATCACACAATCATATGAAGACCTACAGATCCCTTCAAAGAGCAAAGCAAAAAAATAATAAAACAACATTTTATATTACATATATTACACATAAAATCAAGTCATAGTCATTCAGGTAGAATACAGCACTTGTTCAATAAAACACACATATTGACCTACATGCGTTTATAGTACTACACACAAGCCGAAATGAACATACAGTACTCGTGGCTGCATTATTGCACATCAAGGAATGCGTCAGTGTTTTTGTATGAGCTGCGACACTTCCATTAATGCTTTTTACTCTTTATTAGAATAACTGTATGTGTGAAACCATAAAACCTTCACAAATGAGTGACTGTTTAAATTAGAGTAGTGTGTGTGTTACATAAAACAATGCACTTACATCAATTAATGTTTATTATCTGAATTTTCAGTTCTACTTAAAAAAAAAAACAAAAAACAAAAAAACGGATTAGCATTTATTTTAAAGCAAGTCTTCGCATTCTAAAAGTCTCAGTCAGCATTTGTGTTGTAACTGTGTGCGTGCCTTACCCAGGAGGCAAAGGGTCTGAAGTGCCGGAGCTGGGGGCTTGCTGCCGAGGTTTGGCTCCGTCCGTGGCTGCGCTGTTGCCTGCAGCGGCATCTGTTGTGGAGCTGGAGGACGCAGCAGCCACAGCAGAAGCAGCTGTTGCTTGGCAAGGTGTAGACGAGGAAGAGGAGGCAGCAGCGGTAGTGGCACTGGGGGGCTGCGTGACCAAGGGGGCAGCAGGCTGGCATGCAGGTGAAGAGGAAGCAGATTCAACACCTTGCTCACTCCCACCAGCAGAGGGAAGTGCCTCCTCTATTGAGGAGGTAGCAGCAGCAGAATTCTCCCCATTAACTGCAGAGAGGCAGAGAGAGAAAGAGAGAGACAGAGAGAGACATATATAGAGACATATAGAGACAGAGAGGGAGACAGAGAAAGAGAGAGACAGAGAGAGAAAGAGAGAGAGAGAGACAGAGAGACACACACACATACATGCAGACTCAGCATTATTTAGCAACACACATGTCCAATCACCAAATTCCATACAACAAATTAATTCCCACCAATGAACCATGTTCATCTCATTTTAACTGTCTTCCCTCGTGTCTCGAGGTGCCAATCATAGAAGCCAAACCCCTAAGTGAGTGTCTTTGTGTGACCTTTTCTGGCTGCTTGCTCTCAGAGCTCAGCTGAGCAGAGGTGCTGACAGCAGTACGGATTAGCAGACACCTTAATGAAAATGAGCCCCAGTAGGGACTTCTAATGAAACAGCAAATCCTCTTCACTGTTCTCCACACATATTTAAATGTGAGGCATGCTAAAAACATGAGCAGAACATCATCAAAAATCTGTCTGTAGAATGTTTTGTGGAAAATACAAAACTGAAAATTGTATAGCCTGGAATTGGGTATTTGAAGTGACTTCAGATTTAGTACAAGCATCACCATAGAGTAGAGACAGCATACAGACAAAACAGGCATTTTGTTGAACAAGATCTGGAGAAGCTGACAGACTAGAAAATCTCCAGAACGGTGTACAAGGTCCAAGATTCACTATGATTGTATGTCTTTTTATTGCTCTTTTTTTCGTTTTAAAAATAAGAAAGAACAGCTGCTTTGCAGCGTTAATATATACATGGGGTTTCTGACATGGTCACACACTGTAAAAAGTAAATTCAGGAATCTCAATACACCCATGACTGTATCAATCCACTTGTTGCTAAGAGTTTACCCATTGTTGTGTATTGATAGAGATGCCGACTTAAAATAAATTGTACTTTCAGCTTGGGCAACAGTCATCATTTCACCTTTCTAGTAGTTTTAATGCCTGTGGGGTGCAAACATCAGACAGTATGCCAGCGGGCAAAAGCAGTGGCTCTTACCAGTCGTACTGGCTACATCCCTTTCTGCAGGGTTCGGGATGGACGTGGCCTTTGGGCTGGCGATCTGTCGCGTAGGTGTGGACTCTCCGTCGCCATTGACAACAGGACCAGAGCTGCCATCGCTGTTGCCAGAGGAGGTGGATGGTGCTTCGCTTTCCACTCCATTTGTGCCATTCACTGAGCTGTACAACACACCAAAGACACACGCGCAGGAGTTAACACACAGCTGGAGGTGTCAGTCTAAATGGCCTGAGCATTGCTAAAGGATGGTTCTCTTCATGGCTCACATCTTGAGAAAATGTCAGAGATGACAATACTAAAACTGTCAAAGAAAGATGAAGTGTAAATGGTAAATTGTACTTTTTCAACAGTGCAATTTAATAGTATTCAACCCTCACAGATGTGATTACAGTAGTGTTTTGGTTTGTTTGTCGTGTGTAAATAATAATAATAAGAAAGTTAAGATAATATCAGAAACGTCAATATTCCTATTTCCATGTATCCAAACAAAATACAATCAAGCAGTCTGAAGTTATTTACCAACAGTCTAAGCCAGCAGCTACATCTAGACACTTGTGAGACACTTGTGAGAAACCAGCCCTGCATATTTCTGCCACAAACACAAAGGAAGGCAGCTTTTAGCCTGCTCATGGTGAAGGAGGAAAAGGAAGTGGTAGCATGTGTTTTGTTTCTGTGAGTGGAAGAAGAGAAAAAAAGAGGGCTCATGATGCATTCGCATGTCTGACATCCAGCCTATTGTTATGAAAAACACAGGAGGACAGCCATGATGACGAATTGGCATGGGACGAAGGACACTCTTGGTGTCTCTTTAAAACTCCTACCACAGAAATGCATGCCAAGCCAAAATCATTCTTTGAGAGTGCCTTTAAAAGGTTCCATATTTCATGTATTTTTTAATCAGGTAGTATGTAAACACTGCTAATTTAAACTTGTAAGTGCAAGTGTAAGGTTTTTGTAGATTGTAATGTTTAGATGACTAGGTCAGAGCATTTCCAAGGAAGGACAACTGGTGAACAGGATCATGGGTGGCAAAAGCTCACCTGATGCACTTAAAGTGTGCAGGCTAGCCTGTCTGTCCCACAGAAGACCTACTACATCACAAACTGCAGAAAAAAATGAATGCTGGCTCTGATAGAAAAGTATCAGAACAAACAGTGCATTGCGGCTTGTTGTGTATGGGACTGTGTAAATGCAGTAAGTGTTCATGACCCCTGACCACAACCAAAAGCTCCTACAATGGGAACATGGGAGCATCAGAAGTGGACCACAGAGTGTTGACTTGGCCTACAAATTCATCTTATCTTAATCTGACTGAATATCTGTGAGATGTGCTGCTCCAACCCATGAAGGCCCCACCTGGCCCCCCAACTTTAAGCATGCGCTGCTAATGTCTCGATGGATCAGAGCTGTTTTGGGAGCACGAGGGTAACCTACATAGAACAGGCAGGTGATTGTAATGTTATGGCTTTGCAAAATTAAAGTTCTGTCCATCCAATCTGCATTTTCCTTAAGTACAGCATTAAACATTAAAAAAGATTCAGTTTCAGCAAGACTGAAGCAAATCTATACAATGACAATATGGTGTACTTCAAAAGAAGTGTCTAAGAAATAGGTGTGCAAGGCGAACAGTGACAGCCGGTTTGCAAGCACCTGCCTGAAGAGGAAATGAATGAATCACTTCACAACAATTCCAGAGGGTGAAGAGGAGCTGCTGCCAAAGCTGAAATTCATGAGAGGAAAAACTGCAGTAAGTGCACTCTCAGTGTACTACCAGGATGAGGACGAATTCAGTTATATCATGCTGATGTAGAATATTGTTGTTTCTCACACTGCCAGACAAAGTAAAGGGTATGTATGGGTTTTTGTAATCATTTTCAGAATGTATTTGCCTTGAGCAATGAACTGCAGTGTGTAATAACATCAAAAGTGGTCTCACCAGCTCTGGGCCCTGGTGGTGCTTTCCTCCCCATTCTCATGAATTGCATCCCCGTTCTGCTGTACTTCTATTAAAAGATAAAGACAAAGCGCAGTTTAATCAGTATATCCAAAGGGCCTTCTGAACTATCTTGCAAAACTCCGATCCAAGATCAGGGAGTGAGAAAGTAGGAAAACTAAGAATCCAGAGAGACACTAAAGACAAATACTGAAAATACTCACTGGTTGTAGTGGTGGCATTACCATTATGTAGAGACTCTTGGTCAACAGTGAGGCCATCCAGGATAACTGTGAGCTCTCCAGAGGCTACCACTCCATTCTTATTCTCCAGAGTCAGCTTCAATACCTCCTTCACATTCTCAACTGTATGCACACACATATTGACACAGTGCAAACATATTACTAAAATTTCCCATCAGGGCAAAGGGTGTAGGTGAAAATATTTGAATGGCTTATAATGCTTAAATCAAGTGGTAAATTTTTTTCTGAACTGGACAAAGTTCCTCAAAACATGAGTAATTCCTATTATTAAAATAACATTAACCAAGAGGAATAAGTATCACCAACGATGTTAGTCACAGTGTTTTCACCTTAGTGCCGAGATGACCTTCAGAAACTCAAATCTAGGTGGAAACTAATAGAAATTACAACATATTCACAACAACCAGGGCAAATATGGTGCACTGGGATGAGGCTTTCAGTTTGCTGAGAAGAGGCTGCATTACACCTGAGCTATCAGATGCAGTTTGAACATTCTTGGTCTTTTAAAGGTCATCTCAGTCTCTGTCAAATCTTGTCCCACAAGAGAAAAAAAGCAGACCATGGTGCATCATTGTGTTGGTAGTATCATACGTTTCCTGTCGTGTCTCTCAAGGATTTGGCGCAGGTCCAGAGTGGCTTTCCCCAGCAGTGCATCTGCCTTTAGAGTGTGATGACTCCATACTTTAAAGTCCAACTGTGTGTGGGGGGTTACATTCCTGTGGAAATGCAGACACACAAACACACTGACAGCCGAAAGGAAGAGACATTATAAGAATGCAGGAGAAAAAGGTACTGACAGCTATCAGGAGCATCTTGAATGAAGTGAACAAGAGGAGCAGACACCCTTGGCTAACTGCCTTAGGCAGGATGAAGATTAGGTCATTGTGATCAGAGTTAGTATGTCGTGTTTATAGAGATTTTTGGGAAAATAGTGACTGATGCAATAACATTGATGACACTATGGAGCTTCTACTGAATCAGGCAGGGTTTGGGCTGGTTTTCCAGACAGGGTTTAAGATTAGTCATGCACTATATTTTCCTGTCAATGGCATTTTACCATTCAAAATCTAGAGCAGTTCAGGACTAGACTTAATTCTTTTGCGGGAAGCCAGCACTTAGCGTTTTGAGAAGGGCTGACAAGTTATCAAATTAATCAGGATTAATCACATTATTTGATGTGGTTTACAATAATTAATCTGAAGATTAAAAAAAAAATTAGTGGAAAAAAAAACATTTTAGAAGGTAATCATTTATTTCTGTCCATTAAGTCCATTAACTTGAACATGTATGCACTAACTGCACATTCCAAACAATGACATTCCAACATTATCATATATAGTCAACTCACTGTTTTTTGGACGTTCACTGCTAGATGACTGGTGCAGATGGTATAGCTTTAAAATCGATTAAAAGGCTGTTCGAATCAGAGGGCTACAATTACGGATTCTATTATAGTAGTATACAACTATATCACTACAGCCCTATCAGCGTTAAAATAACTCTCCCACATGGTCAAAGAGAGTGGTCCACACTGTGACTCCTGCATGAGTGTCGCATGGTAACGGGTTCACTACCCCTTCTCAAATAATCCTAAAGCCGTCTCCTTGATCGATCTGTGCACTGGAGACCAGGAGCAGACAAGACTAATCAAATTTCACACTCTTGTCTCTGGAGATCTCCTCTGCAGCCTTTAGGCTGAGTCTCTCCTGTAACTCAGAGGTGAGAAGCAGAAGAGGACAAGTGCAGTAATGCACTGACCCAACTCAGAATACCAATACAAAGTACCTATCTGATATAAGTGCTCCAAGAGGGCCTTTTTATTTCCAAAGCACATAGTGCATAAATATACATTAGAGACTGAAGTACCATAGCAGAGATGGTCATACACCAATATACTTGATAGAACTGGGCAATTTTTTATGTTGTATTAGTGGATTTATAAAACTTTTTTTTTTTAAACAATTTTACAACAAACATAACTAAGAAATAGTGTAGAATGTGGATTGGTTACATCAATATTCCATGAATTTAATTACTGGATGGGCCTTTTTTAAAGTCACCCCAATTCTCTGCTCACGACCAGCTTGTCAACAGATCCATCAGCTCACCAAGACAGAGCACATTAACCACCATTATGTCTGACTAAACACCTCTAAATCTGTCAGAAGGACAAACTCTCCCTCCCTCACCGGCTGTCTCTCTCTCTCCCTCCCTCCCTGCTGGCTCTTTGCAGAGGAGCAGGGCAGTTAGTATTCAGCACACAGGGGCTTTGGCCAAACAGCAGGGCTTTCTGCTACCCTCTTCATCACCATCCTCTCATTCTCTCCTATTAGCTCAATCAGCAGTCACAAAAGAGCTTGGAGTTACAGCCCCCATCAGCAGCTGTTCTGAGCTCTGTCTGACTGCCTGCAGAACTAAGCTGTACCCAAAAGCAGCAAATGAGCAGAGACCAGCAAGCCACATAGATGGGAGAGGAGGTTTGCACAACGCTACTCGGGGCAGTTTTGCGACTGGCAGCAACCAAAGCTTTCAAAAAAACTATTAAATGTCCTAATTAACATACACAAACAGAGGCATCTCTACAGACAGGGTGGGTGAGAGGAGATAATTTCTTGTTATATAAAACTTGGGGGGGGGGGGGGGGGGGTTGTTGGGACAAAAAAACCCAAAATGGTGATTATACGGGGGGGGGACACTACATAAAATAAAACAAATTGTGAAACAAAAATGCATGTCTATGAATGCAACAAGAGGTTAATCTATGACAGGGGTGTCAAACTCCTGTCATAGATTAATTTGGTAATTTCCCTGCTCAGAAACACCTGGTTCACCTCACCAGTTAATTGCCAGGTTTAGTGAATGTGTTTGACTAGAAGAACCATCCAACTGTGCTGGACACCAGCCCTCCAGGACTATGGGATCTTTTTTTAGAACTATTAAGCTGTTAGGGAAGATTGGGAAACATGGGAAAGATTGAGAAATATGGGAAAACCTCATTATGTATGAATAAATAATCATGATGCTTGATTTCGAAGAACTGAATGAAGCCATGATGTGCACAAGAATTCGAAGAACTGAATGAAGCCATGATGTGCACTAAGGTTCCCAGCCTTCTTCCAAACTAATGCTGATGTTCCAGGCAAACACTTAAGAGCTACTGATGCATCGAGAGTCCAGCGCCAAACCGCAGCGGTGACTAATGCTGTGGTCTTCTTACACACTAGCCTAACACAGGGACTCCCCTCAGACTAAAGCTTCTGTCAAAAGACGGCTTAAAAAACACTACACAGACCCACGCCAAAAATGAGATTAGAATACAATACCGATGACTTGCAAAATATCTCCCCGTTAGTCCCCCTCCCTGCCTGAGAAGCGCAGCCTTGCTGTGCCAGCAGCTCTGAGCAGCTCTGCTGGATTTCCTTCATAGTGGGTGGAAGTGTTTGCACAGAGAATTCTGACCTATACATTTCTGAGAAATGCAGCTGAAAAATAACAGTCCCCCATCCTACACAACTCATCTTAACCCATGAAATAAGAATCTGTTCTGTTGATGGAACTGCCTTCCAGACTTCGCAGTTCTCCATACATTATTTTGTATTGAATTAATTCCTACTGCTGACTTTGCCTTGTTAAAAGTCCAAGCAGACGTGATTTCATATTTTCAGCTTTGAAACTAATTTCTTCGAGTCTCTTTTCTAACTGCAGTGCTTTGCCATTTCACCTTGTTCATTTATCATTTCTGCCAGTTCAGTATGCATTTTGTTGCAGCTGCTGTCTGATTTTATGTAGAGCAATAAAAATACTATATATGTCAACAGCTCCTAAATGTTATGACTTGCTGTTCTTAGGTCAGCAGTTATTAGGGCTATGATTTGGAATGTCAGGGATTGTAAATGCATTTCCTCTGTGAATAAAATCTGTTTTCTGAGAATTTCCTGGGAACATAACACGCATCCTAATAGAGTTAGGTGTGCCACTTCAGATTTCACACCATCATCACATGATCTCCTTATAACAAAAACAAACACCAGGAAAAGCACAGGCAAGACACGCTTCAGTCTAACAAAGGGAATCTCACTACAAGTAGGCAGGGCTCAAAAGTCACTGGAACTGTCAAAACAATTAAGGCTAAATTATGTGGAGGAAAGGTGTGTATCAGTGTGTGTTTATAAGTCTTAGTTGGTTTGGGGGTGGAAGAGTGTAAATACTAGAACAATGCAACAAGTATAACTTTATAGTGGCGCTTGACCTCAAAATATAAAGTTCTGTAGATTTAATGCAATTTACTTAAAAAAAATAAAAAAATACTCAAATGATTTTTCAACCTATTCTCTTATCAGCCACGTCTGTAGGACACAATAGACCATGGGTATGCATTCTCCTGTACTTAGAAAAGAAAAAAAAATACCTGTTGACTCAAAACACACTTATAATAGAAGTGAGTGGGAAGGTGTTTTGAGTCAAGTGTTTATGTCCTTTATCAAAGTACAGGGAAACCGATCAAATACACTACACATGCTCAGATGAGAGATTAAGTCCCAAGTCAAAACGAACTAAATGAACATTAGGCACAGCCAGCAATGTTCTTTGGTGAGTGATTTCAGATAGAACCTAAATCTGGGATCTGCTTGTACAGGATGGCTGGGGAAAATATTCCTTACAGAAGGAGGTGCTCCTCCCACTTCGGACTGGAGGAGCTATGGGACTTGGCTGTCTTCTTGCTCTCTCCCTCCGCTGTCACCTCCACATAAATGGCCGTCCCAAACCAGTTCTTTTTCCTCTTGAGCTTGGCACATGAAACTGAGGCACAATATATTGAATTTAAGTCAATTTAACTTACTGGCAGAAAACACAGGTCATTTATTTACTCCCATAACACTCTCCAGTGCATTTCAACATGTTTGGCTTTAGCCAGACTGATGGTAAACTTATACTGGAAATTTCAGTTCAACGTTAATGTCAAATCTGTATTTTTTGGCATCCTTTTAAGCAAAATTTAACTCCTGATGCTTGTTTCACATTTGGAAATTCTCCACCCTTACCAATGGCATGTAGCTGTGACGTCCTTCCGTGGTTATTGCTACAATCTGTTCTGGATGAGGCCGTGGCCATGTCATACACAGAGGTGGAAGCCTGTAATACCAAACAAATTAAGCACATTAACTGTACTTAATGATTCTAAAAAATATATATAAAAAGACAGTGCAAATCAGTTTTTAACTAATAAATGTTTGTTACTGTAAACTGAGAGAATTCGTGAGTGAGTTTGTGGGTGTTCCTCTAGGTGAACGAATCTCCCCTAAAGCACATTTCATGTCAAACTGAAAGGTTCTTCTTATGTTGTATGGCACATAAACGTCACATTAATTCTGATTCACATTCACAAGAGCATTTGCACATTTTTGGGGCTCCGGAACTTCGGATGTAACGTGATGCTTTATGAATCTTATTCTATTTGATTTGGAACCAAATGTTTAACGGATGTTTGAATCTTGTGCTTTCTCTTACAAGGGTGCAGAACACCCAACGTTCGGCAAACAACATATTCATATAGACGGCACTGTCTGAAAAGATAAAAAGGCCTTCTTCTGTTCAGGACGGCAAACTTTAGCTTTCTTAGCTAGTTAATATCTCCTGTACATTTGGCCAGGAGAGTGGTCCTGTTGAGCAGAGTGAGTATGTGTGATGCATGTCTGGGAATTTTTTTCTCTTTTCTACACTTCGCAATACTACATTACAGAACACATTTCTAATATGTGTAATATATACTCACAATAGGTGTGTGCAAAGCCCTCCAGATCCTCAGCCAACACCATGGCCCATGGTTACCACTAAAACAGAAAACAGGAAGTGGTTAGCAATGATGATGTAGAAGTTACAGTGACAGAAAAGGACTACAGCACACTAGACATGCATGACGCCGAAACACACTAATCAGCAGAGCTACCTGGCTTCATTAGCACTTTGTATTATTAGGGCTGTGTGCATGAAGGGAGAAGAGCCTGAAGGCTGGCACAGAGATAGAGGCCCAAATTTGAGCAGGCTTTAAGCAGCTTAAGAAGAACCCAATTAGGTCGGAGTGAGCTCCACACTGATAGCAAGGCAGATGGAGGGAGAGGGCTCAGAATGAGCCATGTCAGCAGCAAAACACTGCCACTGTGCAGGAAGACGGACAGACACACACAGAGACACCCACCCTACAAAATATTAATGGGACAGAAACATAACATATAAATGAGAAGTCTCATTGATCAGCAAAATTCAGTAAAATGTATCAAATGACTGAATGAATCAACTGCTGAATGATCTTTGGGATTTACTCTGTCAATTCATATTTTGAGAGATTTCATAATTAAGAAACTTTGCAATTTTGCTTAATCACAAATAAACAGCTAATTTCAACAGCTGCTTAAACACATTCTTTTCAAGTTCAAGATCATGACAGGAACTACTTTTGCCTCTTGAACTTGTTTTGTTCACACAGGTAAGACGCAGATAAATAGGAACAATAGGAAATGTCCCTAGCTGGTATAATAATGCTGATTCAGAGAAACATGTTGCTGAAACTGCAATACACACTGCCAGTAAGGAGTAAAACTCTAAACCGAAAATAAAGCAATGTTTATATGATATTTCAGTTAGACAGGGTAAGATACCACATTTTTGACACTGAAACCTTGTGTGTTGGCTGACACAGACAACTTTTTTTTTAATAATTGAAATTCAAAATTTGTATTTTGAACAAGCGCTCAATCAGAACTCAAAACAAGTGCCAAACAGTATGCTTAAACTACTGACACACTTCACCACAGGAAGAAATAAAAAGCTAACACCATCACAAAGTGTAAGTGCATGGTTCTTCAATGCACTACTTTTTTCCTCCCTGATATCTGATTCAGCATTTTCTGGCAATACAAACCTGGTATGGTTGTCTGGTATTGGATCAGCATTTCTAATGTAAATAACGTCAAAATTTATTTTATTCAACTGTATACATGGACAAGAACAATTACAATTTCTTTCCCCACATACAATTTATAGATAGCAAGTTGGCTGCTTTGTATAGTTTAGCTCTATGAATGCATCTCGGAAAGGGTCAACCTTTATGAAGACCAGTCATTTCTAGACATAAAACAGCTTTAATGACGCTACCAAATTAGAGGAAGTGTCAATGTGCGTGCTGATGTCTGCACAATCTTTGTCAAACAACACTTCCATTGGGTTTTGCATTCTAAGAACCCAAAAAGCCACTTTTTAATCTGTGATGCCATAGCATGTGTGTAATTTCAAGCTTCAACACTGCCCTGTTCTGTCACATTAACTTAGTATTAAAACCATGACCTTGCATGTAACGTATCCTATTACTATAACAAAATACATGTGAGGAAAAAAAAAATTAATAAAAAATTAATAAAAATCAGTTCCGCTGCTTGCCTCTGCGGCTGACTGAAATATCAGGCCAGAAACGCTTTTACATTTTGCTGCAGCAGCATAATTTACACTTCATGAGAAGATGACCAATCAATCCCCTGCTGTAAATCAGCACAGGCCAGTGAACCCAGGTGTGTGCTTTGCCAAAACCTGGAAAAAAGGTGAAGGGTGTACTGTAGAATCATCCCGCCTGTACATCAGTCCTGGGAGTAAGTGGTCTTCGGTGTACAGTCTGCAGCCTGGATAAGTGAATTTAACAAAACACCACCTGAGCTGCAAAACAGTCCATGTGTCTCTTAACTTTTGCCTTCCTATTGACTTCCAGAGGCATTATTATAAAAGGGAGAGAGGCATAATGAGTTCACCTTGAAAATTTTGGTTTATGATGTCTTAGCTAACTCCATGAAGGCAAAATCTTTTACATATAAGTTCATAAAGTCTAAATCATTCCCAACAAGGGGAAAAAAAAAACAAAACAAACAGACTCAACACTTCCACTCAGCCAGTCTACAAGCACAAACTGCACACTCTCCCCTAATCAAGAATTTGTTGACAAAACCAGTTGAGCCAAACCACATGGCCTCTACACCTTAAGCAGTGAGAGAGAGAGAGAGAGAGAGAGAGAGAGAGAGAGAGAGAGAGAGAGAGAGAGAGAGAGAGAGAGAGAGAGA
>JBBJLS010000006.1:6276491-6291741 GCA_037577275.1 Bryconaethiops microstoma | reverse complement strand
TTTCCATTTCTTTGTCATTGGACAAACTTACAAAATCAGCGAGGGGTCAAATAATTATTTCCTCCACTGTATGTATAAGAATAGGGACTTCCAGGCTACTGTCACTAAACTGTAAGAAGTAGACTTGCAACAAAGATAGGATGGGCATTTTATATGGTAAAATGTTATATAACAGGCCTTCTACGGTGGTAGTAGCCTAGTGGGTAAAACCCTTGCCTGAGAACCCGATAACCACAAAGTTGCTGGTTCAAACCCCCCACTTTCTACCATTGTGTCCTTGAGCAAGACACTTAACCCTCAATTGCTCCAGGGGGATGGTCCCTGAAACTAATGATTGTAAGTCAAGGGTGGTGGGTGGCTGTGGCCTAGTGGGTAGGTACTTGCCTCAGGATCAAGAGGTCATGGGTTCGAATCCTACTTTCAGCACCACCACTGGGTTCCTGAGCGAAACCCTTAACCCCCAGTTGCTCCAGGGAGACTGTCCCCTGTAATGGAAGTCGCTTTGGATAAAAGCGTCTGCTAAATGCCGTAAATATAAACGTAAGTTGCTCTCTGAGTCAATCTGCTGTCATGCCTACTGAGTTTGGCTGTGTATATCTGTGTTCATGAAGCTGGACCACTGAAACCAGAATGTCACAGCAAAACTCATCCAAACATAACACTCAATCAGATATTGGACAGCCTAAATGAATTCATTGCTGGAAAAAATAATTGGAAAAGGGAATGACAACATTCAATGGAAGTACAACATTAAACCCTCAGAGCACCAACTCTGGACCTAGCATGACATCAAAAAGTTCTGGTTAAAGACACGGGCTGTGTTTACTAGCAGCAGATGAGACAGATGGTCCATTTTGTGCAAGTTAATTTTAAAACATCTGGATAAGACTGAGACTGACACGTGAAAATAAAAAAGTTGGCTTCTCAATTCCAAGAAGAGAAAAAGACTATTAGCTGTGCACAGGCCAAATCTACCTTCAAGACAAGAATCAGCAAATTAAAGGCTACACTAAGGAACTGAAGTGGAAGTCCAAAGTAAAGAAGAGTTATGGCCAGAGATGGATTTTTGTTTGCAACAAAGAAGGTCTGAGGTACCATTTGTTTGCAACAAAGAAGGTCTGAGGTACCATTTGTTGGAGGAACTGCTAAACGACTATGGCAGTTTAGATGGTTCAGACAGCGAGGAATTATCTAACCAACATACTGAAAATGAGAGAACAAAGGTAGCTGAGTCTCAAGACAATGTTGACAATGTTGATACAGGATGGGATGTTGTATGAACCTTTTTATTTGAACTTGAACCTGCAGAAGTAAAACATTACCTAAAGGATGCAATAAGCACAAGAGTGCTGTATAATATGAAGAATATGCTTTAAGCTGATTTGGTCGGAACATGTTAATTTTAACAACTGATATGAGCAATGACACTGAGATAACTTTGACACTGGGATTCCTTTAAAAACTGCATTTTTAAAACAAAAGCAGAACAAATCTGGAACTGAACACAAAGATATGGAGAAGGGCAGGAGACAGCCTAAACTAAACAAGAAATGGGATCATTACATGGTCTGTACAGACAACAAGCTTCATATCTGACACAGAGGATAAAGTGTGTCATCAAAGAACATCTGTCCAGACTCCACCAGGAAGGAATCTCTTGGCTCAAGGCCCTAGCCACTGTGCTCTGCAGCATCCAAACAACACACAACAAGGAATGTGGACTCAGTTGTTTGAAGCCTCCAGCTCTTGTCCCTACTAGGAATAAAGGGTCTGTGATGTGCAGTTGACCTCTGACAGCCTGATTCAGTACTGTGAAAAACTCTCGCAGTACAGGATGCTGAGAAACAGGTTTGCAGTGTTTGGCAGCCACCTCCAGAGGGGGGACACAGTCTAGTGTCTGGTCAATAGGTTTCATAAACCTCAGAAGATATCGTTGGAAGCCATTTTGCGAAGGTCTGGATCAGGTTCTTTTATTTACCTATGCAGCAGGGATAAGATATGTGGTACCATGTGAGCCGTTGTCTGCCTAGAATTCTGAGATAGATTGGTGGTAGTACTTATCAAAATTCAGAGACAACAAGACTATACATGTCCAGGTTCTTGCTTGAAAGTAAAGAGGTCACCATACCTCCACTGATAAACACTATAGTTTCTAAACAGGGACAGTTGAATAACAATTCATTTTTTGATGATGTACTTTGGCAATTTCTATTTCCAATGCAGGTGTTCCAGCGAAAAGGAGGATTCCAAACTATTGGGACAGAAGGATGTCCTAGCCCACATATGACATCTGGGCTGAACTGTACCTGACACCTAGTTGACATCTGTCAATGACGTCAAGACTGTATTTGGCTGATCTGATGAAAAACCACAGGACACATCTGCATTAGCCAAACCTACAATACTGCTGCCGGCTTTAGGAGATCTTATCCACCTATATAAGCACCATAAATGTGAAATGTGATATTCACCATGCCAACAATGTCTTTGTAGTAATAATCATTGTTTTGAAATACGACTAAATCAGTGCTGTGGACAGCAATAACATTTACATTAAATTAGTACATACAGCAGCCAAGCACGCTCATGAATTATGTCTTGTCGATTAAAACCACGTTCTGTTGATCAATATTTTTCCAATGATGTCTGTACCTATTACCTCTGTCATGTCCATGGTCAGCGGCCACTAGAGGCCGCTCTTTCTGTTTAGTTATGGAGACTTTTATTTTGACATGCGTACTCCAGCCGGGTGAGTGGTCACAGCCGGCTGGTGGTTTAAGTTATGTGATTGTGTGTATTCATTTGTTCTTGGATTAGTTCTGTTGGGTATTTAAGCTTCTTTGTTTTGTGGAACTGGTGTTGGCCCACTGTCACTGTAACACTTAGGTTAGTAAGACTTTCTGTTTGGTGAGCCAGTGTGGTCTTTCATTGGGTATAGGCTCTCATGCCTTATTGTTTTACAGAAATGGAAACCTGCATCTGCACCTCCTTCCCTTGGCAACGTGATGTGACAATAATACTAATGACTTTAAAACTAAAGATCCAAAATAAGTGCCTACCACTATAAGCTGTAAATTCACCACACCTAGACCTACAAAAATTCATTAACATACTTTTTTATCTGTATATCCTTTCAATGTATCTGTGAATCATTCTGTCATTCATTTTCTGTAACCGCTTAATCCTTACTAGGGTCACGGGTACCAGGAGCCTATCGCAGGTCACAAGGCAGGGACTCACCCTGGGTGGGGCACCAGCTCGCTGCAGATCTGTGCATCATAAAATGATCACTTTTTATTTTACACTGTATGTAGAGGTACCTGTATTTAGTTTTAGACTTTGAAGATCATTAATATCAACATATGTTGTTTATTCTTATGATCAGGGTGTAAGAAGCTTTAGTAGCATCTGACCAGTGACTGGAAATGGTTCAAAATAAGAGAGCTGTTGAACTTGATGGCCTTATCATAGTCATAAAGAAAGCTTCATGGCTTTAGCACTATGTTACAGTTGGAACCAGATGATTATGGCAAATGACAGTCTTCAGTTGTAGAATGGAACAAGAAGTGGGCAACTGGCACCACCGCAGAGAAACTGACCAACACCAAGTCTTGCTTTGGGAGCCTAGGGTGGTGTTGCAACATTGTAAAACTATTGTCTGTTGCCATTTGTTTGAACTTTTCTCCAAGCTCACTTTTGGTCCCATTTGTTTACTTTAGAACAAGAAGATCCGATAATAGGATGTTTCAACAAGGCATCACGTAGTGTCTTTCTGTGACAGGAGAAAATTGTCTTTCATTTATTCTTTCCTCACATTTTTCACCTGACAGGCAAACTGCTTATAAATGTTCGAATGATGAATCAAAAGTGAGCTCCCTTTTTCTATCTGATAGAAATGTAGTTCACAGCTGTTTCGCCACACCTGTCCAATGTGGAATTTCACAGTTTTGGATTGCGTTTATATTACACAGTTTATCATACAAGACTGCTAACACCTACAGTGTTGAATTACCAACTATGTTCTTGAAAATAATGTCAAAAGGGTTCATAGGAATGTTGTTTTTTTTATAACTATTTTTATAAGTGAGGATATGTGACTGGTCCTTGTAAAGTATAAAGTTCACATAATGTAGAGGTTCTACTACAGCCAAAGGACAGTGATTTTCCCAGTCCTGTTCTCACTCTACACCAATGATCTGAGCGACTTGAACGGTGTAGCCAAGAATTCTGCAGACAACACTGTACTGGTCAGCACCTCCACCAGTTCGACTCATTTTGAGGTGGAAACCAAAAAGCTACCCAAGTGGTGTGAGAGACATCTGGAGAAAGACTCTTACTCTTAGAAGCATACTTTCAACCCAGTGACTATTTTAGGAGAGTTTAAAAGCTGACTCAGAGTGACCACTGATATTATAAGCAGTGTGAAAATAGCAGTTTGCACATTGAGAATGTTTTGTTAGTTTAATCTGGTTTGTTGACATTTCAGTATTATTAAAGATTTGTAAAGACAACTGTGAGTAAAAACCCTACTTTTTTTTGCTGCTACAATAGACCGCAAACCTAAATAGGCAAAAAAGTATTCCAGTTTTCTAAAGTGTAATCTAATTTCTTATATATAAGGTCCTCCGTTGTTGAGTCTGCACATATAAGGGATTGGTGATATCCTCTCAGTTTGACATCTTGAGATGGCCAGTTTGTTTGTATTCCTTGTCTGTTGACCTGAGAGCTCTTCCCTCAGTCTAAGAGTGCACACAGTCTCTGGGTACCCTGAGAATCTCTAGCTGAGTATGACATGGTTTCCAGCTGTTTGGTCTGGTAAGGGAACTGTGCCAGGCAATATATAAGGCCCATTATCTCCTACAAGAGGGAGCATCTTTTCGACATCAAAAAACATGGCGAGGGGAAAGTAGACCTGTATAACACTTGAGGTCAGAAGGCAAAGAAAGCTTGAACATAATGTCTGGAAAAGAAACCAGCCGTGCCAGTGGAGAAGGAAGAAAAACCTCAAAGGCAAAACAAAACTATCGCTCCCAATGATTCTGACAAATGTATGACAAATGGTGTTGAAAATGATACCTCAACAAATTAAACCTGGTTTCTGAAAGAATACAGTGATTGTGACAGCTGTTTAATATCCCACCATCGGCCAATGCAACTAGTGCTGCTTGGCTTCTTAGACAATCCACCACTGTATTGAAAAGCCAGAAACTGCCTCCACTGGCAGATCATCCTAGAGGAATCAATTACCTACAAATTGGATTCTGTGCTGCCCATATATGATAATTTTCTATGTAACACAAAAGGAGAGAAACACCTGGACTTGTGTTAGGGCAACATCAAAAAGGCTTTCAGATTCCTGCAGAAAACACTTCAGTTAACTGTTCAGCTGCTGCCCACTGCCAGACAAAAGTTGAAGCAGAAGAACAGCTGAATGTCATCCAGTAATGCAGCCCAGGGTCTGCAGAGCTGTCTCACTTACATAGACTGGCAAGTTTTCACTCGAGCAGTCCGTCACAGTACTGACTTCATCCATCCAATTTTATGAGAGTGTGCAAATATCCACAGCGCTCACGTACAAAGAACATTTCAGGCTAAATGTTGGGCCTTTGCTTCAGGGGACGGAGCAAAGGGGCAAACCTGTCAGATAGTATTAAAAAGGAGACATCCCAAAACAAAGGATGATGGGAATGTGTGGAGCCCATGTGTCAAACTGCCAATTTGAAGCAAAGCCCCAGGACACTGATCTCATTAAAGAGTGTGTGTTGTGGGAATGATCAGAGAAATTAATCTGCATTGTCTGTCAACTTTTTTAAACCAGGAGCATTCCATTCCTACCACGTAGAAGCATTCCGAGATAGGACCGATTCCCAAGACCGACCATTTGGTAGAGCTGAATGACTACTGTCCCTTGGACTTCACATCAGTTTTTGATCAAATCTGTGGAGAGACTAGTGATACCACAACACCTCTTACAACTAAGCCACACCCTCAGTCCGTTGCAGTTTGCTTCAGAACTGTTAGATGGAGGATGCAGTGATAACTGTTTCTCCCACCAATAGTCATTTGCAAAAGCAGTGGACACATGTAGGATCCTGTTTGTGGATTTTACCTCTGTGTATAACTTAATGTAGGCCCACATGCTCTGCACTAAACTGCGAGAACTCCGGGTGGATCCCTTGATGATTTTCTGCCTTTTGGACTTTCTCGTCAAAATGGAGCAATTTGTTAGAGTCAGCAGGTCCACCTCTCCTGTAATGCCCCTCTGGGGACAGTCCTGTTCTCGCTATACACTAATGACCTGAGGGGCTTGGATGGTGTAGTCAAGAAGTCTGCAGTCAACATGGCCCTCTTTGACACCTTGAACAATCCTGATCATTTTAAGGAGGAAACAAGGAACAAAGGTGTGAGGAGCACCTTCTCTGTGTAAACGTGAGGAGGAGAAAGGAGCTCCTCATAGGCGGCTGATCCAGTACCACAAATGACATCTGGACGTAGCTGCTATATCTGCCAGATAGACAGCTTCCTCACTTTTTTGTGGCCCTCAGGTACCAACATGGTGGGATCTACGCTTTTTTATGATCAGAGGTTAGGAAGAAAGCAAGTAAGATTACAGGAGACTTAACTTCTAACCTTAGTACCTGGTTTCAGATTCTGCCCTTAATTGGAAGATATTGCGTCTCTGTATTTAAAAACAAACAGGGCCAGCTTTATCTTCACTGTTATCCAGAATCAGAATAACAAAACTTTACTGATCCTGGAGGAAATTGCTTATGTTATGACTACACAGAGACAAGAACAATATAAAATATAAAGTCTAACTAAATCCAATAAACTCTGCAGATAAAAACACAGTATGAAATACACTATGCTATTTACACAACAGGCCTTTGAAAAAACGTAATCCCCTGGAACCACCCTTGTTCTGAGTCAGTGGATGTCTTATGTAAATGACAAGAAACCTTTTCCATTTATTTGCGTTCAGTTTCATTTTACGCCCTTATACGTAGATATCAGGACAATTTAGGGTCTTTTAAAGGGTGCAGAGTTGTTGGAGTGTCTAAGTCTGGGTCAGAGTCCTGTCATCCATGTACACTATATGGACAAAAGTATTGGGACGCCTGACCATTACTCCCACCTTTGCAGCTATATGAGCTTCCACTCTTCTTGGAAGGCTTTACACAAGATTTTGGGAGTGTTTTTGTGGGAATTTGTGCCCTGTGCAACTCCACATATGGGGTACTCCCGATCAGTGAGATGTCCCTATAGCGCACTCTCCCATCTTTCGGTTGTGAAGCTGCAGATCCACGGGTACAGATCCAGCCTCACTCCCGGCCAAGGACGTACTCTATTGCTGTTGTGTGACCTAACCCTCAATGCCTTGCTGTAATTAGTGCGCACACAGAGCTCTGACTGTCACAGGCCTAATACAAAGAATCTAACAAACTGACCAGATGCAGTGCATTGCCAAACGCATGGAATCTAGATTTGGCATAATGTCATGCGTGATCCTAAGCTAAGCTGTTAATAAGACTGATCTCTGTTTATCAGTGTTTGGTAGGGAAGATTTTGTTATGTGGACAACAATGACCCCATCATAAAACTGTTGAGAATGCTGATCACGCATACAAACTACTTTCGAATTTTCGGGGGAATTGTGTCTGGGCTAAGATAGTTGTGGCACTTGAGGCAAGACAGTTTGCTATACACATCCCACACTTTGGCAAGAAAGAAGGCAGAGCTGAACGACTGAAGCGGAAGCAACTGTGATGCTTCGATAGACTTTGTGTTAAAGTTATTAGCAATTGTCGCCAAGTCCTGGTGATTGAAAACTGTGGAAAGCAACGTTCCGGGAATCACTAATGTGTCAAACTATTTTTACTTGCCTTGCAAGGGCATATGCTTTTCTTTTTATGAAATTGCAGCCACATTTACACGTCTTTTTATCAAGATACTCTGGAACTCATCAATCATGTTTACAAGAAGTCTGGGGTAAAACAGATAGTTGATAACACAACATAGTTGGATCGTCTATTATTCACTATCTTGACTTTGATTAGATCTGATTGTGATTTGTCCCCAGAATTCCAAGAACCAAAAAAGTGAGGTCAATTCTTCTTCTAACCATCTTAAATTTTCCAAAAAGTATTCTTATCCCCTCTACATCTTTTTTTCCTGGCTGATATCTGTGCTCTCTTTTTTTTTTTCAAAGCTTGTGATATGATGAGAATTAAATACAAGTATGCAATGGATGACTGTTTTATCAAACAAAATAGTAAAGCCATTACTCCTGAAAGCCTAAAACACATCTTAAAAATTACAAAAAAAGTTGGCTACAACTTGCTAAAATAAGTAATGTATGCAGAGATGTCATTGCATTGCATTACAGTACAGAGTTCTGTTCAAGGAACCAACCGCAATATTCTTAAGAGACACACAGGCATCCCTAAAATAAATCTACACTGCCATTTCTTTGGCTCTGTCAGTTTTTTAAATATTGTAGACACCAAAACACTGTGAGACAGCTTTAATTTGCCAATTTTCCAGTTTGGAAAATATGCTCCTGACATGCGTCCCAGAAAGGACATAATGAAAAAACAAATAACTCCAAAGCCTGTACTCCCATTTTCATTTACAATGCGAGAAAATGTTGTAACATGATTTAAAAATTGACAGTGAAATCATAACTTCTCATGGTATACTTAAGTACCATACTTATCAAATAATTAACAAAGAGGGGGGGTGTTTCATTTTCTCCCAAACATTAGTTATTTCAAAACTCTGATTAGGAATATTTGTACTCACATTCCTCTTTGTCTTTAGTATTGTGCTAAACAGAATAAATGATTGAGATAAATAAAGTGTAAAACTCAGTATTACAGCAATTAGGTCATGACAGTGATCTGCTGTCAGCAACAGGCATCTGTCTTTAGAATCACCAACTACAATCTAGGACTTCAGGAGATCTATCTATTGGAGTGCTGAAAGAAAATAATTCAGTTAGAGACACAGTGGCAGCAATAACAGGAAAAAACAACAATGCAGATTTCTGGTGGCTTAGTATACAGATTAGATGAAGAAAAAAGGAAGTTAAATTGTGCTGAAAGGGGAAAAAAGACAATTCAAGGCATGCTTCTTGATCTAAGAAGAATGCACTTCTGCAAGCACTTGCACTTTCACCTTTTAGTGGAAATAAACTGATTTACTGATTTTCCATAGTCTGAACATTTTATCAGTTTAAAAAAAAAAAAGGAAAGAAAAACTGATCATACAGTCAAAGTTTTCTTTCTAAGATAAGATAAGATAAGATAAACCTTTATTAGTCCCAGAATTGGGAAATTTGCTTCGTCACAACAGAAAGTGGACAGTACAAAGTTAAGAGCAGCAAAAATTACGAAAAGCAATAGTATAGAATAAAATACAATACAATAAAATGTCAATATAAAATAAAATGTTCAAATATACGGTCTAAAAAAAAATGTACAGCATTAAATCTAAGAATATAAATATCTGTATTGAAAAAATATACATATATGTATGTAAACATTAAGCTTTTTCCTAATAATGCATTATAATCCCTGCATAGTTACAAATCTCTACCAAATGTAAACAATAATATAGTTTTGGAGCTGGTCAGGAATTTATTTTGTGGTTTTGGTTGCAAGAATTGCCATGACTGGACAAATTGGGGCCATATCCCTCCTTAAACAGCAGAAATCATAAAGAAATGCACATCTGCCATAACAACTACAAAAAGCCCAGGCCTAGCTTTTCCTCCATTTGCTCAGAGCAGTTTGCTATGTCAGGCTTGATGCAAACCAGAATGCCCACGGCACTGGAGGAGAATCTGATCCTGTTCATCATTTCACGCATTTACAGAAAGTTTGCTTTTAATGGCCTTCATCTCAGTTTGTGGAAGCCTGAGACTTTATTGTTCTATATTCATTGTTTACATGGAGATTGAGAACAGGCCTCAGGTTATTGTTACAGAAACAGTGAGCTCTGGAGTGAGACTCAAGTCTCTCACTCTCACGATTACTGGAGCACCAGCCAAATAAGAAATGCTCCAAGGAGTGATTATATGATTTCTGAATATACGAAAAAATCTGTCTGGAGACTTCCACATGTGCTGGTTTACTGGGAGTTTTTGACACCAAGTACAACCTCTATTACAAAATATACTGGTGCCTTTAAGTTGTGAACACCTAGAAATATTGTATTTGGGCATTTATGTATTGAGGAAAATGATCTATTATTACATATCTGTGAGTGGCAAAAAGATTGTGAACCTATAGGACTATAGTTGCGTGGGATGACAATCTGGTGTGACCAAGTGCCCGGTTTCGCTTACAAAACAGGGATCTACTGAGTCTGATCCTCACAGCATGTTTGTGGATGTGTCTCATGATACGGACTAAGGAGATTTCTGAGGATCTCAGAAAGAGAGTTGCTGATGTACATCAGACTGAAAATAGTGTATCTAAACAGTGTGGACTCATCAATCTACAGTAAGCTATGGAGGAAATTCAAGACTATTGTTATCCTGCCCAGGAGTGGTTGACCAGCAAAGATCACACCAAGAAGGAGACATGTGATTGTAAAGGTCACAGCAATAGAAGTAATCCAGGCTGAAGTAACAGGGTAACTTCAGCTCAACTAAAGGCCTCTTGCTCACTTTGGCTAACATTAATGTTTATGAATCCACATTCAGCAGAACACACAACACGGGTGTGCATCTTTGAAAAATGAATGGCCATATATAATATTTTTGTCATTTCTTTAACTGGGTTCTTAACCTACTTTTAGGACTGATGTTTTAGGTCACATTCGTGCATATATAAAACATTCTAAAGGGTTCACAAACTTTCAGGTTTCACATATTAAAAAAAAAAATCCTCTGCTGTGCATTAACCAATGGCCTTGTGTACTGCAGACCTTAAATAAGGCTCAAGCCAACAGGGAGGCCTGCAATGCAAAAATGTGATATACCTCTGCTACTACTAACAGCTTCCAGACTCCATAGTCCTGCAAAACATCAGGGCACTGTAAATCAGGCGAAAGCTGTGCTTACTTATGCTGTCTTTACCCTTTGGCTGCACTGCCTGCTGTGATAACGAGCAGAATCACCTGTAGCCATTCCAGTGTGCCTTTATGAAACAACCCACTTCTTGGCTCAGGCCAGGTACACCTTGTCTTACTACTGCTCGTGTTACGTCAAGGTCTCTTATAAACCACCTGGCAAGTCACTTAAAAAACATAAAAGAATGATGTGATGGATTGGGGGGAAACTGTTACCAACCCTGCGATTTTTGGATTACACCTATTTATGGCTTTGAGTTAGTTTAGATGAAATCCATTACCTGATCTGGACATACAGGTTGCAAGGCCCCTCAATTTACTTATAGAATATTATTATATATGCACTAGAGTGACATTATTTATGCCTTTCCCCAAAGACCGCATATAACAACTATCAAGTGGTGTTAGTGGCCTAGTGGGTAGGATACTTGCCTCTGGACCAAGAGGTCATGGGTTCGAATCCTACCTTCACCATACCATCATTGGGTTCCTGAGCAAGACCCTTAAGCCCAAGTTACTCCAGAGAGACTGTCCCCTGTAGAAATGGAAGTCGCTTTGGATAAAAGCATCTGCTGAATGCTGTAAATGTAAGTGTATGAAACGATACACAAAATGAAACCATGCTACTGCATTAGAGATCATCCTGGTATAAATGAATAATTACTACCATCTAGTGGCAGAAAATATTTTGCAAAAGAAAGCTAGTAAGAAATAAAATCCTTAAGAGACATAAATAACCCACCACATTTCAGCAAGGTGAAAATATCTCCACTGAAAACATTTATTATCCCACAAAAGATAATCTATTATGCGACCAAAAACATATTTGCATAAGTTTTAATGATCTTAAAAAAAGATGACACATACTCAATCTTATCCTACATTTCAATGATGGCCATTGGTGGGGGGGTAGGAAATACAAGTCTATGGCTATTTGACAAGACAAAACAAACAAACAAAAAAAAAAAACAACAAAAAGAAATAACAGAAAGACAAAGTGTCAGATCTTTAAATGGCATCTACTGAGAAGTTGCATAAGACTTATCATGAGACTTTTCAAAAGGTAAACTCTCATCCCAAAGACAGGAATTCCTCGACTTCACCTAATCATTAGGAGACACATTTTCATTGTCATATATTAATAACAACAAGTCAAGTGTTAAATGTGCAGTTTAGTTAAATATTGAAAGAATAAAAATCCTACAGATCACAATAAATGGCAAAGAATTCTGTTGGTTAGCAGGGGACCGAGTATAAACACAGATGGTCACCTTGCTTTCATCTTCTGGATCATTTAACACATCACAGTCTGCTCTCACCCAAACAGCTACCTTGTCAGGTGGCATCAACCTTAATGAAATGGAACAAGAGACAGCAACTCAATTTGTGACAGACACAGGAAAAAATGAAATGAGGGTAGGAGATGCAAGGCACTGTATTAGCAGGGATGCTGAGGTTCCGGAAGGACCTGCATACACACACACACACACACACACGGACACATATATGAACAGCAGGGAAAAGGCACTGCACTTCATTTGAAGCTAAAAGTAGCATTCAAACACAAGGAAGCTTTGCCTGCTACACTAGAAGCAATGTACACCACAATCCCATAATTCCCCAGGACATTAAAGTGCAACATGTGACCTGCTGCAGCCATTTACTTACTATGACTCAGCAGTTTTCTACACTGGACTGTGCCAAGAATAATGACTCTCTAGATACGTGAACACAAAATACTACATAGCCCGTACAAGTGTTAGCCTTCAACAATCCCTACACCATACAACTAGTTTTTCTTTTTCTGGTTCTTGTTTAAAGTATGGCTTTTATGTCTCCACTTAGCCCTATATTGATTCCTTTTGACATCACACACATTCAAGACACCACACTCTCGTTCAGCATGACTGTTTGAGGCTGTAGTGTGGCCTATTATGCTCTGCCCACAAATATGTTCTTGTGTACCAACTGTAAACAGTGGCAAATCTCTTGTTCTATCTTTTTAAAATTGTAGCCTACAAATCAGTCTGTCAAAATGAATTTGCATCCTTAAGTGGTACTTTGTGTGTAAAAGGTCAGTTCAGGTTGTGTAATTGAGCTAATAGTAGCATAACAGAAAATGTGTTGATGTTTTTTCCAGCCAGTATAGACACATCCAGTAGATGACACAAACCAGCTTAAAGAGCATATTGTAACGATTCATTAGACTCAATTGGATTTTGGTCAACATTCTGTAAAGATTGTCCACAATGCAACAGTTATGACAGAATGTATTTATAGGCAGAGCATGGATGGGTAAACTAATGAAAGTTTAAAGACAGTTTTCTAGCATTTGTGTCTAAAAATAGTCACACCATGGGCCATAATAAGTTTATTTTTCCATTCTAAATTACACTCATAAAAGTCTGTGACCCCAAAAGGTCTTAAAGCACAAAAATCAATCTAAGGTTTAGTGACTTATTGGGTTCGTTCTCTTTAACAGCTAAAATGTTCTCTATAGTGCAATGGCAATTGACAAATCTGGCCTCAGCGTGACTAAAGTAAGACGTGTGGAAGACTGGATGACCATGCAACATCACTAATGTAGACCAGTATCAGATCCTGTAGAGTGCATCTCTAGTGCCAATAAAGTTCACTGTGTTCACACAAATTCAGCTCAGCAGAAGCCCTGCAGATAGTGTTGTTAAAGTTCACTTAGTGTTTAGACTTTCACAATTACTGTGCAAGTATCATGTGACATAAAAAAAAAAAGTGTCATTTTAAACATGTCATAAATTCATCACAGTGAGCGAAAAGTAGAAAGAAAATGAAAGACAGCATACAACACACAATCCAGGCTTATTCAAACAAATCACATTTCTACTCCTATACAAATATTACCTATTTTCCTGTTGACAGAGAAGCAATGGCAGTGCAAATTAACATGACATGAGCGGCAAAAATTGAGACAGACACTTTAAACCAGAGATCATCCAATAGGACTTATATAGTGTTATACATTGGGTCATATGATCACAACCTGATGATATGACAGCAGCACAGGGGAGATCCCAGTCTTTGTCATTGTCCTTCCTGAGTTGATGACCACAGAAGCTATTTTAGCCACGAGGGGGCTTTGTCGTTGACAGTCACAAGAAAGCGCAAAAGAGAAAATGCTCTGGGTTTCTAGATTGTCACAGAGTTGATAATGTGTAATTGTCTCTAGTTTTAGTAGATTAAATAAAGTGTGTCTCTGTCCATATGTTTTGGTTGAGAAACTCTCTTTGGCTGGAAGCCCACCACAGGGTAGATTACAGTCCTCAGTCAATGTAGGATTGAAGTCCAATAAGCCTTATTGCTCTAGTAAACCAAAGACTAGAAGGGCTTAAAGTATTTATCCTTTTTTTTGGATTATCCACAATGCATTCAAATGTTTTCCTGTCACTGGAGATGTTCCAGATTTCAGCTCACCCACATACAGGCCACTGCTTTCCTTCCATGAGTCTTACAGGTGAGCATGCCTGTGGTTTCTGATGCTGACTGCAGACAGACACGACCTCCCTTTCTGTCACAGTTCATGAATCATGAAGTTAGGAGAGAGTAGCATCTCACCGCAGCATAGTTGAGCAAGAGTGCAACAAAATGAGTAAGAGAAAATGAGGACAGTGAGCGAGAGTACACGTGAGACATAGAAGAAAGAAAGGAAGATAAGAAAATGCAAAAAAGTAGAAAAAAAAGAGGCAAAAAAGAGAAAACGAAGCGCAGTTCTGGTCGCAGTTTACTTTTCTAGCTGAGTGACCTGGATGACCGGAGGAGAGCGGCTAATGGCTGGCCCACACCAACATGATGAGGAGCTTCGCGTCGCCTCCTTTTCACAACTGCTGAAAGAATAGAAACAAACTGATTTAGCACGCAAAAACAGCATTCACACAGACAGCAAACATGCTGCTAACTCTGCAGTGGACTCAACTGGACACAAGTCAAGACTGGGAAAGACACACACCTATTTGAAAGGTCTCTGCATACATGAGAGTAGACAGTCATGTCATGAACAAAACATACACTTTTAAAGTCAAAACTACACACTGAAGGAGAAAAACAGAGCAAGTATGGCATTCTTAAAGGGGACATATTATGCAAAACTCACTTTTTGCATCCTTTTCTATTTCCATTTGGGTCTCTACTGCTCCTATAA
>JBBJLS010000006.1:6260766-6276391 GCA_037577275.1 Bryconaethiops microstoma | reverse complement strand
ATACATACATACATACATACATACATACACACATATATATATATATATATATATATATATATACACACACACACACACACAGGTTTTCTATAGAATTTTTGTGCAGTATTTTTTATAATATGTATATATGGTGTATGTGTGTGTATGTGAATACATACATACATACATATATATTCTGCACTTCGACAAAATACTATGACTTGCATCTAACTTGTAGCTACATTCACTGTCCATTTTATCGGCTCCACTGACCATACAAGTGAATTTTGTCCGTCTGTTTCTCTGCATCATTTGTTGCCCCCCTTACCCAATTTGTGTCTGGTAAGTATTCCCTTCAGTGATCAGGAATCATTTGGGCTGTGGATCATTCTCAGCACAGCAGTCATATTGACATTGTAATGGTTTGTGTGTGTGTGTGTGTGTGGGTGTGGGTGTGTGTGTGTGTGTGTGTGTGTGTGGGTGTGTGTGTGTGTGTGTGTGTGTGTTGTTGGAGTTTTCAAACATCTCAGTGTCACTGCTGGATCAAGGATAGTCCTCAAACTAAAAATATCCAGCCAGCGGTGTCTTGTGCCCAGAAACTGAGGTCTAATGAAGGGGAAGAGGTTGACTAACACAAACGGTGCAGCATCAGGTGAATTATAATCAATACCTTTACATCTGCAAGGTGAACCAGCAGGTTAGACTTGTCAGGTAGCATGAACAGTGTTTAAAAACCACAGCAGCACTGCTGTGCCTGATCCATTTTGTGCAGCACACACACTAACACACCACTACCATGTCAGTGTCATTGCTGCACTGAGTGTGATCCCCGAGCCAAACATTACCTGCTCTCTGGAGCTGTTTGGGGGTCCTGACCCCCTGACAAGCAGGGTAATCTGGGTTAATATATGATGCAGGGAAACAGATGGTCTATATGGTCTAGATGCACTATAATCAATCAATAAATCAGTCAGACAGTCAATCAATGAATCAATCAATCAGTAAGTAAGAAAGTGGGTATGAATGAATAAATCATTTAACCGCGACATAATATCAGTGTTCCAGAAAAACCCTTAAACCAGAGCGTTTATATTAGGTGAAGGTTCTTTAAAGGGGGCTTATTATGCAAAACTCACTTTGTGCATCCTTTTTCATTTGGGTCTCTACTGCTCCTATAAACACTCAAAGCGCGAAAAAAAAACATCCATCCATTTTCTTTGAATCAACTGAAAGATTTTGGTGTCAGGAATCATTTGCTTCTACAAGCCGTTTGGACCCCCCCCCCCATTGTGATGTCATAATTGGGAAATTTGCATAGAACCACCCTTCATCTGTCGAGCTCCCACCCACTAGATTAGTTGAAGATCTGCCATTTTTCTGCTGGTTTTACGAGCACACATAAGACGCCGAGCGCTACGGCTACAGGCAAAGGCAAGTCACTCATGAAGTGTTGTGTTCATCCTGCTCTGGGTCCGACTCTGGCTCCAACATATAGGGTTGGATTTCAGGTGTGTTAAACGTGCAGCGTTAGCATGGGATGGGTGGGGCGTGGCCAGCAACAGCTTATTTGCATAAAAGTGACAGAGCCCTTAAATGACTCATTTTGAAAGAGACTGAAACTGTCAAGAATAGAGCTGGTGAGATCTCTTTATGTGAAAGTGATTTTGTGCAAAGAAATTCATGAAAATGTTTTGTATAGCCCATAGACCTATTACAACTAAAGTCAGTTTTGCATAATATGTCCCCTTTAAAAATTAAGGTTCTTAATGATTCTTGGCTTTGTGATTCAGCCTAAACCATTAATTGAATGGTTCTTATTTTTCAATGGAATCATTCCAAATAACTATTTTTGGCACCTTTATTTTTAAGAGTGGATATTCAGAGTGCAGGACAGAGTAGGAAAGAGAGAAAGGGAATGCAAAAGAGAGCAAAAGTAGTCAAATCTGATCACAACGACTGGTTTAAGTCTTTAAACGGGTAACAGCAATAATGACAGGTCTCTGGGAACGTATCATACACACAACTGCTCGACCAAGCACGAAGATACAAGACACTGGGTAAAACAACATGTAGAGGCAGTCAGTACCTCGCACTACTGCATTATAGGTCAAAGAGGCTCTGCCTGGTTAAAGAAAGACAAAAACAGAAGAATTCAAGAAGGAAACAAAGTGTAGTCTGGGACATTTCATATCAATCTTAGTTTCAGCTGAAATTAGTAATGACAGTGATGTATGGATCAGGGGCAATGCTCAGAATTAAATGGTATAAATCTAATCGGCTGTGCTCTAATTAAGTGGAGAAAGGTGTGACTCAGCAAAAAATCCTGCTCCATCCTGTCTCGGTGGCTATTTGATTTGCTTGAGGAAAAAGCTGACTTGAAATGCAGTTTATTCACCCCAACACCAAAAAAAAAAAAAAGGTGCAAGAAGACTGCAGTGATGGCGTAGTTGCTCAGAAATGGAAGCTAATTCAATATCAACTGCATCACTCTCCAGCCCATCCACAAAAATGTTTCCATGCGGCATGAGATCAGAGCACAGCGCAATCTAGCATTCCACAGAACTACATAAAAGAATAATTCTAGGAAAATAAGGTTTATGGATCTGGTCTATGGGTAGATCATTACGACGGCTGGGCCATTTCTCTACAGCAGCATAATGCCTCTTTATAGCTCCCTGTCCTTTTTACCCAAATAAGATATATGAACAATGAATAAGGAGTTTGGCACAGCCATGTTCATATTTTATCATGCAACACGTAAGCTGCCTAACTTATTACTGTGTGATAGCAGTACAAAGGCATAAAGCCACAAGCATTAGCTAAATTGAGTTAAGGGATTGGAATGCGTGTGCACATGTGCGCGTATATGTGCTGGGGGAAGGGGGATGTGTTCTATAAAGCTTTTAGGGTAATTTGTATTTTCCCAAAGGGGTCTGCCTGTAAAAAAGAAATACAGGTGGAGAGGAGAGGTAGGTTTTGAGGCCAGTCAAACTTTGAGCACAGCTTAATTGAGCCAAACGATCAATAGGGATCAGCGGTGTGTGTAGGCCACAGTGGGAACAAAGCTGCAAGTGTCTTACAGCTGCCTGGGAAACAGGCATGCTGCCAGTCGCTGCTGAAACTGTTTAGCGTCCAAAAGACCCATAGACGGAAGTCTGAATATGCAGCCAAATTACTAGCTACAAAAACAGATTAAATGTTGCTGAGTATATATGCCCGCACGTGTCTTTAGGAGCGGAAGTAAGCCATACCCGTTTTCCTCTGGCATGTCCTGATCCGCCTCAGCTGTAGAAGACTCCACCTCTCCATCTGCATCCACACTGCTCTCACTGCCTTGAGCAGACAGACCACAAGGACTCTCTGGAGTCAGAGACTCGCCACTGAAACCACACAACCACACACACATACATGCATCAGCAAGTATAGACACACTGCATGCAAGTATACACCAACATCTACACAGACACATTCACATAATAAGGGGTTAAAGCCATTTATGTAGCTGTGAGAAAACAATCTAATGTTCAAAAACAGAAATGCTGACGCTGTGACACAGCTATGACAGGGAGGTCCCCTAGATACAGTGAAAAAAAGACTATATAATGGACAGTACACAAAGGACAGTATATAAAAGACAATATACAGGGGGTCCTCGAGTTACGCCACAGACCCATTCCTTTGACAGTGATGTAACACGAATTTTGGTATAAGTCGAAACACACTCTAGCCTGAGCCACCTACCGATCTTAAGACAGTTGTAAAATCATAAACTAAGACACAGAAAAAGGAAAATGAAAACTACCGCACTCATATGCCACTTTACTAAGTATTCTTCCACTGCGCGTAATCAAACTAGATCGTCCACATAGTCCGTAAGTACGAGGCTAACGCTATAAGCTGAGTGGGAGTGAGCGTTGTAAACTCGAAGCATCGTATGTCAAGATGGTTGTAACTTGAGGACCCCCTGTATATGACTGTATATAATGCTAATGCCCGTACTTCAGCCTTTTTTCAAGCAGGTGTATACAGAGCTCTTTCTCCTCCAGCCTCTTCTTTAAGGAGCTGATCTCTCTCTGTTTCTCTAGAAGCTCCTTCTGCAGCCGATAGTTACTTTCCTCCAAAGTCTCACAGAATGCCTGGAAGAGAGACAGAGAGAGAAAAATAAAGACAGACAGTAAGAAAGAAAAGAAAAACAGACACAGAGAAACAGAGAGGGAACGAGACTAGTGGTAGTGGGTCCAAAATCACTTCTTTCTGTCAGTACCATCAGTCTAGAAGCTAAAGAGATGAGGACAGGCTGCTGAGAGCCATCCATGCTAATGAAGGAACTGCCCAGCACTCAAATCTCTTTCCTCATCCCTGCTGAAGCACTTTGGCAAAAAGACATACTGACAACAGTGGGAAAATAAGTCACTATAACAGTCAAGATTTCAGTGTGCCTCTGTGCATGTTTTGTGTCCAAAGCTGGCTAGTCAACAGCTCAATGTGGTCTCAGATCTTACCCGACTCTCCTCCAGACTGTCAAAAGGGCCTGGTGGATCATCCAGACAAAGGAACTCTCGCACAGCAACACTGCAAACATGCACACACACAAACAAATTGAACTACTCCTGGTGATGTATTAACCAGCTTCAATATCCCAAATACAACAAAGTATCACAAAATGAGCCTGCATTAACAATAATTAACCCAGGATTTCTGAATGCTGTTACTCTTATGCTGACAATTTGTTTTGACTGGACTATAGCATTTTGTTTTGCTTTTCTTAAAAATGACAACAAAAGGGAATCTTTTCCAGCACATCAACTTTAAACTATGCATAAACCCGATTTACAGAAAGAACTTACTCATTATGATATTTTTATGCATTTTCAACTGTTCTTAAAATCAATGAGGCAGTTAAGTTTGTTAGCAATATTGCCATAACTAAATATCAGTTTAGTAGTTTAATAATATCAGTATCAGTACAGACTATATATCTCCCACCACTTCACTGTATACAGTTCAGATTGGTGATACAAAAGTTAAACAGAGTGTTTCAGTAAAAATGGCTGTGAAAACAGAGCCTTTTCTGCTTTTTTAAAAGTGTGACACATTCTCCATTCTTGTGTATGAAACAAGTGCACCAGCCTAAACTACACAAATATGCAAAACATACATGAAGAGGCCACAAAGAATATTTTCTTATCTGAGGTAAAATGTTTTAGCAGGAAAGACGTGGTGGTAGTAGCCTAGTGGGTAAAACACTTGCCTGTGAACCCGATGACCAAAGTCGCAGGTTCAAAGGGTGGGCAACTCCAGTCCTGGAGGGCCGGTATTCAGCATAGTTTGATGGTAGTTCTCACTAAACCTGACAATTAACTGGTGAGGTGAACCTGGTGTTTCTGAACAGGGAAATCACCAAAACCTGCTGGACCACGGCCCTCCAGGACCGGAGTTGCCCACCTCTGCTCGAGGGAGACTGTCCCTGTAACTAATGATTGTAAGTCGGTCTGGATAAGGGTGTCTGCCAAATGCCAAAAGCCACTTTATTTATGATAAACACAATCTATTAACATCTATTATCATTCCATTACCAACCCTTTTTTCGTCCTGTGTTGAGCTAGTTAAACCGTTCTTTTTAAAACCTGCGTCCCATAAATGCAGTTAATGGGCAGAACTATACAGTTTGTGAGATAAACTGTAGTCTTAGTAAACTGGATGTTAAATTCAGTTGCGTTGTGAGCACATATTGTGGTCTCATCAAGGTCCACTGAATCTGTATTCACCTACATCTAGTCTACAGTAACTGAACAGGGAAGTGTGCATGGAAGTGACTTTTAAATAACCTGGCTCATTTGCATATGAAAGAGGATATCAGTCTTCTCTTTATGCTACATATAGAGTTCCTGCTCATGAAGCTTAGGATGATACACCGCAAAGGCTTGGAAAGCCGCCAATCGTATCTTTATAAAGCAAATCCATTTAACACCCTCTGATGGGTTATCGAGTATGAGTGAGGAAAGGTGCCAGAGATTGGAGCACATGAGGTGAATGCCAGAAGGGGCTTGAACAATGCATTCAGAACAGAACTCTAAATAACCTCCGGACAATGAGGGAGCCATGTGCATGTGTGTATGTGACCTACTTAGCTGGTTCTTGATGAATGCTGTGTCTCTTAGTACTGCACTGGGTGATACTAACACATTCAATGTCACAATACTGTTCAAATATATCTCAGTATCCTGACATCTGAGGATATTTAAGTTTGTGTCAAAAAAGTTAATGAATCCATGTTTTCAAAATGCTGCCACTCCATGTTAAAACACGTCAAACAAATCTAACAGTTTGCTTTGATTAGCCTGCTTTGTTCTATAACACTTTAAAAGTATTTCCATGCATGCTGAACTACTGCTCTGAAGCCTCTTTTAAATGACTCATACTGCAGTAAACCAAGTTTTTGTTATGGCACAACACACCTTAAACTAAAAATCAGTGTTGCTGTTGTGACACCAACAAAAGTACAGATGATACAAATTTGTGTGATGACTTCAGAGTGTACCTAACAAATCAACCCAGAAGTTTGTTTTTCGGAAAGGGGAGCATATTTGGGTGCGTAAGGGTCAGATAAGCGCTCAGGGGAGGGAGGACCATCTGCTCACCAGTTGGCAATGTCTTTGTGAGCCACTAAATTCTGTAGGAAGGCCTGCAGGCCTAACTGTCTGTCCTCCAGGAAGTCTGCATCATAGTTATCTTTAAACCAGCGCTTAGGTGGCAGAGCGAGCCGGAACCCAGGAAACATGTCCTTTAACTGAAGAAAAAAAAATATACATACATTCGCAAATTACTTTGTCATACATAATGCAATTGATTGCCCTTAATCATCTCTCTTTCTGCACACATCAATGTTATGCACAATGCTAACCTGAGACCTGGCAGTGGGTGCACAATATGGGTTAAAAACAATATATTCTGATCACAGTAACAAAATTTTCCACAATAATCTGTGCATCACACAGCTAAACAGTGAGCTTGTGTAATAATCTGGAAAAGAATTTCACTTCCCAGGTAGCAGGGGGAGCCTAATGAGGCATGCAATCATTTACTATGGTAAATGTTCAAGCTAATACTTAATATCTCTGATCATATTAATGTTGCAAAACCTGTACAATACATTGCGCAACCTTGAACTGGCCTGAATCTAAAACACTGCAAAACAAGCTGGTGGAAAAACCAGCTGGACTGGATGGGTTAAGGCAGCAGTTGACCCTCTTTGCAACATGTTTATTTAAGTTCCCTACATGTCATGGAAGAGAAGCACCAGGGGCTGAACAGAAAAAATATATAATGATAATTAAAAAAGTAAAACATTAATTGACATCTAAAACATTGGAACAGACAAAATTTAAAACTGATCTATTACATGTTCAGAAAGGTATACTGTAACAATTTATCATGACAAATATTGTTATACTGCCTCACATGGCATCAAAAATTCTACAATCTGAAAACAAAATATTTTTTCAAAACAATGATTTTTTCAGAATGTCAACCTCTAGGAAGAGGACTAGAGAGTTGGGGATGGAAGTGAACAGCAGTTTTTAACAGTGCACTGGTGGTGTGTGCAGAGACTGGGTCACTTGGCTGGCTCTAGCCCCTATTTTGCAGAGGAACAGTAAGGCTTTGTGTGGGCAGAACTGGGGTTTTGAACCTAATCATTTGCACACTCTACTCAGACCCCAGGTCAGTTTCCAAAACCAGAGGATCCACCACACTGCCAAGGCTGTACAAAACAGCCCCGTCTGCATTTTGCGTAGACTGAGACCTAGCACAGACGGAAACAGCTTAGTTCAAAGCACACTTTGTTCTGGGTTTATTGTTGTATGTTACTGAGTCTGTAAAACAGAAATAATGTTCCCCTTTTACGTGATGACAACTTTACTGACTGAAGTGACAAACTATGATATATATACGCAAGAACTGCAAAAGGTGACCGTTATATTTTGTATCCAATAAACTTAGAATAAACTCTGTTTTCCATCATTCTGCGCTGGACGACCGCCCACCTGCCTGTATCTTCTCTATCTGTCCACTCATTCAGCTTCACTGACTATCATCTGGGTTTCCTGCTCACCTGTACTCTAGACTCCAAAGACCATCACCATAGTTACTGCTATGACTACTGATTATCAGTAACTAAGTCTATATACTTTTGCCTTTTATTCGCAGTCTTAGTGAGATTATTTTACTCTCTCTTACTATCCAGTGCCAGCTACAGGAGAATGAAGTTACAGTCCCTCCCAAGGTTTCTTCCTCCAGCTTTAGAGAGACTTTTCTTGCCTATGCCACCCTTGTCTGGGACCTGGGTTTCTGTAAAGTTGCTTTTCAACAATGCCAGTTGTAAAAAGTGCTAAATAAATAACTCTGAATTGACTTAACAAAGCTTCATACATTTATTAGAGTTTTGCACTCTTCATTACAACATATATTGTTGATGCACTTTCTACATGAGCAGTTACACTTTAGCTCATCTTTTGTCTACACAGTTTGTCATCATCCAACAGTAATTTTTCTGACCACACAACTATTTTTGGCTGGATATTATATCAGCGACAATGAGGTTGGAAAAACCTCAGCAATGCTACGGTGCCTGATATGGTTGTACCAGCACAACAGTCACTACCCTTTATGCCAGTGTCACTACTCTGCTGTGAATTCAGCTCAGCTGTAATCCTGTGCTGTTCTCTTTCCACTGCTGGACAGAGTAGAGGGCAGCTGATAAATTATGCAGCAAAAGCTGGGCTATGCCCAGTGTTCAAGGTTGGTGGACATAAAACTGACATATCGATCTAAAACTAAGATTTGAAGCCCAAAATAAGAAAGGAAACAATGTTTAAATGCATGCTTAGAAACTGTGAAATGCAGTCTTAGTTAACTGCAAGGTCAGCATATGAAATTTTCTAATAAGCTGACTCAAACCCCAGCCTATCTGGGTCAACCCGGATCAACTTGAGGATCACTAGTACCCCAACAGGAACTTCAATATCTTTGGCTTTCTTTTAGTTTCAAGTCAAAGGCAAAACATGAAAGTTTTGAGCAGAAGTAAAATGCAGACCAGGAGGGCCTGTCTGGGACCGTTTGGCTGCTCCCTTACTCAAACACATGCCGTAAAACCGGCAATTAACAGAAGAGCTTAACCACGTGTGCTTGATCACCAAACTATGCTGGACAGTGTCTTTCCAGGATACAGAGCTATATTTTATATACACCTGGTTCTATACATCTGTTATATACATCTGTTAATTGCCAGTTATTTATAACCACCCATATAAACTGTGTGTGTGTATATATGGCAAAACCTTTATGATGAGAAACAAACACTGACCTTGTCATTGAGTCTGGAAAAGTCTGTGTAGCGTCGGAACACGATCCAAGTCTCCTCCTGAGACTTTCTCACCAGAATCTTATAGACCTGTTGCAGAAAGAGGAAACAATCAAAATGTTTATTGCCACTGGTGCATATAAGCACTTTTCTTTGTTCTTCTGTTTTTTCCTTTTGCTTACATATTTTCTAACAGTGCACTTCTGAATTAGATTTTTCTGAAAGAACTAATGTAAGCATAGTGATTCAAAGCTCATTAGGATGCTTTCCAAGGTGCCCAAGTAACACTGAAAACGGCAAGGTGCAACATACAACGTTCTATTGCTGTGAGCATGCAACTTCAGTGTCACTGTCTTGCTAAGAATGATCCACATTTGGTTATGATCACGACAGAATCGTAGGTGTTTCTGATAAAAACGGCAATAAGTAGATGTACAAGTTAGGCGTTCATCATAAATATGTAAGTGAAGTGCAATTTTTGGATGTGATCTACAATACATGACAACATAATAAGCCAGAAAAGTAAACTTCATAAGGAGGTAGGATGATGTACTGTTAGTACTAATGTGCTGGTTTACAAAATGGGTGTGAAAAAACAAGACAAACAGTATGACAGCAGGTGTGGCAGTAGAGTGTCTGAAATGAATGAATACTTTTGCAGTTAACGGCTCTTTTCATTTACAACATGCCACATTCAATGTTTTGGGCTACTGAAAGGCTTTGAAAGAAAAGGCTTTTAATTTTACCAAAAGATCTCTGACCTTATATAGTACAGTTTATATATCTAAAATGTAAAGCATTTGCATTTAATTCACATGACACAGAATGAAAACTGGCCTAATATTTATATTGCACACACTTAATAAACACCCACTATGTACTGTTCATACACACAACTAACAGAAAATTTATCTAGTTATGCTTTCCTAGAGCTAAAACAACAATGCACAGGCAAAACTGACTGCGGGAAGCAGAATGACCTGTTTAAATAAGTGCATGCCACCACTCACACCTCCCCCAACAGAATGGACTGCATTAAATGCCTCTGGAAAATGTAACACAGGCAGTGATATTCCCTCTTTGACAAAACAACTGAGCAATACTGGATGACCATAAAGCGACAGCAATCTGCAACTGAATAAAGGGTAATCGTTGAGGAAAGAGAAAGAAATTCAGAAATAATGCAGCAATTCTGTTTTTTTTTTTTAATAATTCTTCCTACTACTATTATTTATAACTATATTAAACAATATTAAACAATTTGCTAGTGATATTAACTAACATTTATCTTATCAGAACACAAGAGAGGAGGGAACTCAGAAACTACTCTAAAAAGAATTCAATCAGCAACGTCAGGCCAAGTGACAAAGGCTGACCTTAAATGACCCGACACCATGACCTCATGAGACTCTCCCATTTTTGCACACTCTGTCTCCTGCAACTCAGTTTCTCAACAGTGACTGGTGCCATGGCACAGAATACTTAAATAAGACAAGAAACAGACAGATAGAGCTTAGAGTGGGGACAAATTCCCCAAAATGAAAACAGTCACTAAGCAGTCTTGCAGGCAAGGCTGTAAGGTACAACACCAACAACCAGATTTGAGATAACCGGAGAGATTACTGGATGATCTAAATACGTGTATTTACGAAATAGAAAATTGATTTTGAACATAATGGGAAGCTTGATTTTGAACATAATGGGAAGATTAGCTGTTCTCTCACCGTGAACTTGGCTCTTTCTTCCATGACCTCGTAACCCAGCACAGAGGGGGTTATGGGTCTCTCCTCCCAGCTGGGAGTCTGGGGTGGTGTGTCTGGCCGTGGGCAGCTGGAGTACTCCACTGTGGGGTCCAGGCCATTCATCCTGGCCCGAGTGATGGGGCTCTGACAGGGTGGAGTGAAGCAGCTCCTATCTGAGCCGGAGGCTCCACTGCTGTTCCCTCGCCTTCCTGAGCTGCTCTCATCTCCTGGGCCTTTGGTGGAGGAGGATTCTGAACTGCTGGACGCACTGCCCAGACTTGAGGCTCGCTGGGGCCGTCTGGGGTTGGTAGTCCCTGACAGTGCCCTTTCCATGGGAACAGGCACTGGAACAAAGGGTGTGGCCATCCGCTTGAATGCCTTTCCTCTTTCTAAACCGTGTAATCGTGCCTGCACCTGCTGTGTCTCAAAACAGGGCCTGGCTGGACAGTCTGTCACCATGCATGTACTTGCTGCAATGCTGTGGGGAAAAAAAAAACAAAGACAAAAGGACAGATTTCAAGGGGTTACTTACTGGTGCCATGGGTAAAATAATTTCAACCATCGTCCTGTGCCAATCGATAGAGCATCACAGCAGAGCTCCAAGTTCTCTGCCAATGTAAACAATTATCCAATGACTTTTCAGTCCCTACCCCTAGATGACACAAGCTTTATTTATAGTACAACAGAGAAGAGACCCGATTAAAAATAGGCACAAATGAACAGATCTAATTTCCATTGTAAAAGGAAGAGAAGAGCACCTGAATATAATTAAGCTCACTAGCACACCTACACTACATGGACAAATGTACTGGGACAGACATGTTTTTCAGGGTTTGGGCTAGAACCCTTATTTTCAGTGAAGGGCAATCTTAATGCTTCATCATACCAAGGCATTCTGGACAACGGCATTCTTTCAACTTTGTGGACACAGTCTGGGGAAGAACCTTTTCTATTCCAGCATGACTGTGCCCCAGTGCATAAAGCAAGGTCCAAAAAGACATGGATAGATCGGTTCTGTGTGGAAGAACTTGACTGACCTGAACAGAGCCCTGACCTCAAACCCATCCAACACCTTTGCGATGAACTGGAACGGAGATTGCGAGCCAGACCTTCTCGTCCAACATCAGTGCCTGACCCCATAAATGCTCTACAGGCATAAATACCCAACAGAAACAATCTTGTGGAAAGAAGAGTGGAAGCTGTTATAGCTGCAAAAGGTGGACGAACTCCATATTAAATTTTATGTATTTGAATGCAATGTCATTAATGCCCCTGTTGGTGGAATGGTCAGGCGACCCTATACTTTTGCCCATATAGTGAGTATAGTCAAAACTCTCTCATACAAGTAACACAACAGAAAAGCAAGCCCCATAAAACTACTTAAAGAAGTATTACTTGGCGAAATAAGCCAAACTGCTTGAATGTTTCCTCACAGTACTTCAAAAATTCACACTCACCCCAAAGCTGACAGCTCAAGGATGATGATTATCTAACGTTGATGGGTTAAAGCATCTCCTTCTTAAGAAAAATGTGCTTCTGCTTTGAAAACAAGACGCTCTCCATTTAAAGCTTTTCCTATTAAATTTTCAGTCCTACTAACCTCAAGAATGTTAACTTTTTATTATTTAGTAAACAAGAGAAAATACTGTCCATACCAAGAACTGTTAATGTTTACTAGAGGGATAAAACAGCTAATGAGCTAGCTTGCTATCTGCCTAACAACAGTAGCTAACGTCATTCGATTTTCAAGACAAATACGCCAAACAGTTACAGAAAGTCGGTGTATTTTTGTCTGTTTGTCTGACAGATATAGTTTTGGGTCAACTTTGTCCCTAAAATAAGCCAGAAACTAACAAATGAAGGCATGGTGACAGTAACGTTAGCAGTGGCTAGGGCAGCTAAGTAAACAGCTAGCCCTCCAGATACGGCACTTCAGAGTACTGTATAAGTTTTAAGAAACTATAACTTACCAGAAACACAACGGACAGGTGTCTCGGGTGTGGTGCTTCAAAGAAGCGAAGGTTTTCTTAGATTAGAGCACATTTTGGTCAAATGTGCCACGTCCTTGTGGAAATGAACCCGCGTGTGAAACCCACAGTCTCTCAATCCAGCCTCACATCTGTGTTTGGATAAATAAGACCATCTCCCTGCCTTTCTCTGGCTCCTCTAGTGGCCAAGCCTCCTCTGATACCCGTGATGGAGATCTGTGTCTGCACTCTGAGGATTACAGCTCCCTTCGACCTGTTTTGATGCTCTGAGAAGGGGAGACTGTGGATATATTTAACCCTGTAACCCGACACGGCTGAACAGGTCCTGTCTGCAGTACAAGGGACTAAAGTTTCATTTCTTGAGCACATGTGAAAGCTGAAACCTCAAGGAAGCACATTATGTTGTAATCAGCGGTCAACTGTAATAAACACATGAGAATAAACACTTAAACTGCCAAGGGAGATGCACTATATGGACAAAAGTATTGGGACACAGCTCTAAATTGTTGGATTCAGATGACCCCTTACTTCCAGTGAAGGTATTTAGCAAAGCAAGACATTTAGCATTTGCTTTTATCCAAAACGACTCCAGTCCCTAACTACAGGAGACTTGCTCAGGAACCCAGTGGGGGTCTGCTGCAGGTAGGATTAAAACTCATGACCTCTTGGTCCAGAGGCAAGTAACCTACCCACTAGGCCACCACCACCACCAAGACATTCTGACCAATGTCAACGTTTTGGACACAGTGTTTGAAGAAGTTCCTTTTCTATTCCAGCATGACTGTGCCCCAGGTCCATAAAGACCATAAAGTGGCTGGATGAGTTCGGTGTGGAAGAACTTGACTGGCCTACACAGAGCCCTGACCTTTGGGATGAACTGGAACGGGGACTGTGAGCCAAGCCTTCTCATCCAGCATCAGTGCTGACCTCATGAATGCTCTACTAAATGAATGAATGAATGGGCATATATTCCCACAGAAACTCCAAAGTTTTGTGTAAAGCATTCCAAGAAGAGTGGAAACTGTTATGTCTGCAAAGGTTGGCCTACTTCAGCCACTGAATTTAGAAAATTTGGTTGAATTTCTCTTTAATAATATTCCCATTTTTCATTTGACAAGCTCTAGCAGAGCAGCACATCCATTAAACTAATAGAAAAATGCAAGAATATTTAGTGTAAAGAGCTTTTGCAGCCACAACTTTACCTACTCTGCCAGGATTAATCACCCTGTTGCCAGGTCTACACTTGCAGGCAGAGTATTCAAAGTTCCTTACAGGCAAATGATGAATACTAGGCATGATTTATGGGCCAGAGTAGAAAGACTGCATTAGCTGCTCTCAACAGTTTAAAAATCTTGCCTAATGAAGTGATCTGCAGTGGGTCACTAGCTGGATGGGCTGCTGATTAATGATGTGTGTCAATCAGACGTATCCCATATGGGGGGACAAGGACTGGTGTACCCCCACACAGGCCTAATTGTGGTTCTCAGGTGTGCAGTGAGGCAGTTTGGTGCGTGTCAGCTCTGTGTGCTCTCATGTGCTCCTGCATTATTCATTACAGTGGCAGTCCCTCATGTCTCAAGCAGCTAATCTCAGACGGCGGCAGGCCCCAGTTTCCCCAGTTTGACCCATTTTATGAGCGTCTCCCTCCTGCTGCTGACCTTTTACGAGGGCGTCTGCCACAGTGGAAAAGCTTGACCTACACAAACAAGCCAAAAACTTCCATTTGAGGTCGTTCAAAACTGTATCTCAGTTTTCAGTTCAATAGAAGAAGGGCTTTTCATTTGGCATTTAGTCAATCACTTCATATACTGACATTGTTTAGTTTTACACTCTTCACTGTTACAAGTACAGAAAAGCCTATGTACACAGTTAATGATGTTTCATCAGTTTGTAGTCAGAAGTCAAAGTGGCCTATTCATGCACAAACCGATTTGAAGTCACAAATTCATCAAAAAAATTCATCACTTTTAATTCCCAGTGGATCTCCTGAAGATCCTTTACTTTTGCCTCAAACACACCAAAGTCAGCTTAAAAAGGGCTTGTTAATCAGCTGAAGATTTGAATCAGATGTGTTGGGAACAGGGAAAGCCTGAAAGCGACAAAGGGCCTCCAGAACCAAGGGTGAGAATCTCTGCCTTTAAGAATGAATAGTCACTATGTAAATGATGTGTGTACGCGTGAAGAACATTTTTATTTGTTTTATGTACCAAAAACAACCATTGTTTATTTCTGAATAATAATTCACAATCTTTCTTTATCTCAAACCTTTCAACTGGTGTATGTAAATTGGCTTTGTCCTGATTAGGAGCCCTGTCTGATGTCTGATTCAGAAAATAGTTCAGAGTAAAACACTGTTCGTTTTACCGTGTGAAATATGCAATTTGTTTTGGTGCATTACTGTTTTTGTCAGTGCCTGCTGCTACCAAACAACTGAGGACATTCCAATGTGTACCTGTACAATGTGTTCACAATGATCATACTATGTGAACTACGTACATATATACATACATATACTTATATAGCATAATGTGTGTGTGTGTGTGTATATATATATA
>JBBJLS010000006.1:6244641-6259639 GCA_037577275.1 Bryconaethiops microstoma | reverse complement strand
GGGTTGGGGGATGAGTCCTGGTCTTGTGAGTGAAGTGTGTGTGTTCGCTCTGCATAAGATTGCTCTGGATAAGAGCGTCAGCTAAATGCCGTAAATATGTGTGTATGTGTGTGTGCCCTGTGGTGGGTTGGCATCCCACCCAGGGTGAGTCCCTGGTTCATGAATGTAGGGCCCGGGATAGGCTCCAGGTACCCACGTCCCTAGTAAGGATTAAGCGGTTACAGAAAATGAATGAATGAGAAACAGGAGACTAAATGGGAAACCATTTGAACACTGAACATGGGAACTAACAAAAACAAAACTGAATTAAACAAAAAGGGGCTGGGGTGCAAAACATAACACAGAACATAACAAAAACACAAAAGTGACTGGGGGGACAAAACATGACAGGAAAAAGACATTAAATGTTCAAAGAAAAAAAAGTATTTTTCAACTTTACATAGAGTAACTCAGAAGACACATGTAGCCCCAGTGGTCATTTTGGACATTAAATAAAATAAGCTGTAGTTAAATGCCTGTATTAACATAGCAGATTTTTAATCCCTGGTTCTTATTACCACCAAACCACTCTAACTGACATAATGACTGAACTGTGCAAAAATGCTGAATTCATCAAACATTCAAGGGAAAATAAACCAGAATAAACATTTGATAAAAAACAGGCACTAAAAAAACAAGGTATAAGAAGAGTCAGACATAAAGTAGATAGTATAGTTAGGTCCAGTTATATTCAAAAACAGGTCATTTAATCCTGTGTGAGAAGTGGGGTCCATTCTTGTAATATGATCACTAAACATCTCCATTACGTTCAATGGCAGTTGTCAGCGGCTCCTTTTCCACTATTGCACTGTTGCCACTAGATGGCCATGTTACAAAGCATTGACATTTAGGCATCGCACATTCATCACGTGTTTGCCTCTCTGCCCCCTCCTCTATCCTGCACTGCTGAATTTGTTTGTGTACATTATTGTATGCCTGTTGAACACTGCCTCAAGAGGCATGCGGAAAAGCCCCAGTCTCTGTATCACAGCCCCAACACAGGACTCATGCCTAACTGAATAAATCAAACAGAATAAGTCAATGAAAGCCAAAAGTCTGTTGTTTCTTTTCCCAGTGCAAGCTTTCATCTGGAACGCAAAAGATTCAGACGCCTGAGAGAGAAGCGGCAGCACTCTCAGTGGAAAATTCTCACAGTTTCAGAGCTTTCTTTGCTTGTGTTGTAAATCTTGCCTGAACATAATACCATGTGAACAGAGAATTCTATAAATCCTTTCAAAAATTGACACAATGGTAGATTACAAAATCCAAACTGAATTTATATTAAGCAACGTTAAAAGAGGATTATTTATGTATTTGCCAAATAAAGTTCACACTTTACGTTTCGGATCAAGCACATGTGCTCTGAATGAAAATGCATGAAAGCACATGTCCTTGCCTGGATCTGCTCTTGTAACAAATAAATGACTGATTGGATGATTGATTGATAGGTGGATGAATTGATTGATTGATTTTGGACTGATTTAACTTTGTGTTTATTTTTTAAAACTTAAGAATGCAAACAAAAAATAACCCCCTCCTCCCCAAAAGGATGTTAACGACATTCAACTCTGTATGTAGATACACTCGTGGCCTAGTGGTTAGGGCGTTCTCCCTGTAATCAGGAACTCGCGGGTTCAGCTCCCAAGACTGCTGAGCACCTCTGAGATACCGGCAATATTTTTCTGGCTCTTTTTGATACACAGTATTCATTTTACAGCTGTGTGGTAATTCTGTATTCAATAAATATAATAAAGTGTTGGTCTCATCTGATTACAGCACCCAGCCAGCTTCCAGCCAATCACAAGCCAATGACATTTCACATCCTCTGCAGTTGTGGGAGTTTTAGTACCTCTTTCAAGTAGCTATTTGGTGTGAAGTCTAATAGTAAATTCAGACCTTGTATTTCTTTAACTGTGTAAATTGGATTTTCTCCACATTGAGCTTGCTTCTACTTTGTTTCTCGATACTTTTATGTTCCATTCCATCCACAGGACTCCCGCAGCCACATCATGAACACTGGGAGGGTGAAGGCTGGCACACGCTTCTTCCGAGTCAGGTGAAGTACCACCACTGCAGCATTACTGGACAACTAAATGTGCTAAAAGCCAATTCCATTACATCAACTTGTGACACCTGTCATCATCAGACATCAGACACCTGTGCCAGCATGCGTCACACTGAACGATGTGGGAAAGGAAGGCCATTCTACCATTCCAAAGCAAGCGGAGCCATGGAATTATGCACTCTTAGATTCATGGCCATGGATGGGGGTGTCATTACTGTTGATCAAACTCACTGTCTCTCACTTATTTTCTAGAAATACAGTTGACATGGTATTTATGAAAGCATTTATGTAAGGATAAAAAAGATTACACAACCTGGAAAATGTAAATCATTAATATGGCAAAACTGGGCCCAAATCAGAGGACATTTTCTTTTCTTTTATGCATCCCAGCTTGGATTGTTTGGCTAGTAAATTCTGATATCTCAACTCTTTTCTTTTGTGGTGTGTGTGGTGCTCTGTTTTTGCATTCTTCTGCTTTGTTAAACTTAGTGTATATTAAAATGTCTTAATGCTATGTAGTTGTACCGGTCAATTTTATAGTATTTTGAAGGAATCTCAGGGATACCAATAAAGTCAGGTAGGGTAAGACTCAAGTATCTTCATTAAGAAGTATTAAGCATCTTATCATTATGGTTTAATATGAAATGTGTATTCATATCAATTGTAAATTCACAAGCTAGCTTTATATAAAAATGAAGCTTGTCATAATGACTCTTAAAATGAAGACAGACAACTATAGTATGAAAGAAAAAGACATCAATGAACATGTATCCTTCTGACTGTGAATCTCTTCAATGTATAATTCAAGTGCTGAAACCGTGGCTGTGAAGGATTTCTTCCCGTCACTTCTCATGGTAAAGTTAGATGTGCCTGAGGCTGGCAGTGGAAAACAGTGGCAGGTATGGAAATCTTTGCAGGTATGCTTGTTTTATTGCTGTCACCTAGTCATAAGTCAATGAGAGCTGGGGGAATGAGTGACAGAGCTAAGCGAGGCAACAGCAGAACAATGTACCCAGAACAAAGAGTACCTCTCAGTCTTCTATGGCCCACTCTGCCTCTTCGAGTGGTTTTATGGGTACAGTAAATCATAGCTGGCTCCATCATAAAAGCATATTCCTGCTTGGTCTGGGTTGATGGCAACTTCGGCCTGGTCCTCCATCCATACTTTATCATTATGGTTAGAAGGTCAACCTCATTCGCCGGTGTAGTGGGTATTTTTCTCATGGTGACCTTCTGTGGACATTGAGAGTATGCAGTATTGGGATGCTCTTATTTTTAAATGTGCACCATTAGTCATGATTACCCTTAAATGCAGACGGAACGCACCACGCTTTCTTGAAAAGCTGCTGCAACAGCCGAGTTTGTTTTTTTAAGGAGACATGCTTGTGCAGAGAAGTAAAAGAAAGCCATTTCTTTCTTTAATCACCCCAAGCTTCCATTTCTCCCATGCTGTTCTGAGCTTCCTTTAAAAAGGCAGATTGTGTTCACACATCGCGTCCCTGGCAAAGGCATTAAAAGAAGATTTTAATTTCTTAGATAAGCAACATCTCCACTTTTCGAGAAGAACAAAAGTCCTTTTTTTTACTGGAGGACAGCCAAGGAGCCTGCAAGAGTGCCTTTGTGCAGTCCTAAAAGAGAAATGAAGCTAGATAAAACGCTGCCCAGCTGTCCAGGCATAACAAAAACTGATTTGTTGGCACTTAGGGGAGCTACATGTAAGATTAAACCCATAATTGGACTTTTCCTTCCAGACTCTGCCACGCTTGCTGATAATATAGGTTGTACTTCTTCCGGGTGCAAGTCTTTTTGCTTGCTTTGTGGGACTGCAGTATCTTCAAAAACACAGAGTGCAGCAAAACAATACAACAATATGTACTGCAGGCTATGGTAAAGTGACACAATTTTTGTAATTTTATAAAGGTGATGACATCTTCATGTGTAGCCACAATTTACTAAGGCATGGCAGTGGAGTCCTAACATGTGGCCAAGACTTAGTGAGTTGTGTTAGTAAAGTTAGTAGTAAGGTGCTAGAAGAAGATATTTTAATTGATCTCATGTCTTACTAAGTCAGGCCAGGCATTAAGATTCCACTCCCATACTGCATTATTTTTATGAACCCTTAGAACCCTTAATAAAATCTGATCTCAACAAAGCGCTGGCACTCGTGGGCAGAGACTATCCTGAAAGTTCTCCCTGGTTCAAAGATCTTTTTTCTGTTTGTTTCTAAGACCTAAAATAAAAGAAATTTGGGCATTTTTGTTCTTAATGGGAATTTACGTGTGACTCTATTTTATTATTATTACATGTTATCTAAATTACAATTATGCTATTTGATGAAAATTTACCCATTGTTGTGATGCCAGCACAAATCCGTGCCGCTCATGTGTCACCACAGAGTCTCCATGCTATTGTTATTTGTTCTGCCCTCCAGTTTCAGTTTGATGCTGATATTTCCACACTGTGTAAAGTGTACAGGAAAAACAACCTATTTTGTGCATATTTTGTCCATTTCAGGAGACTGTGTGTAATTGGACAAATTAAATAAAATTTAAATGTTTTTTTTTCAGGATTGCAAATGTATATACACCAGAATTAAAGCAGCAACATAATAAAACACATCCACTCAACACCAGCAGTGACACTTGTGCTGCTACTCATGACTGCTCTCCAGACAAGCTGGGACCTATTCCAGTTCTGACAGGGAATAGAAGTAGCAGGGTGCAATCAGTTCTCAGGGTTAATCAGTCCAAATTACAACAGATTGGACATCAACCTCACCGTTTAAAATCCTTTCTGTGTGTTGTGTTAGTTTTCAATGTTTGGTCACTGGCCAACAAGTCACTTTTAGTTAATGATTTTATTTCTGCACAAAACTGAAACATGGCTGCTTGAATCAGCTCACCAAACCTTGACTTTTTTTTAATTGTTTCAGCTTTATTGAAAGACACATTTCAATGTGTTCACTTGGTGAGTTTAATTCCTTTGAGTATCTCTGCATTACAATGAAATTAAAAGCTCTCCGATGAGTTTTACTTGTTATTTACAGGCCTCCGAAATACTGTCCAAACTTTGCTGATCAATTATGTAAAATGCTGTCAATCATTTCTACAGATTTTAATACTCTTATTATGACTAGTGATTAATGACTGCACTTCTAAAGAACTGATTGACACGTTTGATCTGATGCAGCATATAACTAATTTCTGAGGCCATTCACTAGATTTGATCATCATTCCTAATGTAAATGTTAGGGATTTAACTCTGTCTGATCATGTCTGTGTTTTCTTTGGTGGGTTTGTTGTTCCAATCATCCAAACTAGACCTAAAACTGTCAAAAAAAGGTGCTCTATTTGTGGAAGCCATGTCTATGTTATCTCTTATAACATCGAGATAACATCTGTGGATGACCATCTTGATTAGACCAGTTCCAAAGTTCTCAGAATCTTTGATGCTATCGCACCTGTGAGGACTAAAGGATATCTGGTAAACAGAAAGCACCAAGCAGAAACGACACAGTAGGCACAAATAAGAAGAGATATTGCAGAAAGGCTGAACGTAAATGGAGAAAAACTAAGCTTCAGATGGACTATGACATTTTCAAAAACAGTCTAGAGAATTGAGTTCAAAGTATTGCTCAATGATTCTAAGTCACTCAATGGCTTTGGCCCTAAATATATCTCTGAAATGTTTGATGAATATCAGTCTGGAAGGTCTCTTAGATCGACAGGAGGTGATCAGCTAGTGTGCCCAGAGATGAAACTAAATAAAGTGAAACAGGATTCAATCATTATGCTGCCCACTGCTGAAACCAGCTCCCTATGGAGATCAGACCTGCCCCAACTGTTGTTTATTTTAAAAAGAAGCGAAAAACAGCCTTGTTTTCCACAGCCGGCAGTCAACCAGTAAAATCATGTACTTATATTCTTTTCGATTATTCCGATATGTCTTAAATCTTACTTCAAGTCTATATTGATTTTATTGCTAACTTTTATTTTAGCAATTATTTTATGCTCAATGTGGGCCTTGAACCCACAAGTTCCTGCTCACAGGGCAAACACCCTAACTACTATGCTACCAGCTGCCCAGGAGTGGAGTACATCTTTGACAAATAATTGACAAATAATATTTTAATAGAAAATAGATGTTTTTTTAAAATGTGCCCTATGCCGAACTCAAGCTCATTGTGTTCCATGAGAACCTATACAAACTATTTTGTTTGAATCATGATAAACAAATTGTTAGAAATAATCACGATGTGCCAAATGCATGGACAGAGACATATATGAGAAAAATATGAGACAAATATGACGCAAAACATCAGACTATGTCTAGTATTGCACCACCAAGGTGGGCTCTGTCCAGAGCAGAAAACATGCCTCTGATTTGTTAATATCCGAATGAAATACTGTCAAATGAAGAAAGTACAAGTAGAAACTGGAAAGAAGAATGCAGACCATTCCTGGATCGATCTGTACGGCTTATCTCACAAGCCAGATGGCCTATGACATCTACAGCTCCCTACAGGGCAATGCTGGCAGTTTTTCACCAGCAGGTGGCAAAGACGAGCTACACGCTTGTGTGGGTATGTGTATGTGTGCTTTTACGTGTGTAAAGGTGTGTGTTTCTTTCAAGTGTGTGTATGTGTTGTGTGTGCATGTCTGCCCATATGTGTTTCTTTATTTTTGTAGGGATTGGAGTTTGGAGTTTATGCTGGAGTGAATATGGCAGGAGATGTATATACACAGGGTAGGTGCTTGGCCTTGAGGGCATAATCTTGCTTTGAAACATTCCGTGGGAGATTTTTGACATGTCAGACTGTGATGAAACTTATAAAGTCGTGGAAATGATGGCTGTGTCCGGAAGGCTCCTGTTACTATGGCTTCGTCTGCATTGTGTGCGCAGTGTAATACCATCATAATTATACTTGCAATGTGATTACTGTGGCAAGGGGAGGAAGAACAGATTAGATGAAATCTCTCTCTCCCTTTCCTTCCAGTAAGGTCCGTGATGATTGCTTGTATCATTTTTTTGGGAGTGTGTGTATGTGTGCGTGTGCGTCACTGTAGTGGAAACCACCTATCCTGCCTGATGGTAATTTCTTTGTTCTCTAACCATTCATTAACATTCCTGTTTTGCTGTAATTTTTCGTTGATTATCGAGAGCTCAAATATTTCAACCATCTGTCTTTCCGAGGACCTGGAGTTTTCTGGTGAATGCAGCCATGTGCACTGACCCTAAGCAAACTGTGTTAGCAGCGAGTACTTCTTCTGATCACTCATTCTCCTCTTGCTCTCACACATCTTTCTATTTTCCCTGCTCTCGTGTAGCCTCTGTGATGAGGTACTGCTGACAAAAAATCTTGTTGTTCGGGGAGTTTATAAGGAGCACAAAGGTTTTGGATGTCAAGAGCAAGATCAAGAGATCAAGAAGTTCTTTATTGTCATCCCAACCATACAAAAGTATGCCATGGAATGAAATAGCATTCCTCCAGGACCTCAATTTAACATAAGCCCTACTGGTGCTGCATTAGTTTTACCTGGAGAGGTCCTATATAATTGAGTTACCATCAACGATATCTGTGAATTCATCCAGTATAAATCTGCAGTGTCCTTAGTTTTAAAGTCTGACAATAATAATTGCAGAGTGCATGGCTTTGTGGTATTGGCTAAACCCGGAGCTTCTTCAGTATTTATAATTCTGTCCCAATTCACCTTGAGCTAATTTAATAACAACCTGCTCATAGACAAGGCACACTCATTCAATATTATTGTTACTAAATATGGTCCTTGTTAGGCATCGCTAGCAAGAACATCCAGGCTGTGACCTTTCAATCCATGCTGTAGGAATTTGAGAAAATGACACAGTTAATCAGTAAAAATTGACCAGTCAAATACTGACACATAGCATTACAGAACATCCTCCAGTCACTTATCTAACTCAGGGAATGCTTTACTGGATCACACAGTACAAGTTACCAAGTTTTTTTTTAGGTATATATACCTTGTTTCTGCACTTCAGAATCAGAATCAGAAAACTTTACTGATCAGAGGAAACTGCTTATTTTATGACTGCACAGTCATACAGAGCTACAGAGACAATATAAAATCTAAATAAATTACTGCACATGGTAGAGATCAGTAGTATATAAGTAATATTGACATAAGTAGTGATATTTCACATGGTAAGACTCTTGCACATAATAATAATAATAAGGTATTGCACATAATGAAATGATTTAGCACCCATCAAGAAAACTTCACATCATACTACACTTATTGGCCATTTAATCAGAAACACCTACAGTTTATTCATCTTTTGGTTAACAGTTTATCTACTCTGTCCATCAATGGAAAGAGACCATCATATGACCAATGATGACCAGATATGAATGTTGAGTGGTGTAAACTAACATTGCAGGGTGCATTGTGTTGACATCAAGCACAGCATTGCTGAGGTTTTTGCACTGTTGACGACATTATTAGGGTGATTGTGAGCAATTATTTATTAGGGTGATTGTGAAGCAATTACGCTATTGTTCTTCTTAAGTTCAGCAGACTCATAAACAGACTTCGAGACACTAAAGCTAAAGTCAGTTTTTAAAAAATACATGTGTCACTGCTCGTTATGGTTTAATTAGAAATAACTAGCCTGTGAATGCAGCTACGTGTTCAGCCATTCTTATCCATAAATGGCTTGGTAAGAGAGAGGAAGTTAGTGCTCCCTCATTGTTTCAGTGGTAAGATGCCAAGCACTGAATCAGAAGATTGCCAGTTTGAATCCACGGTGTGAGTATTTTTTTTTACAAAAACTTTTTTGTTTGGTTTTGCCCACAAAACCAAACTGGTTTTGTAGCAACCACACAATCACACATCGCTTTTTCACGCAGAATGCATCTAGTTAAACGTGCCATGTCATCCTCTAATCCATGCCAGTCATCTTCCAGTCTTTCATCATCAACCCAGAAGTAGTCAAAACACCCAGCCACTCTCTTTAAATTAAAAAATGGACAGTGGAGTGAAGGTACAAAGTAGTGATTCATAGTATAGGGAATCTAAACAATAGAGTGTTCAGTACACAACAGACCCGGCTCAAAGTGTATGTGTGCTTGTTGGCTTGAATTGGGAGTGATTATAATGACAAGCACTAGAGGCCTTCCTCAGACCTTGCTTCAGGTGCTCTCTTCATGCTCGGCTTATCTTCACTCAGTACCCAAGAGTTTAACACCACTCTCTCTTCCCCCTGCCCCCTCTGCAGTACCTATTTTTAGGCTGCTGCTATATCTGAGAGATGAGTCTCTTTTTGTCTATGTGTGTGTTTGAACATGTTCTTATCAGTACAAGCAGAGCTGCTGGGTCTAACAGTTTTACAAATCTATTATATATTAAGTCTGCATGAAATAATTAACTATTTTATTTAAAGAGGGAGAGCGTTTACATAAATGTGTTCATTTCAGTTTCAACAGATTGTAGTGCTTAGAAAAAAAGACCATACATGTTCAAATATTCATTCTTCTGAGTCTATTTATTTCTGGTTTCTGAGCTCTTTATCTCGATCTCAAAGAAATCCGCTATCCTACGAGGCCGTATGGGCTGCAGTGTGACGGGCAGATTAATGGACCTCGCTAAACTAACGGCCACACTTTCTCCCCTCCAAGGAATCTCTTCTGGACTCTTCCCCACATTCTCTCTGCCTTTCTCTCTCTTTCTCTCTCTCTATTTCTCACATACACACACACACTCACACACCCACGTTCACTCCTTTCTCAGTCATCCTTGCCTTTTTACTCAGCTGATGAGAACGAGGAGTACACTGCTAGAGCAGATGCACCTTCTGTGTGCAGTGTGCGATTCACATCATCACACCGTTCCTCTAGAGGATCGGAGTGTGATCTCCTCATCAGACGCTGCATGGCACACTTTGCACTTCATGAAATTTGACTTTAAAAAACCCCAAAAAACGCATCCCTACATCACACACAACAACAAAGACCTACGTTCATATGCCCATCTGTCTGCAAACCAACAAAGCAAACCTGCGCATGAAGGTGTGCACTTCCTTGCTTTAAAAATTCAAATATCTAATTAGTATTCCCCCCTGATGCTTATCCCACACCTCTTAACACAACCCACCAATACCTTGCTCACACACTTCACTTAAACAGTTCTTTATTAGCTTTATTGACATGAATGTTACAGATTACACTGTTGACAAAGCAATAAGCAATACACCTAAATAGTAGAGGGAAAAATAAAAATAAACAGACAAAAATAATGGAAAATGAAATAACACATGAGTAGTAATCAATAATGTTATCTCTCTCTGTCACTCTCTCTCATGTGCACACATGTACACTCCCAGTCTATCTTCATAATCATACTCATATTACTCATGTGTATTTACTGTAACATTTCATTTCCACTTATAGTCTGCATGCAGTTTACCTCCACTTCAACAACCAGCTCTACATCAAGTAATGCCTACAAACATTCATACATTAATATCTCTCTCTCTCTCTGTTTATCAGCCCCCCCCCTCTACTAATGCACAGAAACACATGTATGCTTATCTCTGTCATGATAATCTTATTTTCTGCTTTCTTAACACAGGGGCAATGTCTGAGTAACCAGCTGCCCCCTGTGGACCAAAAGGCACCAATTAAGTTTCTGTAAACTTACAAGAAATATCCATTTGCAGTGTCATCTGTGTGGACAGGAGTGCATCATTCCTGGCCATGCTGTATAAAAATTCCCTCTGCTACTCCTCCCCTGACACCCAGTTTATTCAACAAAAATAATTAACAGCAGCATTGTAATGCTGTGCAGGTGTTGTGGGGTGCACCGGAGGCATGATCACACAGGCTGCTTATTCATATTTAAGCCAGTGCTTCTGTCCTGTTGCGCATTTTTATGCCCCGTGTTCAGCACAGGGTCGGAATGAGAAATAGAGAGCATTTGATAATTAAATGCACATTAACACGGGATGCCACCAGAGCAAGCATAGCTAGCATGTTTCTGAAGAAGCCTGGTTTTGTGTCAGATTTACCACTGTTTGTGCGAGTGTGTGGTGCTCCCATCTGTGTGTAGACACTGTGTGGGTTTCCCCTACAAGACTAAGATTCTTTAATGTTGTTTTCTCATGTTGGCATGCCTCCTGCTCCACTTTGCTCAGCAGACAGGCTTTAAAATGGGCCTGATCTTCACTGACAAAACTTGAATCACAGCAGAGAAGGGAATAATCAATGCTGCTAACCAATTCTGCATTGCTTTCGATGCTTTTGGGATTAGGACGTATGCTACATAATGAGCAAACAATGAGGATGACACTTAGCATTTGATTTGATTTGACTTGATTACATAGATGAAAAGATACAAGTCATTACACTTCTGAAGTCTGAAGATCAGACTGTGTTATTTATAGTGCAGCAGCAGCTGATAACACTGAGGTTTGGAGTAAGCTGTCGATATGGAGCGTTTGCTCCAGCATTATGGGCCTGCTAAACTTGTCCACTCAGAGTATGTGTATTTTTCTTCCATCTGACATTAGGACAGTAAATCCAGGCCACTGCTGGTGGTTTGTGCTAAGCCATAGCTCTCCTCATTCTCCCCTAGTCATTATCAGATAAACCCCGGACTCACATGCGAGTACACAATGGCCTGCTGTCCCAGCTTTGGTGATGTACAGACCTGTCAGCATTCCACAACTCTATGGCAAGACGAAAATGACTGAAGAACCAACCGCAGTAGCTCCCAGAGGAGAAATAAACAAACGAAACCAGATTTCCCCCCTTAATCACTGATTACACTGAATAGAACTCCGTTCGTATTATGTGTGTGGTACATGAAAGAGCCCATTCCTTTGTCTCTCAGTAGCATTACAAATGGGCTTTAAAGACTATAAAAAGCAGCTATAGTAGGAATCAATCAGTTAGAGCAAAGGCCCCTAAATGCAACGTGGGAAACAACATATAGTCAACTTTGACTTGTGCTCCATTTGTGTATATACAGCGACTGATAAAATGCAATCTGAGAAAGGTAGTGTAGTAGCGATTGAGATCCACGGCACACTCAATACTACCTCACAGCATCAGCCAGCAACCTCCAGCACTGATCAATGAATGTTCCATTAAATATATGAGTGCCTACCCACCCTGAACTTCTGTACATTAAGCTCAGCTATGCCACACTTCTCGTCCAGTGTACGTTAGCTTTGAACCAACATAAAACATCAACGTTCCAACATTGGCCTTCGGATTTACCTTGAAGGAGAAACCGAATGAGAAATAACAAGGCAAATAAGTCAGTGTGAATGGATTGAGTGGGAGAACATTCTAGAATAGTGTGAATACAGAACGTGTCGTATAAAACTATGAATGGGGGATAACATTCCAGAACAATGTCAATGAGGAGGAAATTATATAACACTGCAAATGGGGGAGAACATTCTAGAACAGTGTGACTAAGGTGGACATTCTATAACACTGTGAGAGGGAGGAACATTCTATCCCAGTGTGTATGTTCTATAACACTGAGGATAGTGGAGAACATTCTAGAACACAGTGGATGGGATGGGCATTCACTACAAATGGGTAGAACATTCTAGAACATCATAAATGAGGTGGACGTTCTATGATTCTGTGAATGAGGAGAAAATTACAGCCGAGTGTGAATGGGCTGGATCTTCTAGAACAGTGTGAATATGGTGGACATCTACAACACTGTGAAAGGGGGAAAACATTCTAGAACAATATCAAGGGAGGGCACGGTAGAATAAAGAACATTCTAGTTTTCTAATAATTTTTCTAATAATAACCACACACAAATATGTCACACCAATCCCACATTTAGATTTGTGTTTGCTGGAGAACACTAGGTACGAGTGATTTGGCTTAACAGACCTGCATGGAGCTGATCCACTTCAGCAAATCAGATCTAACACTGACATATTGATGAATTAAGCCAATCACAATGTTCAAAAGCACAACTCTGTCACTTCAATTCACTAAGAAACACAATGTACTTAAAATGTGCTTAATCCTACCATAATTCACTCCTGAAAATACACCAGATCCCTTCATTTGAATTAAATGGCCATTCATTTCTGAAACCGACCCCTTAATTTTATTAAGGCATGAGTGTGAAACCCCTTATTCTTTTGAGAATGTAAGGCATTAATTCAGAAGTTTCTATTTTTTAAGGGGCAAATTTGAATAAGGGGAAAATTCTATATTTCTACCCCTTAATTAGCCTTAATCTGTGCATTCTTTCCATTAATGTTCCTTCATTTCCTGTATTTGAAATTATAGTCAAAATTAAGTTAATTTTAGGGGGTAAAATTAAAGTGTTTGGTTTCATAGTGAGTAGACAGTCATTGTTGACGTGGTCACAGAGGAGAGGAGGAGGGACAGTAGGGAAAACCAACAACTTTTAGGGTTCCTGGACAGCTGAACTCTTGTTTTTAGATCCATGCATTGCCATTCTTCCCTAATCAGAGACTGAAATATGTCAACCACCATTGTTCTATATTCATCAATATTCATCAGGATATGCACAGTTCTGCCAAAGTTCTGAAATGCTGTCAGAAGTTTTCTTCAGTGCTTTAGTCGGGGTAGTACAGCAGTGAGGAAGTAATTTCCTTCAGAGCCACACAGAATAAACCTTACACCTGGTTCTAGCCTCCACGCACTCGCCCCGAAGTTCCTCTGCTGTCAACAGCGCACCAATAAACATAGAGGCTATATAAATAGTTAAAAGGAGAAAAACAAATCTCATTGACAAGGAGCAAAGGTAAACAAAGACAAAGAGTGTCAAATCAAATGAAAGAAGGGTTGAATGTAGTTTCAAACTGCTGATCTCTCCTTTATGGGATGAGTGTACGAATGGCAACACCTGCACTGTCTTAACACACAAACACCCACAGGCTCCGAGATCAGACCAGCATGCCTTTGAAATTTGTCAGCGATGTGCTCAAAGGCCAGCTTTCATTATTTTTCATATAAAACTGGTTGCTGATAAAAGCACTTTTTCTCCAACATTACCAAGGATTTTGGGGGTTTAAGTAGCTTTCTAAGCCGAAGGGTGACTTAAGCTAGAAGCAAAGAGTCTTGTATACCTTTTCAGCAATATATTCCAACGATCCTTTAGTTGATCTCGGATAACATGACATCCAAAAAGTAACTCCGTGCTCTGAATGCTGAGAGTCGATACCTAATAATTGAAAGACAGATGGTAACCTGAGTAAATAATGAAAGAGAAAAAGCGAAATGAAGGAGGAATGGAATCCCATGATGACTCATTATTTTCAGTGACAGTTGGTGATTTTTCCTTTTTGTACCGTTAAAGATGTAAAAGGCATAAAATTTGCATGCATGTCTACAGGCTCCCTGAGTCGACACTTTAATAATGTGCAAAACATCTACCAGAAAATCCAGGAAATCATTCAGCTGTTCAATCGGCAATGCTCCTCAATCATCCAGCCTTTGTAGAACAAAAAGGAATATTTCAGTCAATAATGCTAATGTTGCTACCAATGAACAAAAACTAATAGTCATCGATTAGCATTATTCAAACAAACTGGTAACTAATACGTTTCATTCATTTTTAGCAACATTTTCATGCATGATTATACAACTTCTGCTTTGCACAAATTTGTGCTCAGGTGAACTGAGAAATTGCTGAACATTTAATTAAACTTTGAATATTGTAATTAATCTTGTGGGGAGCAGATGATGGAGATAAACCACTTAGTGATTCTGATTTGCATTGTCCATGACTCTCTGCCTGGAATGTGAAGAAGAAGAATCTTTATTTATCACATGCACAGTCATACAAGTACAACACACAGTGAAATGATTTCTCTGCATTTAACCCATTCACCAAGTGAAGCAGTGGGCTGCCA
>JBBJLS010000006.1:6234236-6244541 GCA_037577275.1 Bryconaethiops microstoma | reverse complement strand
AACCAGCCAGATCAAGCATTAGACCTGACAGTTTGTTTCTAGCAGCATTCGGACCTAGAAGTAGGACTTCAGTTTTACAAATTACAAATGACTTGGCATGCTGTTAAAAAGCATCATATATGCATTGTTTCATTTGTATGAATGACCTCTAAATCCTCAGGTAGCATACGCTCTCTACACTAGTGGCACTCTCTTCTCAATTCCTCATCATAATCTCAATTAGTTGTCATGAAAACCGCATGATAATTTACAGTATATGAAGTGTTGCATGAATATGGAGAGTGGGTTCAAATTACATGGCCCAAGGATAAATTTGCTAGGAATCATTTTGTGACAGATAAGTGTCTGCGTGCCAGCCTCAATCACATCTCCACACTCGGAAATGGCTCATTATTCATGGCAAGATTTTTCTATATTAATTATGGATTCATTACTAATTTTGTTAATAACTAAAATGCCTGCAGTTAATCTTCATAGCTCTTATTGAATATTTGCATGGGTATTATCCAATTCCAAACGTCTTTCTTGCTCTCTTCCTCTTCTGCTCTGGTAGATCTATGGATACTGGGTGGTAATGAAAATCTGCACATTTATTATTCATAATTCATTCTTTTCAAGCATACAGCTGTGTTACTTGCATTGTAAAATGTACTTCTAATAATCTTACAAAAAGTATACTTTATACTTTTGACCTTGTCAGGAAACTGAGGGCTTTTGTTCAGTGTAAGTGCTTTTTTAAATATTAATATTATAGAGTTCACTTTGCATTACAAATTATCATTGAATTTTTGCCAGAATTTGACAGAATGCTTGTAATTTTTGCTGTGTGTGCAACAGAGTCAGTGAATGGCATCGATCTCAGACGCTTGGATACCATTCTGACTGGCATTTTAATAATTCGACTGTTTGCACTCCTTGAGCCTGGAGTGCCGGAACACAATTTTTCGTTACAAATTAGATACCAACTCATGCAATTGGAAAGCAACTTGTTTAACAGCCAGAGGGGCAATCAGTGCTGGTGCTATTTAACTGAAATCAATTAAAGCATGGTGCACTGTTGCACAGCCATAGTGAGGTCCAATTCAACATCTTGTATGATTTACGAAGTTCACTGCTCTTTTGTACTCTTTACTGACATACTCTACATTTATATCAATATGAATGTTTCTTTAATGTGTCATCCTTTTTATTTTTTGGTGATTAAAGTCAAACTAAAATTAAATTTGACTTTGTATGCCTTGTTAGAACAAGGTAGTAAGGATGGTTCATCATATCATATAACTTAAAGGATGCTTGAGCCAAAGTGAAAAAAATTAACCATCACAATATCTGTAGTAAACAAACCTGCTTGCATAATTTAGCAATGCCTAGTCTTCAGTGATGACTAGTTTCATCTGTTTGGAAAATGGCCTTTTGATGATTTATCTGAAAGGTGGAAGGAACCTTTGAAAAACTGCTTTGGGACAGATTTTTGGGTCTAGGCCATTTAAAATGTAATTTTTAGTGAAAAAAGAAGGATGGAATATAGCTAACATTCCATTTCCAGGAAGCCAGTTATGTACCATCAACAGCTGTGTAACTGTAGTCGGTGCCTCTGTAGTGAAATAATCTGTGAAATATCCAGTAGCACTCAGGGGGTTCCTCCTAACAAATCTTTTGTCAGATGTAAAGATACCAAATATATGTGAGTGTATGTGTGGGTGGGAGTTGGCAACAGACAAAATGAAGCAAAATATTTATCATGTGTAAATTTTGTGTTGTTCACAGCTTTCAGTTTTTCTGTTGAATCTTTGCTGTTGAGGATTCTGGGGGTCTCAAGTGTCAGGGATCTGTAAATTGTATACCATGACTAATTCTTACTTGTTTGTGTTTATCAGTGGCTCGATTAAATAATCAATGAATGCTTTCAAACAACATCCTAAATACTTTCAATCTGGAAAAAACTGTTAGCTCTCACTTGTTTTGTGCTATTTTTTTTTTTTTTACAAAGAAACTGTAAAAATTTAAATATGTTTGGCCAAACAAATTAACTATTAACATTTTTCTGGCTACAATAAACTATACCCACCTGAATCAATTTGTGTTTTTATTTCTCATGCATCTATTTTCTCACAAGCCTGGCCTCATGACCCATGGTGCAAAATTCTTTCAGCGACATGAGTGGGTGGCTCCAGCATGCCAGATGTTTTATTAAATGTAGAGAGGAAGAAAAAGGTAAGGATAAAAAATAAAGCAGGGGGGGAATGCAGGAGCAATAAAAATATGAGAACCTGAATGTCTGAATCCTGAAATCTGAATCACCTATACAGGACATTATATCTGAACCTGATGTGGGCAGTTGGTTCCAACAATTCTGGAAAAATATTTCAAACTCTAGATATGTTTCTTGGCTATATCACCACTGGCCAGTGGGCAGGAAAGATTAATATTTACAAAGGGTATGATGTTTCACCTTCTACTCCCACCAACTAATCAAGTGGAAATGTTCAGCTATCTCAAATACCCTTTCTGATATAGAGGTTTACTCTGAGATTTGCCATGGTACCAGGGGGTGATTTATTAGGGCAATGCCCCACCACTCAATCATCATGCTCCACTAAATCTATTATTCTTTTACACACCTCTGCAGTGGTAAATGTCAAATCACAAAAGGAAACCAAATGGTGTCTGTTGTGGCAATACTTTGGGGCTCGGTGGGTTCCAATGACTATGGTTATTTTGAATCTATAACTTTTTTGGACAAGTGTACTCTAGATTTGTTGCTCCACATTTTACATACTCTCTCAGAACACATTAAACTGTACTTTTGGGGACAACGCTGTAACTGGGGTGGTACTCTCTAGAGTACATCTTTAGTTCCTTTAATTAAGGAACACAACTGTACCATATTCTGTTTTTTGCTATATAAATGTGCAAACCCCCCCAAACACACACACACACACACACACACACACACACACACACAAAACCTCTTTTTGGGTTTCAGATCTCTCACTAATGATTCCTTTGTGGTGCCAGGCCTGTATGGAATGGAAAATATGTTGCAATTTCCAATTCATGTTGACTTTTCCATGTTAGATAGAAAAGTGTCTTAAAGGACAATGGAAAGTCAGTTCATCTCAGAGGAGTGATAGTTCTGTTTGAGCTTTACTGGAGTTAACAGCCTATCCCAGTGTGTTCAGCTGGTCACCCCTTTCCCCCAATCTGATTTACATATTGATAGATTCCCTACAACAAGAACTTCTTTGAACTTTGGAGATAGAGCTTAGGTCTTTTTGAAGGGACATAAATTAATCCAAAATCTCATTTCTTCTTCCAATACCACACCAACCGTCTCTATGGCCTTTGCAGACTGTAGACTGAATCAGTAAGGAGTCATCTTATGACGCAAATATTTAACAACAGGTTACTCATGAGGAATAAATTGAAGGAGAAGAAGAAAGAAAATGTCTACATAGGAAATGGACAAAAGAACCACGGATAAAGAAAACTGGTCAGATATGTGATTAATTCAATGGAATAGAGCAGTGCCTATGATTAATCAGAAAATCAGATATGCTTTGTGTTCAAACTTGTTAGGACAGAGAGGGCAATCTAGTGAGAGGAAGTTTAGTAGGTGATTGACAGGACTGGAGCACAGAGATTCAACTTGATTTATACTGAAGTTTAACTCCAGTCAGACTCAGCTGTCACTATTTTCAGTGAGATATTCTGGAGGTGAGATAGCTGCGCAACAGTACACACAATAGAATGCCAGCAGTAAAATCATGATTATTGTAGACACTTTTACAATACCAATTTGACTGACTCAGAAATGATCAAGGGACCAAACAAGATATGCTATGAAACTAAAGCTATGTTTTTCAAGGGGTCTACTGTCTTTGCAAGCTGCATACATTTTTAATACAACACACATGTGCCCTGTCTTCCCTTGAGTATGGGAGGACAGGATCTACAGCATGGCTTTCATTATTGTACCCTTGGTCACTTCACTTTACTTTAATAGATGGACTGTCCAATGCCCCATCCTACTAGCACTGTTGATGATACCATAGATATGTGTAGGACTCACTCACAGGGCCATTCTCTTTCACTATAAATGGGTAGGTTGTAGGGTCTGGATACTTCAGTAGAAGGACTTAAGTAAACTATATCTAGATTATTGTCTTGGTACCTCCAGCTTTAGGGAGTTTTTCCCTTGCCTCTGTTGCCCTTGGTTTGGTCACTAGGGGCTCGGTCCTTGATTCTGTAAAGCTGCATTGTGACATCATTGGTTGTAAAAAATGCTATATGAAAAAAACTGAATTGACCGGAATAAGTTTTCATGGGTCACCTTTCAATGGGGAGCTTCTTCCAATCTACGGTCCTGAATGAACCTCCACTTAACGTTGATAGCATCTAGGAGACAATAATATTCTTTCTTGGGCTTGAACTTTGTCATCTTAGCTTTGCCCAGAACTGTACTGTCTCCATCTTTTACCTTTTAGCCTGTTGCATAGCTGAGAAAAGACTTACTGCTCTGATGAAAGAGGTATTTTTGTGTGTTCACATACAGCGGTTCCTCATAAGACCAGTACCTTTTAGACAGGCCTGTTGTGTCCTTCTAGCAAGAATGTACAGAAAGGAATGTTGATGCACACAATCACAAATAGTTCAATATGTTAACATTTCATGGACTGCATCGTTAACACAGGTTTGCAATATGAAGGAGGTTGGGACATTGGCCAGGCCGTGTAACATGACTAAGTACTCATAATGCATGGAAATGGATGAGAAGGTTATTTTCACATCATCTCTCTCAAATGTGAAGGGTTTACTATTCTATGTAGGCATTTTGTGGGACAAGATTTTTGGAGCCCAGACATCTAAATAGATCCAAGTCTGCAGACTCCCGAGGGAGAGGATATCTGATTTCAATGCTGAGACTGACACACTTTTTGTTAAGCATTAAAAAGCTGAATAATGTTGATGATGTAGCAGGTCTGATGAACCCCTGCTTTGTGATCTCTGTCCATGGCATAATTCACCAACTTGCAGTGAATAGTATGAAAAGGGAGGTTTGCTTCAGTGATGAGAGTGATGGCAAACAAGTGACGATTTGGATAGGCTTCTATAACCCTGGTTAAGAATAAACACTTCAGATAATCGGTAGATGGCCAGGTTTGAGTTGGCAGGCCCTAAGTGGTAACTAACTAAAGCAGGGGTGTTAAATTTGATAGACAAAGGGCCAGTCTGGGTACAGGTTTTCATTCTAAATATGCAAGCGCTCGTCTGATCAACTATTTGAAGACAGAGACTAAATGTAATCAAGCATGCTCTTGATTGTTTGGACATAAATCCTGCAGCCACACTGACCCTTTGCTGACACCCATGAACTAAATTAAACACTCAGGTGAGTGCAGGGAGATGATCGAGCACCAGTGTCTGTTTCAATTCCAAATATACAAATTTCCTGTTGAACCTGAGTTGCTGAGGTTTGAAAACCAGAGGGATTTATTTTGGTTTCAGTGAGAATATGTCACTAAATTGAATCCAAATCCAAATAGAAAAAGAATGAAGTCATCTTTGCAAGTCAAGTCAGTTTGCGTACCTTCAGTCCATGCTTGAAAACAGGGATCAGTACGGCTTTATTCCAACCTCTACTAGTGGTGTTGGTGCAGAAGGTGAATGCCACAGAGAGTTGGATTAGTTTCTCCCTTCCTGGAAGACCACTCTAAACCGAAAACTGCTCATAATTGTACATCTTAAAGTTCCTTAGTGTCTTACTATAGTATCCCACTCTGTCATTTCAGCTCCTTGGGGGTATCTGAAAGATCAAGACTCAAATTGTGGGCAGAGTGTAACACTTCTTGTGGTTCAGAGCCTCATCATCTATCTTGTTTCTCATTTGAATTACTTGGGAAAACAGTTAAAATTACTAAAAACTACTGAAAAAAACCTCTTGTTAGCAGCATCAATGTACCAGCAGCCCATTCTACTGAGCATGAGTTCTCACAGCTATAATACATAGGAGTGGTAGTGTTGCATCTTGGCCAAGACTCTGGGTTTTACTCATAGAGAGAATTCTCTTGGCCGAGAGAAGAACGTGGGCATTCATAAGGAACTCTACCCTGTGTTCTCTCTCTGTTCTCTCCCGCAGTGTCCTTTGTATAGCATCATCGGATTGTTCTCTCAATTTGTATTATGTAACTAAACCACTTGGGTGCTGTTGTTTACTATGTTTTTTTAAAAAAAAGCATGTGAAAAGTAATGCTTAGTATAGTGGCGGATTTTTCCACTGTCGTGCTTAAACATTTTTCTGACCCATTTAGTCTTATAAAGACAAATAAAATATAGTCTTATTTTGTTTTCACATACATGTTGATGCAAAATCATAACAAAAGAACCAGGCTATTTTCCACAAACAATTTCATTTGAAATATAAGTCAATTCATTTTGATTCATACTCTGCTGTTGCATAATTAAATGTGGGATGCATATATAATTGATTCGGCATAATAAGGAATTTTATGTTCAAACGCCTCATGCCTTTTTCTAACCCCAACAATGTAACAATCTTGTTAGCACTGTCCAGTTGTCAAAATGAGAAGTTTGCATATGATTGTGGCTCATTTAATTATAGCTCAGTTAATGTTGGCTAGCTATATGTTCAAATTACTCGGGTTGCTTCTTTGGGCTTAAATGTGTGACAACGGGTATATGCAGTCAATGTTTAAATAGATAAACAAAGAATTTTGGTTAATTTTATGAATTGAAATGCCGACTATCGTATACTCAAAATTTATATCATTCGGTCCTTGGACGGACAACCTGACGTAACTGCCCGACATCCACAAAGTTTAAGTGATGGTAAAATTTAAAATGTACAAGTCACTGTCTCATCCCTTGCTGATCACTGCTTGTTCCCTATTTAAAAAAAAATAAAAAATTCTGTCATTGTGTGTCATCTGTTGTGTTAAATGTTACACTGTTATATGTGTGCGCTGCTCCACTATGCCTTTTAAAAATTGTTCCTTGGGGACAAATGAAGTTTTTTGAATTGAATTGAATTGAACTGAATCAGTATTTCAGAATGAGTCAGCAACATATTCCTGGCTTACCTGAGAATGGTATACACAGGTTAAGAAAAGCTCAACTCCTTTAAACTTAAATGATACTGTGCTAAAATGATTTGTTTTAAAAATTGCAATTCTTGACAAAAACAAGAATGAGAACAGTTTCACAAACTTTGAAATCTGAAGGAAACTTGTGTGATGGCAGCTCTGCCTTTTGCACTTTTCTTGCTCCCACAGTGCAATGCATGATTTAACACACTTGTAAAACACCTGTGATGATTAATACAGACATTTCCTTCATATTTACATAGCACTCTCTGCCCTACTTTTACAGACCTTTTTGGGGTTTAGATATAGACTTCACCTTTATTGACTAAATAGAACACTAAGTAGGAAACTACATGGCACTAATTATTAACTAGATAACTAAAACAAAAACAACCACAAGACCTGACAAAGGCCCTGTTTACACCAGGATCTAATCATCATAATCCCACCGCAATGACTGGGAATCAGTTAAAGTTTACACTTGCCCTTTTCACATGTAGCTTCTGCATCCAAATATTGATGGGATCTCATTTCCCCATCTAATATTTAAAAATTGACATCAGACCGACTTGACACAAGCAGAGCTGGAGAGTTTATACAAGCTATATTATGTTTAAAGCTTTATAAAACATTTAGCACTAACAGTGCAATGTGATTTTAAAAGACACGCTGTGAGGGGAGGATTTTGTGCTATCATTCTCTGGTGGCAATAATAATAATAATCATCATCATCCCATCCTAATGTTAATAAACAAACAAACAAATAAATAAATAAATAAATATATAGCGTATACAACATGTACTGTTATGAGACAGTGATGAAAAAACAAATCTAAATTGGAGCTGGTTTTGTTGAACCCCTGTACTGAGTACTGAGCCTGGGCTACCCCCACCGTTATTTCACTGTTTGTTTTCTCCAGTGACCCCGGTTGGTTGCACCCACCCCTCGTTTACTTTACCCTATTTTAACCCTGCTCAATTCGGCTGGTATTGATGTTGTGAGAGTGTCTGCCTTGTGTTCTCTCCTAAGCCCTGAGTATTCTTACCTGTTTTGCCTGGTTCACGCTACCCTCTCTTGGAGGATCTTCAGTGTAGCGGATGATCACTACCCACCAGATTTCCTGCACTGTTTTCACGCAGGCCTGACCTGACAGGAGGACAGTGTTCCTTCCGCCTATGGGATTCTGAAAAGAGCTTTGCCCATTTGAACTCTGTACTGAGCCATCCCAGAGCTTTGTGTTTGTGTTTTCCTATTTTCTTTGTTCCTTTTCCCACCTTTGGATTAAAGTGACTCATTCTAACTCCTGCTCATGCATCCCTCTTTACTGGCTTGATACAGCAACCATGACTTCAGAGCATTTTGGTTGTCTAAGTATTTCGGCTGGAATTTGTTTCAAGCCCTATCCACTGAAAACCATTTAATAAAAATTGGCTAATGATTGATGCTGCTCTTTCAATTTTCTCTACTCTGCCAGATTGTTTAATGGTTCATGAGTTCTTGTTTTGCCAGTCATTCACTCCTGGACTAAAAAAGAAACACCAATTACAGATGAGAGTACAGAGCATGAGCAATAATTTAAATGCAAACAATACAGCTCACCCACATGTTAAAACTGAAACCTAAATTGACCAAGACTGCACCTTGTTTGCATATAACAGACCATAGCCTTAATATACCATGGAGGTTATGCCTAATTATACAAATCAACTCCTTTTCTGCATGTTCCACGAAGCACCCAATAAACAAGCCGACTGAGGAATACTCTGATTGTAATTAACTGATGAATGGCTTGGTGGGGTGTATGGAAATCAACACCATGCTTGTTTAAGCGCAGAGCTGTAAAATAATTAATCAGACAGGGAGTGCCGTAATCTCACTCCACATTACACGGACAACTTTAATATAGCATTTAATTACTGTGCTAAAACTACAGCACTGTCCATCTTTTTCAGTTTGTGTATGTTGATGTTGAATAAATGAATGAAGAGCTCTTGAAACGATGCAGTTCATGGGCTTGAATCTGAGGGATAGATTAATATAGACTTTTATTACTTTGCTGCAAGTCCCTAAGGGAAGGCATGCGGCAGTAGGGAGAGCTCTTGGTATGATATTACTCACAAATGTTTATGCCTCCGCTCCATATTTCCTCCAGGCTTGATGTGTCATTTGAAAAATGTATATAATATCTTCCTATTATACCACTCAGTTCCTAAGCTGAAGCTTTGTTTGGTGTGTAATATGGCTCTTTGTGTTCCAGAAGCAATGCAAAGTTTTCCGGTCAGCTGCTTAAATCCTCTCAGACTGCCTGTTTTCGCTGCCCGTGTTTCAAGTGGTGGCTGTTCGAATGGAAAAGCTGTGCTAATCCGAAGGGGTATGGGGTTGGACCCCTGGAGTACAGCCAAAGATGAGAGCATGAGGACCATGATATTAAGGAGTTACGGTGAACTTGAACCTTCACGAAGCACATAACCCCAGAACTCGTTAAAATGCAGAGACTTTTGGCCTGGAAGGCATGATGGACCGCACATGGAACCTAGGACTAGAAATTAGCACTCGTGGAGAGATTGGGGACTAAAGTGCTGCAGTCTTGAAGCTTATAGAACATACAACTAAGAACCACAAAGCAGAAGGTAGATCTCCATCCACCAGAAACTCCAGAAGGTGCCTTGGAAGATCAAGAGCATCTTCACACAAAGACGTAAACAACAGAACTGAACAAAACAACATGGTCAAGTTAAATTATACTAAAATTCTAGACAGGCTCTTTTCAAACTCTGTTATCACTGACAAAGAGTTTGAAAAGTAACCTTAACTCTACACACCATACACACAAATAAGCAGTGTTCATCTCAAGTTCTCTTTCTCTGTGCTCAATCTCAGTCTGGGCTTTCTGAGAGCCTTTTAGAGGCTGTTTATTTGCTCCTAACTTTCAGCTCACATGGGTAAAAGAGCTGAGACCTCAAAGTCGAATCTGCTTTGAATCAAAAACATATCCAGACGAGCCTCTAACACCCTAACTGCATTGTTTTGGTGCCTGGCTTTTTGGTGCGTTTGTTAAGAGCTTTAAGACCTCAATAATAAGCAGGGGAAAGATCATGAATGCCACTGGTGAGATGTTTTTCTCTGTGATGAGGTACCATCTATATATATTTTTTTCATCCTACTCTCCAGACACAATTACTGTGTCAATGACAATGATGG
>JBBJLS010000006.1:6207539-6231224 GCA_037577275.1 Bryconaethiops microstoma | reverse complement strand
GTTTAGTTTCACAGGTTTAAGATACACATGTAGATGACTTAAGCACTGATGTACGTCGCTCTGGATAAGAGCGTCAGTTAAATGCCGTAAATGTAAATGTAAACCTAGTAACTTTGTTAAGTAGACCAAGTAAATAAGCAAACCTTAGGCCTAAAAGACATTAACAGAGAGCTGTAGAATTTCACTTTTTCTTTCACTTTACTGAAATCCACTTGAAAAAGTGATCATAAGCTCATCTATAGTTGTAGGAACGTATTTTGAATAGGGGCTTTGGAGGTGCTTAATTTGTCATTTATGCATAAAAAGTACACTGATTATTAATACATTTTTATCCCTAAAAAGATCCGTTACAAAAATGGTTTAATATGTTTAATAGATTCTAATATGTTAATGACCAAGCTTTGTATGTTCTACCAGATATCACTAAAAGTGCCTAATTTTTTCCGCACTGTGTTCTCTATTATGCTCCACAACTCTAAAACCTCATTCCCCAAGGCCTAGTACAGCACTTGTACATCAAGGTCGTCAGGGCTATATTTCCTGAGTACTGAAATACCTGCCAAAAAAGATATAAAAATCGAAGAAAACCAAAATCTGATATATATGAATATGAACAAGTGTACATTCACAGATTTACAAAGACTTTTAGATAAAAATAAAATGATCAGAATCAGAATCAGAAAACTTTATTTATCCCGGAGGATATTGTTTATGTGGTGACTGCCACATCACGCATACACAGAGAAACACAAGACACCAGAGTAGTGTAAAATAAAAAGTAAGATAAAATACAACAATAAATTAAATAAAATAAGTCTAATATAAGTCTAAATAGAATCTAATAAAAATCCAAATAAAATTAAGTTAAATCTGAATACAAATAAAAATGAGTGGAAAGAAAACAACCATAATATGAATAGAAGTAATAATATTGCGCATAAGATATTACAGATGCCAGATAACTAGTTTTCCCAGTGCCCAGAGTCTATCACAATAGGTTATTGTTATTTCTGCACAACTTCAAAGACCTGACATGACTGAGAATAGCAGGAAACTCCTAAGCTTAAAGCCGGAATGGGTAGGACCACGCTTGCGCACTGGAGGAAATTTCAGCAGAACGGGGAATAGTGCATCATGAAAAGTTGATGCGCTATTATTACTGCAGAAGAAATAATATGAGACAGGAGTGAAGATAAGGAGGAGGTGAGATGGAAGGGGGAAAAAACTGCAGGCGAGCCTGAGAACAAAGAGAAAACTGCAGAAAAAGATGAATAAAGGGAGGGAGAACCAGCGGGTTTAAAAACTTTTTGACGTGCCAAGATGGCGTGTGATCAAAGGCATGGTGCTTATTTTTTCTGTGTCAGTGCTGGACGTCGAAGCTCAGTAAACAGGAGAAAATCCTGGAGGAAATGCACAGATCTGAAGGGGAAAGCTGTGATACAGTGTATACATTTGAGGAAAAATGTTACATGCTATGTGTGTGTGCGTATTGGGAATAAGGAAATATAGAAATATGTGTGAGAAAGTTGTGTATGATTTAAAAAAAACAAAACTTTTTCTATGGAAGAATTAAGGTTATGCAACATATCACCCATTCGGACAATTGCTCCCTGTCATGTCTCGCCTCCTTCTCCAGACACACAAAGCAGGCACACTCGCAGGTTTCCATTGCTGAAGATTCTTTATTTATTCTACAAAAACCAAATACTGTCTTGAGAGCCAGACTTAGGATTATACTCTTTTCTAAACAAAAGGAGACAGGAGTAAACCAAAGTAAATGTGATGAGTTGACACACAAACTAAATACTAAAGCCCCAAACCCCACAAACCAATCACAAAACAGAAACACTTAACTTAAACTAAAGCCCAGCTGAAGCCCTTAAACCTATCACCACACAAAATAAAAGCCCCAACAAACCCTATATACAAAACTTAATCAAGGGTGGCCTCTATCAGTCACAGTCCCAAGGCCTGACAGAACCGTCCCCCTCCCAGAACCCACAGAACCCCACCGGGGCACCAACAGACTCCCATAACACCCCAAGGGTGGAGGAAGGGGTAGGTGGACAACCATATCACTGGACAACCTCCTGGCCAGCACTCTGCACAGCCAGGGCAGCCCAGATGGGTCCCATGGGACGCTCCCCTTTGGGAGTCCCAGACCTTCTGGGAGGAGCCCCTCACTGGCCTTGTGGACAAGGGCCCCTCTGGGAAGCCCCTCCGCGGGGAGCCCTTTGCTGTCCTCAAGGGCAGAGCCCCCTCTAGGGAGCCCCTTGCTGTCCTCATGGGCAAGGCCCCCTCCAGGGAGCCCCTCAGTAGGGAGCCCATCATTATTCTCAAGAGTGGGGCGCCCTACGGGGAACCCCTGACTGTCCTCGCAGGCAGAGCCCCCCACCGGGAGCCCCACACCGTCCTTGTCAGGGGAGGAACCCCCTACCAGGAGCCCGTCACTATCCTCAGGGACCGAGCTCCCTTCGTGCAGCCCCTCCGTGTCTCCCGGGACTGAGCTCCGTGTCTCCTGGGACTAAGCTCCCTTCATGTAGCCCCCTACCAGGAGCTATTCCTTGGCCCACAGGTCCAAGGCCCTACCTGGGTTCTCCACAGGAGATTTTCAAGACCCCAGTACCCCCCCCCCATTGCTGGCACGGGAGGCTGCAACCGTCTTGGAGCAGGGACTCGAGGCTGGAGCTATCTCGTGTTGGCATGGGCAGCAGGAGTTGTCTTGGTGCGGGTACAGGCGGCTGGAGTGGCTGGAGCATGCATGGGTGGCTGGAGCAATCTTGGTGCTGGCATAAGCGGTTGTAGCCTCCTTGGTGCTGGGACGCGTGGCCGCAGCTGTTTCAGCACTGGCTTTGGTTGCTTCTTGGCTCTCTCTTGGTGTCGCTTCTTGGCTCTTTTTCTCACCAATTTGGCTCTCCGTGACTGGGGGTGCAGAGGCTCGAACACACTCTGTGGCTTGGGCTGCAGAGGCAAGAACACTCTGGTAACCAGGGCAGCGCTCGGCTCGCCAATGCAAGCAGGGTCGGTGGGCCTTCGCCGGCTTGATTCCCACTGCAGCCACAGTGAGCTTATCAGGCTCGTAAGTCTGCCCATCAGCTCAACCATCTGCAGCTCTTGCTTAGCTGGATCTTGTGGGAGCTGCAAATTCTTCCCAGCCACGGGCTGGTTAGGCCACGTGGCTTTTGTGGACGGTGAATCCTGCCACGTAGGAGGCAGGGGCAATGTCTCAAGTGCCTGCCCGCTAAGGGTACTCAGACCTGCGGTGGCCTCAACTGAGGCTCGCTTTACCCGCAGGGTGCTTGCCTCACGGGGCGAGTCTGGCATGAGTCTGGGAGGGAGAGTGTCGCAGGAAGTAACCCTGGGCAGCTGGGGAGCGGGTGAGCAATGCAAGCAATGTGGAGCGCCATGCCTCCTACATCTCTTAGCCACAGATCTCCCGCCTCACCCTTCAGCAAGCCTCAGCGGGAGCTCCTCCACAGCCAGATGAGGGGGTCCACAATCTGCTCTGGATGCAAGATCGGGAATCCATCAATCCACCCGCTCCTCCAGTAGCCCAGGTCCGCCTCCTCATCCTCCGACTCTCCCCCACACAGCAACTCTGTGGTGGAAAACTGACTCTCACTCGCCGGATCACCCCCGAGCTGGTTCCAGCTTGCCTCACTCTCGGCTACTCCCTGCTTCTAGAGTGGCTCGTCGCCCAGTGTGCCGTGCCATGATGGGTCGGTCAATCTGTCATGTATCACCTCCTTCTCCAGGCACACAAAGCAGGCACACTCGCAAGTTTCCATTGTTGAAGATTCTTTATTTATTCTACAAAAACCAAAAACTGGCTTGAGAGCCAGACTTAGGACTACAGCTTTTCTAAACAAAAGGAGACTGGAGTAAACCTGTAAAAAGTAAATGTGATGGGTTGACGAATCTCGCAGGTCGGTCACACACAAACTAAATAGTAAAACTACAAACCAATCACAAACAGAAACACTTAAATTAAACTAAAACCCAGCTCAAGCCCTTAAACCCATCAACACACAAAACTCTTCAAAATAAAAGCCCCAACAAACCCTATATACAAAACTTAATCAAAAGCGGTGTCTATTGTCTGCCCACAGTCACAGTCCCCAGGCCTGACACTCCCTAGATTAAACAGCTGGTTGTGCCACGTTTAGTAGCAATGTCTACAAATGAATGCATCCTTGGAGATCAGACTTTCTCATCGTTGGAAATTTATCACACTCTTCTTTGCAGAATTACTTTAATCCAACCACACTGGAGGGCTTTTGAGCATGAGATGCCTGTTTAGTATCTAGCTACAGCATTTCAATAGGGTTCATGTCAGGAAACACAGATTCACATATGTACCTGCTCTGAATAAAAGTGCAAAATCCATGATTCTTTCAAGTCACCTAGGCTCTGAGGCAGCAAAGCCTCCGCAAACATCAAGCTACCACCACCGTGTTTGACAGTTGGTATGGACAACTGTTATGATGTTCTTATTGGGAAATTCTATGTTAGCCTTATGCCAAATGCAATGAAATACCTGTCTTCCAAATCATTCAGCTTTCAGCACATAAATAAACAAAACATTTTTCAAAAAGACTTGGGGCTCTTCGAGGTGTTTTTGGAAAATCTTTGGACAAATCTTTGTATTTCTGATGGTTAGCAATGGTATTCACCTTCCCATTCTCCTGTCCATGCTATTTTTGCTTAGTCTTTATGTCAAGATGGATGGAATCAATATATCTGCTTTTTTGACAAAGACTTTTAAATACAAATCTGAAATGTGAAAAACATATTGTATTTTTCATGTCAATTACCAGAGGACACTTGAACAAAGAAAACTGTATACATAAGTTTTATTTTGCCCTAGACATTAGGAAATGGTTGATGGTTGGGCCAAAATCATAATAGGTATAATAATTCAATATATTACTAACAGTTACAAAGTAAAATAAAAAATAATTTCCAAGATATTGAACCTAACCCTGTCCCTAGACTACACTCCTCACCTTCAAAAAAAAAACAACTAGATCTAGTTCACCTGAATATTAGGCACGTGGCCCGTTTTCTTCCTGTTTAAAAACCCCTCTGTGCAACAATGTGATTTTGTAAAGTATTGTCAGTGTATTACCCTGCATATCGAGCATTCATGTATATTTTTCCTGTTTGCTGGTTTTCCTCTGTTCTGATTCTTGTCTTGCCCTGATTACTTTATTCAAGCACTGGACTGCTTCACAGGACTGTGAACATTGTGGCTCAGACTCTTTGATTCAGTTTGCTTGCATGTCTATTCAGATTTTTTTGTCTCATGGACTGTGTTCTGGGTATAAACTCTTGCTTGTTTGTTTTACTGTGTTTTGCCTGTATAAATGTATGTGCTTTTTCTACTTTGCATTTTGTCTATTCTGGTCTGAATGTAAAAATGTCTTTCTTATGTTTGCAGCTTATTATGGTAACTGAAGTAATAATACAAGACAGGCAAAATTAAATTGCCTAAAATTTTGAACCATAGATTCACTCATTTAGAAAAAGTATGAATGTTTGCCACAAAATTATGAATGTTTCTTAAGAAGTTGTTTCTATTTTGCACAGAAATGGGTTTGTGAGATTTTGAGAAAAAAAAAAAACATTTGAATGAATTTTTAAGTTACATTTAAACTTTTCTAAAGGCTTAATATTGAACAGGTTTTTACAACACTTTAACAAACATGACACCGTGTGTGTGGGTGGGTGTGTATGAGAATGAGTAAAGAGTAGTTTAAACTCTGAAGTGTGTCCAGTGCCGATGTTGGTGAATGACAGGGCTCTGCTGAGGTGTGTGTGTGTGTGTGAAGGAGGTCGGCTCTCTCGTTGAGGCTGCAGCGTAATTGCACCGGTGAACATATGTTCACAGCAGATAACACACTGCACGCACAGCGGGGACTGCCTGCAGCTGCTCACACACATCCCTGATCTTCCACCATCACCCATCCGTCAACTCGGCACACACAAGCAGAAAAGAGAGTGAGAGAGAGAGGTGGGGGAGACCTTAGGTATTGGATAATATACAAAAATTCGGTGCAAGCTATTCAGATTAACAGCAGGCGTTTCTTTATTAAAGAAATTAACAGTGAATCCAATAAATATAGAAAAGGGGGGCAGAGAAATAGATGCACTTTTACATAACTTACTTCACTATTAACACTTCTGACTTCTCTTGGCAAGACTTGCTCACAAGCGCACTCATCAGTGTTAATCACAAACATTTTAAATGTTTCATTTCATTTGAAGCAAAACAAGAGCTCTGCTCTATCCACTGCAATTAGTAGCAAATTATTGGAGCACATGGATGCCTCACACAGGAGCATGGCGGTTACTGCTGTGGACGCGGTTGCCATGAAATATACAATTACAGTAATTTAAAGGACAAAATGACACATAAAAGAGATGATTTCAGCACTACTTTTGAACTGAATTTCACCTCAGTGCATGATAAACATGGCTTTGAGTCAGGGTAAACCAAAATGACAGCAGCTTTGTTTGTTATGCGTTATGTTTTAATTTCAACTCTTTGCTTTACTCTGACACTGTGCCCACAAGGCTTCCCTCGCTTGAATGCATAATTACAATCTAAATGCGTGTAGCAGGAAAATGTGCCAAGAAGAGGGAAAGTCATTTAAAAAGTAAAAGAATCTAATTCAACTTTCACAAAGGCACTACTGTCAAAATACTTTTCCTCTTAAGTTTCTTGAGTGTTTGTTTATGCTGCTATTATTATTTACTCCCAAACAGATCTGTCAATGCCATGTGTATCATTGTTTAAAATGTCAAATAGACACCATGTGATGTTTTCTGAGGATGACCATTAGGGCCGTCTATGTCTCTAGACAAGGCCCAATCATTTTCTGCAACCTAAAAATTACAGACATTTTATTTCATAGAATTTTATTTAAATGTACAGCTTTGGTTTCGAAACGAAAGTGTTAAAATATTGAAATGGCAAAAATACAATTGTCCAGTCAGGATTTGTTCCTTATTGTGTCTAGGTTGATACACTGAAACCAGCCCACCTGTTGGTTTAGACATCAGGAGCTTATCAGAAGGCCTTACATATCAGATGATCCTCCAGCATAATTAGGAAGTGACAGTCAGGAAACCACTCATGTTTTAATTTCTAATGAATGGGACTCATTTTGTGAAACTGAAAGATAATTTTGTGAGAACAGATCATTGACACTTAATTGGAAAAGCAGCAGCTCAGCTATTTGATTTTTTTGGGCTTGTCTCATATTCCCCTTTCGTTCTCCACTATACCTGTTCCAGGGTTAATTTATAGCTTCATTCCCTCCTTCTCTCCCCTTTCCCATACAAATGAAACCTAATTAAATGCTTGATTTAAGACACATACAGTTACAGCAGCCCCCTCACTGAACCCGTTGCATTATATTTATAATCAACTGTTCAATGGTTGATGCCATTACCACCACCCCTCAAACCCTCACCTATTAAGATAAAAAGTGTATTTCTGTGAGAATGGTCTTCATAGACTTCAGTTTTGCATTCAGCATCATCATTCCTCAGCATCTGATAGGAAAATTGAGACTGCTGCTCCTGAACACCCTGTGTAACTGGATCCTGGACTTCCTGACAGGGGGGCATCAGACAGGACTAAGAGCAACATCTCCATCACCACAAAACTGGGGACAGGGTCGCATTGTGTGCTCAGTTCTCTGCTATTCACTCTGCTGACCCACAACTGTGCTGCTCAAATCACATCCTCAAGTTTGCTGATTACAGCCAGGTTTGCTGATCTATCGTAGTTTTGATCAGCGAGGCCTTCGCTGACCAGTTCATTATATGGAACTTCCTTACAATCATTTTCATTCATTTAGTGGATTCTGTTCTTTTAGTTAAAAAGAAAAAAATGCCAGAAAAATTTAAAAGCAAATATGTTTCCATAGACCTGGTTGTTTCTTTTTCTGACAAGATCCGGCAACCTTGTGTCTTGTTTTCTTCTTAGGGTCCAGTGTTGTTATGCCGCACATAAAGCGGGTCTGAGCTCTGTCTGCAGAGAGGAGACTGATGTTGGCCTTGAATCTTTGTACATTATTCATTAAAACTGCGAACATATTACACTGAAAAAAACCACATCTTATGTTTTTAGCTTGGTAGAGATGAAAAATGAAAATATCGCTCTGTTGAGAGGATATACATAATTTAGGCTGTACAGAATTACACACTGGGAAGACATGAGTTACGTAGGTGTCAATTGCTCATTTACACCATAACACAGCACCTTCACATCCCCAGTTCTGCTCAAACTTTAATGACCCATGCTGTCATGTTCCTTAATCTAAATGTTACTGTCCCTGGATCAGTTCTCAGAAGAAAATATGGAATGCCAACGCAACATTTCCTAACCAGTTAGAATAGAACTAAAAGACAGTTAATTTCGTGTTTCCTACATAGACTTTTTTTTAGTTTAGTTAGTGTTTTCAGTTACCAAACTCATCGTGAATTAAACAGATTAAGCTTAAAGTTTAAGCTTAAATGCATTAAATAAAATTTAAAATGCCGTGGTATAAAATTGCTGTGACTATTAAACTGAGAGTATAAAATGAGCTTGGTAGTCAAATGCCTACCTTAGCTTGTTGTTTGTTCAACACCTGTTTTAACAAGTATTTTAAACACCTATTTTACTATAATTGTGCTTTAAATAGAGATAAGGTCATCTTGGCAAAAGATCAAAAACAACATGCTATAATGAGTCAGAGGAGTTAAGGTTCTCCTGTGCTGCACTGCTTAAGTAAAATGATACTTTAAATGAAACCATGCAAGAAATCATGCACATTTGATGGTAAAATCAAATTTATAAGCTATTTGACATGGAACATAGAATAACATATAACAGAAATGGCCAAATAACCCTTTCCACTCTAGAAAAGTTACGCATTATTATGATTACTGGCAGACTACTGTGTGTTTCCGAATTGGATGAATAGAATCCACAAACGTGACAAAAACTGAGCAGAATTACTTCACCACCTCTGAGTGATGCCAGTCTGGTTTATTCATGAGTATTTCTTTTTAAGTACCGATCAGTCACATGACCTGAGATGATTAGAAAGTTCCTTAGAGAAGAGCTGAAGTCATGTTATGATCCATTGACTGCCTGATTGGTGATTTCCTCTGCAGGCTCTTTTAACCAGTGGCCTATTACCCCTGCATCCTGCGCCATTGGCCCTGTTCACCAGAGGCGACACACATTTGATTGATATGACACCCGAACACTGACCTGAAATAATAGATTTCCTGCCATCTCAAAGAATATCAATCTGGGCCCTAATGGAGCTGGGGCTCCTCCGGGGAGCATTCCGTACAGTCATTTCCTGGTGAGTGAGGAACCCTTGAAGCTTTCTGGTCGCCTCATTTAAGAGGAGGATTCTCATTTGTAAAAGCCTGGTGCTCTGGAGCTAGAGGCGTGACTTGCTGCAGTAAGGACTGTTACGTTTTGTGCAGTTATCTTCATCACTGAGTGACTCTTTTGCATAAGAGTTTCCAAGTGTCTGGACCACTTTCTGCACTGTCAGGTTCTCTCAGGCTCCAGAGGTCTATTTTCACGGTAGAAATGCTTAAGCAATTGTCATTTTGGCGTTTGCAATGATTTTCCTGCCATGGCAGCAGAGCCTGTAAAGTGCACTGGGGAACTGTCTAATTCTATACACGCTGAAACTGGCCAGGAATAATGCCTACCTTTAAAAAGCAAACAAGGTCACACGCTCTGATAATTTCTTTGAAGGTATTTCTATTTAGCTGCTGTTTGGTTTTTCTATATTGGAATTCATCCATTTGGTTTCCCTGCAATCTTCTGTCTTTGTTTGCCTGTCTGCCTTTCTGCCAGTTTGTCTGTGTCTGTGTGTGTCTCTCTCTATCTCTCTTCTTTAATTCTACCTGGCTCATTGGGGGATTTGAGGGATTGATTTCATCCTCCATGTTTGCAGGAGTAAATGAGATTATGGAGTCAGTTCTGGAGAGGGAAGTTGACCTCACAGCTCACGGGGGCACAGCTCTCTTCTCCTCACTGGCTACATCCATGTAATATATATACATTGCTCTCACTGATTTGTGTAATGGAATTAAAAATGAACAAGCGAGAAGTTGCCTGATTCTGAATGTATCACTAAAATATTTATACAAAGGAGAGAGGAGGGCCCTGAAACATTTATTACAAGAAATAAAAAGAAGTGCTGTGGTCCCACGGTAAGAAAGGAAGGAGCTGACTAAGGGATTCGAAAGAGGAACATTATATCCCCTGATGTTTATTCCTTAGCACTGGGCTACACAATACATTTGCCTCTTTTTATTTTTGTTTCATAATACCTCTTCTCTCTACAATACACTGGCCTCAATTTCAAAATAACTACTGAGCTCATACTGAGCTTTTTTCTTACTATAGACATTGACAAAGGATTTAATATTTGCACTACTTTCTGCTTATTGGATCCAATGTTTTGAAATAGAAAAATAAATATTTCTATATTAGAAAAATGAAGGGATCATGAGGCAAGAAGACATAGTTTTCTAAGAAAACAATAAAATATGATATTGGATGTGTTTAATGTGCAATGTAGCCATCAAGATGTGTACATTTTGTTATAGCGTGGCTAATCATTTAATTTAAAAAAGATGTTTATATCATAGATGCTGTCACTTTGAAATGCATTTCTGTCTCTTTAAAGAGAAAGCATTCAGTAAAATTAGATAATGTGGAAATTGGAAATGCGCTTGGAAAATATGTGGTTTTGGCCACCAAATTTATTGAAAACCAATTATACAACTGTTAATATTCAGGGGTGGAACATATAAAAACAACTGAATGAGGATGAAAGAATAATTTAGTTTGGCAAGCACTTAAGCTTTTAGATTAAAATGTTTAGTGACTTATGAAGCTACTGTAGCCAACTATAGCCGACTTCATTGTGTGATAGTAGCTGTTTTATTATAGTAGCCTATAACTATGAATTTAGGCACCCTGCGAACATCACTGCTCTGAATGAGGATACAGAGGATTGGAGACATATCTGTTAAATGTTCAAGCAGTAAGGTAGCCTTCTGAACTTCTGTTTTGTTTTTCCGGCTTAAGTGGAAACCACTCACTTGTCTACTAGTTACGTTTACTGTTGTGTTGGACTCAGAAAGTGGTAGAGAGACTGGTATCCTGTAGACCACTTAATTTTGTATCCTTTGTACTGGACAGTGTTTACATTCCTTTGCAAGTCAACGTGTGTGAAGCACACTGGATGCTCACCGACCAGAGACAGGGTAACTTAAGTCAGGTTGTCTAGAGCAGAGCATTCTGCATCACTGTTACACAACTACCAGCAGTGCATATCATGCCATATCTCATGTGACACTAAAACTTTCCAAACCTTTTGGGGAGGTCAATAGTGTGGAGTAGTGAAGCAGTGGAGGAGCTGATGTGAGTGCTTTATAGTGGTTCACAGGTGACCATTATCTTTGAGCCTTGGTACCAGAACGTCTCGTATATTCCCGTTCATCCTGTTTCTGGACTATCTCTTTGAAGTTTGTGTGAATCCAGTTTCTATTGCCCTTATCATAGTTACAGTATCGTAAATCTTTAAAACTCACTAAAGGTCATGGGTCCTAGTAAGACCGTATTCCTTACAATTATTTGTCCAAGCTCGAAGACTACAGCTCAGACCCCTGTCTTTGTAGCAACCAATGCTAGTCATGTTAGACAAATAGCAAACAGTACAGAAATAATTGAATTGACTTTACTGAAATACTGGGCATTTAAACTGTGACAAAGATGAGCAGGTGATACCCACTGGGACAGACTGACTCCTCTGCTGATGGTGAAGGGGATGAGTTTGGTTCACTAAAGTGGCCAGGCCCTGGCCCCAGCCCCTGTGGTGATGCACTGGCTATGTGCAAAGTTGAGTTAAAGCTAACAGTGGACCAAGATGGATGTCTTCTCTTGCAACTCAACAACCACCTGATGTGTTACTTCAACCCATGGTGGTCAAGAATGAATCCCTAACAGAAATCATACCACTAGGAACAGTAGTTAGACATGTACACCTCACTGATTCAGTTGCTACCACATGTTTTACTAAAGTGGATCCACCAGATGCAAATCTGATCAGCTGTTTTAGAAGGAATTAAAATCAGACTTGTTCAGAAACTGTTCCAGAGATTAAATGTTTTTGTCGCTTAATAAGTGGGATGTTGGATTGGCCAGAGGGCTGAGCACAACATCCACCAGGATTCCCGAACCCTTCGTCTTACTCCCATTGACCCCAAAGTTGTGAGAAAACATCTTCAAGACCTCTTGCAGGCAGCTCTCATTGAAGTGTCATGTTTCAGAACAAAGTATACTGTAAAGTGTCTGAGCCCTTTAGGAGGAGATGAGACCAGTTTTATACTAAAGCATTCTAACAGATCCTCTACTGCCTTCCACATGCACATATATTGGCATCTGTACCATACATTCAGCTTAAACTAGCTTGGTGCTATGGTCCTTCAAGAGTACCTCAAAGGCTTGGTGCCAGCTGCCTACAGTAGCAGAAAGTTGAAGTCATTTGAAAGATGAAGCCACCTGAAAGAAACTATCTAATCCATCACCTGGAACTTTGTCTCTGAAGAGGGCCATCATTGATAAACTGCACAATTACCTTTTCGGAGCAAAGTTACTATTACGCTAACAACCACCCTTTTGTGAACGTGCTCTTAACTGCAAAGCTCAAAGCTGTTGAACATAGGTGGCTTTGGTGCTTTTTTGACACACATGTACTAAAAGTCACTGAGACAGATGTCCATGTCAGAACTTAAGCTCAGGAAGATGACACTGTGATAGGACCTGTCATACAGACTGTCAAGCAGAGAAAGTGGCCTGAAAGCATTGATACTAGTCAGACGATTGCTCCCAGGATTGTGAACTGTGGAGGATAATTATGAAAGATGGACTGTGTAACTGTATTATGTATCATTTGAAAGTCACCTTGTCAAAGAAATACTCCTTTACATCAGATTGTGAGCAGTGGATGAATTGATCTTATCTGCATTGATTTGCTGTCAGTGGAACCAGATTCCAAAGACATAAGCAAAGTGTTATTGGTAATAGTCCAATTTACATGCTATGCCCATGCATTTCTGATGAAGAATCAGAAATTTCAGGTGTTTGCAAAGATGCTTGTTGACAAGTATTTCAGGTACTGTGGCCTTCCTACTAGGATCCTCAAGGATCAAGACTTTGAGATTTGTTTGATCTGGAAACTCTTGAGCTTTATGGGGATATGTAAGTCAAGGACTTACCATATCATCCACATGGAGGAACAAAACAAAGAACAAACTCTGGATCTGGTATGTAGCATACCTGGCTAATGCATGCATTACCACAAATATGATGCTTTATTTTTTAATGTTCAGCAGTGGGGCAAGTCTTACGGTGCTTTGTTTTCTCCCAGATAGCATTGAAGAAATAGACAGCTATCAAAGAATACTTATAGCAGGTCCACCTTGCCTCTGCAGCTGCAAATAAGACACATTATAGAAACAAGTTGCATGACCAGCAAGCTGGATTCCATTTACTGGAAACCAACAAAAGGGTGCTGCTCAGAAACTTGAGGTTGAGAGAGAAACACTAGCTGGAATGTCAGTGGAGTCCTAGTGCCTGTGGTGTTGTGGGAAAGATGCCAGTTCCAGTCTTAAAAATTAAACACCATTCATAGGGATCATCAGACCAAGAACCAGAGCAGAGATTTGTAAGATGTTGGTAAGTCTTGCAGGAGGATAGGGAAGTGATTCCACAGTTACAGAACTCTACAGTCTCAGATTCCGACTTTGAGTACTACAGACCTCAGAGACCTCTTTGTCCCAGGATAATATACTTAGCTATGCCTGCAAACCTTAAAGATAAAGGCATTGTTTCTCATCACAGAGATGGAGGGTATGTTGATAACAGCTCATCAGCTGATGACAACTTTGAACAAGATTGCCATGGTGAGAGAAGAGGCTGAACAAAATGTTGCTGTTACTGCTGAATCAGCAGCTGAATCCAGTAAAGAACAAGAGACTGATATGAAGAGAGATGGAGAGACAGCCAAACCAAGCTGAAATGCATCAAAGAGTGCTGTAGAGGTATCTGACTATTATCAGCCTGGTAGATACAGATGTCAGCCTGGTATATACGTCTTACTTTCACATATGAATTATTATTAACAAAATTCAGTATTAGAGTAAATTAAGTCACACACTCTTAATACACCTGATTTGGGCTTGATGTCCGTTGAGGCATCTGGATGGGGAAGGTGTGGCCAAGTTGAAATTAAAATACTTTAGTAAATACTTTAGTAAATTTTAAGCAGTCACTTTAAAATGTGTTCCTGTCTCTTTAAGAGAAGAAACAAACACATTGGAAAACATGTGGTTTCAGGCATTAACTTGCACTGGATGAATTGGGCATTTGTAAAGTTTCAGAGGTGGGATATATGGAAACAGTTGGAATGAGTGAAATAAATTGGGAGAGACAAAAACATCCACAGATGAAAAAAAGAATCAGAAGACTTCTGTGATCCTGGAGGAAACTGCTCAAGCTTTAAGCTTTTACATTAAATATATATATATATATATACACACTTTTAAGTAAACTACTATAGGCCATTTATTTCAGTTACTGAGTAAGTAACTGATAGTAAGCTTGCCTTAGTTAGCTAAAACTGACATAACTCATTGTGTCATTGTGTGACAGTAGCTGGCTTATTATATTAACCTGTAACTATTAATTTATAGAGGCACCCTATGAACTTCGATAATGCTAAGAATACAGAGTGTTGGAGATATCTGTCCATTATTTGAAGAGCATCAAGACAGCCCTCTGAACTGCTGAGGAAACTACTCACTCGTCCTCTAGCCAAACTTACAGTCATGATGAACTGGTATTGTGCTGAAACCCCATTGACTCAAGTGAGTGAAGAGGCCATTTACTCTTTTTGTGGCCACATCACACCTAAACTATGCTAAAGGCCTATATCTGGGTTTGTGTGTGTGTGTGTGTGTGCGCGTGAGATTTCATTTGTACACTTACACCGAGTAGAGGTAATGGTTCTGGTAATGGTCATATTAATTACTTCATAACAATTGTGTGCTCAAGCTTGTTTAATCAATTCATTGAGATAGATAAGCCTAGATTAATCATAACTTTAAATGGAAACATACCTGTGCTTGAACTGTTGAAAAATAAGGTACTACACACACAGGTGCATAATTAATGCTTCTTTTGAACCCATAGCCCTTTACTTAATAAGTCACAGCCAGTACATTCTGAAGTAGAGAAAAGAAGGGTGCTACAAGGTAGCCAAATTTTTTGTATACCTTTTTACGTCCCGACATCCACCTAATAAATTTGTATGGGTTTCTGTACATAAGACTCAGAATTTATTTTTACATAACATTTTACCAACTTCATTTTAACTTTAGAATTTAACAGGCTGTTCCTGTCGCCATGCCTTTCAGACTATCTTGACTGTCTGTACAAAACCTTGAATCTTCATATTTGTCATTTTTTGCATCATTTGAAAATGCCAGCTGCCATGTCTACACTGTGTCAACATTTCATAGTGAACATACCAATAGAAATAGTCCAGAGTGACTTCATTCATTCATTCATTCATTCATTCATTTTCTGTAACTGCTTATTCCATACTAGGGTCGTGGGTATCTGGAGCCTATCTCGGGGTCTACTGGCAACATTTAAAGTTGAGAAATATTTTTCCTCTCCTATAAGGTTATTTTTAAATGGCCTCTGTACTATTGGCCTTGTGTTATTCCTTAGTCACAAAGGCTGAAACACCCCTTATTCAGCATTGCTGTAGGGTAATTAGGTGGATATACGTAAACGTGTTTTTTGCAAACAATTAATTCTTTCTTTCCTTATTTTTGGCTTAATTTTCATGCAATTGACTGCGTATGGGAGGACCAATCAGTATATTCTGAAACATTAGCCGTGTTTAGAAACAAAAAAAGAAAGAAAGGCTTTCCAAGATATAGGCCCTGTAATTATTTCTTTTAATATTCCAACTTTTACCCTGCACCTAGATTTCAGAATTTGGCTAAACTGTATGTTTTCACAGCATTTTAAATCTCTGCAATGAACAAGCAGTAGCTGGCTGTTCTGTGAGAAATACTGCCTTTCTTGCAGGTCCAGCACTAAAGGTGTGGCAAGTGTGTGGCATGCAAATGTGATTCATGCCTCCATCCATCAATATTGTCTAACACTGATTGTGCTCCCCATGTGATGTATGCCTGCAAGTGCCTCCTGAACATTGTATTGCTGACATAGCTTGCTACTAATACACCCAGTCAAAGGAGGCATCCATCACCTTCTGACTTTGATGAGTCCATCAGGATGCAAGGCCAGCATTCGCTAACATCCTATAAGCAGCGATGAAATGGTCTCAGGCATGCTGCAAGTCATATGAGATTTTGTTGAGCCCCAAAACAAGGTGACATAAAACAAATACTCCAGTGTATCTGATGCAATGATGTCAGCCATAGAGCTAACATTGAACTGCATCATATGGTAATGCATCCTACTTGCTCACTGAAACACAATTACTTAGCGGTAAATGTAGGATATACATATACAGCCACTATTATCTCAGCGTACACATGAAAGCAAGCACAATAAATCAGACCACCATGAGTGAGGACATGGATGAAATTATTGAGCCATCTATTTGCAGACCTTGGGCTCTTTACCTTCTGCAGATCAGAAGCAAAGCTCTTTAATCCTGCGCTGATATGGCCATTAAATCCAAGATAAAAGCTGAATTAATTTTTCGAGGAATTACTCTATCAGGGGACATGCACTCTTTAGCTGTGGATTCATATTTCAATACATTTTCATTAGAGGAGAAGGTAAAAGAAATTGAAAGATTGAAAGGCAATTTTTCAGAGACTGATTGGTTTAAGTCCCTGGAGATGAAAGGGACTGTTCTAAAGAGGAGTTCAATTTATATATTGTAGCACTCACAAATATCATTGTGCGTTTTTGACTCAAACTGATCGCTTTATTTTTTCATATGAATGACTGAAGAAATCAATTTTTTAGTAGGATTTACAATGTAATTTCCGAAGAATTTGCCTGCACATGTTTAAACCTGGGTTATTGTGTGTGAGCATTACTTCAAGGGTTTAGGTTTTAGATCGCTAAAATTATTCAACAGATGTACAATTTGGAATGTAGGGCTTTGCTTGCCTCTCATTTGGAGGCTGTAAACAGCCAGCTCAGCACGGGCCTGGTGCTGAAAGCTAACTTCCACGTCCTCTGGGTCTCAGCGGGGAAGTCTGAATTGAGAGTGAAGAAACCCCAAAGTCGCTGCACACTTCCCAAGGTCTCAGTGGATTGCAGTGATATGTTCCCTTTTGATCCTTAAGCACACTGCACTCAGCTCTCCAAGGATTTGGGGAGTTTCTTTTATTTCCACCAACATTAACATATAATTACTGTACATCTGTTGGACTCAGCTGGAATGGCTGAGGAAAGTAATAATAAATGAAACCCATTGGGGAGCAGAAGCTCCTCAGAGATGAGTGTAGTGAGTTGTGCTGTTAGAGTTCAGCTATCACTCTTTTCACACCCTATGCGCTTCACATTATGTCTGGAACTGTAAACACTTTTTAACCTATTGATTATATATATATATATATATATATTTTTTTTTTTTTCCCTGGTACTTGTTACATTTAACTGCTCACTCTTGATTCTGTTATCTATTTGTTATGTACTGTTACTGTATTTTGTGTTGTTGGAATTTGGACTGTTATTAATAAAACAAAATATGAATGCATTTTATTTTTACAATTAAACTGTTATTTTGCTTTTCTATCAAAAACTGACAAATGTATATGATTAACTACTTAGTTAATAACAAATTACATTGATGCATTTTTACCTAAAAATGTTTTGTTTAATCATTCTCTGATATTAATGCTGTATCCAAGAAAATCACTTGTCAGCAGTTTAAAATAATAATACTGGTGGAGATGGTGATATAATTGGAGGATGAATTATCCTTGAAGTAACTTATTTGCAACACATCACAGCTTTTAGCAGTGTGTTAGGACTGATGTTGGTAGTTATTTAAAAAAAATCATTTTTATTCTTTGGTTTAACTATTGTTGTAATGCCTTTAAGTCTCAGCACACTCATTAATAATGGGAAATGCTCTCTGTGGTCTGCTCCTCTTCTGTAGCAGACTGAGAGAGTTTTTTAATGTTCAAGACTATTGAGGATGTAAACTAAACAGACTGTCTGTGATTATGTAAGACACTGGCATATTTATTTATTTATTTTTTATTATTTTAAATAGACCACAGACTGTAGCACTTCCCTGGAGTTAAATCCTCTAATGCAATACCCTGGTTTGTTAGCAATTGCAGATTTTTTTCAAAGTGAAACCTCTATAGGTTCTGTTTGTATGTGACACACACATATGTCTAGCTAGTGTTGACAGCTATCTGGTTTTGAACCAAAGCTCTATCGTAATTGTGAAAGGTTCTGGTGAGGGGGAGACTCATAGTTCAGCATGTTCTTCAAATATACAGTAACTATATTAATTTGAGGTGTTGAAGGTAAGAATGTTTGGCATATTGAATAATTATTTAACAGCACACTCTAAATGTAACACATCCTTATATAGGCCCGGCCCTAACAAATTTGGAGCCCTAGGCAAGATTTTAGGTGGCGCCCCCTTGCATCTCAGTATATTCCACTGCTAGTGTACATATACTCACAAGAAACTGAATAGCTTTGTCTTAGACATTCTTTTATTTAAATAAACCAATTGCACATTCAAAATACTTAGAAAGAAATACAAAAAATATGAACTGAATATATGAAATACAATATAAATAGCTTAATATCAAATATTCCCAAAATAAAATGTGACATAACTGCCTTAACGTGAATGACTACACCACCATCTCCTCAACCTCACATAACCTGCTACAGCTTTACTCTCCTGGTCTTTCTTGCAGCAAAGTCATCTACATCATCATATGACAACTAATTTGAGACCACATGGTTTATGCTTATAATGGCAAGTCCACTGAAATGTTCTTACATCATAGTAGACCTCAGGTAAGTTTTATTCAGGTTTGAGCTTAGAGAAGCTTATTTCAGCAGCAGCTACTGTAACAGGAAGCGTGGCAGAGATTCTCAAAGCAACCCACATGTTGAGGTAAATTTCTGCCAGCTGCTTCTGATGCAGGAAGGTCAAGAGTTCCATTTTGTCATATTCTTTGATGGCAATGGTGGGAAATTCTGCATTTCCTTTGCAAGTTCTGTGCCATCAATGTCTGGCTGGCTGTCACGGGTCAGAGCAGTACTTAAAGTTTGACACTTCTGTAGCAGGTCTTCTTCTCCTAAGTAGGGGAAATTGAGGAGCACACCAAACTTGTTATTCATCTCTCCAAGATTCTGAAATCTTTCATCAAGAGAAGAGATGGCAGTATCCACGACCACATAAAAAAATGTGGTTTCCATTTTGCACAGTGCGTCTTGTATGGGCTCATCTGGAGACTCGCAGCCAAAGTGCCTTTTTGTGGTTCTCCACTGCTTTTGTTTGAGTTCAGCCTCCACGTTTGTCTCTTCACACATCTCCTTTGCAGTTGTCTGTGTATCAGAATATTCAGTGTTTCTGTAACTGGTGAGGGAATCTCTGGTTTTCTTCAGCAAGTCGACAGCCACATCAAGCTGCATGGAGGGTGACTGCATCAGTTTACTGACATACTGGATCTTGCTGAGAATGTCATACCATATGACAGTACAAATGCAAAAGCAATAGGATCCAATCTCCTCAGCCAAAGACTGGGCTTCAACTCTTACCACAGGGTCTGCAGTTGTTTCCCCTCACCTCCAGAAGAGCCTCTCTGATTTGCCCAGCCTGTTACCTTACTGCCTCTATGCTTTTTATTCTGCTTTCCCATCACCTTGATTTCAAGGTGATTTTCACATATTTCAGGAGGACATCACACCTATGGGTGGAGGCTGAGAAGAGCTTGAATAACTTAGTTAAATGCCCAAAGTTGCCGAGGGCATCTGGTGAGCTTTTTGCAGCATCAGCTACTACCAGATTTAAAGTGTGGGCACCACATGGGACAAAAAAAGCTCCTGAGTTCTGCTAAAGCAACTTTGCCTGAACACCTTTGTTTTTTCCCCTTCATGTTAGCGCCGTTGTCATAGGACTGGCCTCTGCAGCCCTCAAATGGGATATTAAGTTCCTCTAGCCTTTTTAGGATTAGAGATGACAAATGTTCTCCTGATGACTGCTCTGCAACAAGAAACCCAAGAAATGCTCTTTAGGAATGAGGAATGTCTTCTTGTGACACTATCCTGACTATGATAGACAACTGCTCCTTATGACTCAGATCAGGGGTGCAGTCTAAAATAATGGAGAAATATTTGGATGTTTTGATGTCTTTCACAATCTGTTCTATTATTTTAGAACTGATGGAGTCTATCAGTTCATTTTGGATTGTTTTGTCAAGATAACTGACTTGACTGCCAGCTCCACTTTCTACTCTACTGACATGTTGCTTCATCACTGGATCAAATTTGGCCATAAGCTCCACCTCTTTTAGAAAATTTCCATTGTCCAATTTATTTAATGTATCTGTGGACCCCCTAAAAGCCATGTTTCTTTCAGCTAAAGACTGAATTATTGCCACTAATCAATGTAAGACATTACACCACTGTTTTCTCTCAGCCTCAGTAAGTGCCATCTCTTGTTTGTCTATTGTGAACCCTTTTGCAAAATGGACCTCCAAGTACTTCCATGTTGCCATGTGAGCATTATGTTCCTGGCTCTTTTCATGGACCTTGAGCAAGTACTCTTGTATAGAAAAGATTTTGCATCAGAAGCAGTGCAGGCTATCATCTTTTTTAGAGTACAGCTTCTTCTGAATTTTTCTCCATTGACTGAGAGTCTGTTAAAATAGTCATGTTGACACCTTCGTCCATCCTTTTGTTTAGGGAATGTGAAGCTGTTTTCAATTTGAAATGGACCTCTGTGAACCAACTCTGTTCATACCTTATCAGTAAGAGGAGATGGCCAATCAGCAGGGTCTATTGGAACAGCAGAAGATGCGCTTGATGCTGCTATATCACTGCTGAGGTGTGCTGCTGAGGTGTGCTGCTGAGGTGGAGGTGACAGGAGGAGTGCTTGATGCTATTTCACTGCTGAGGTGTGCTGCTGATGTGCAGGCAACAGGAGGAGTGCTTGATGCTGCTATATCACTGCTGAGGTGTGCTACTGATGTGGAGCGACAGGAGGAGTGCTTGATGCTATTTCACTGCTGAGGTGTGCGGCTGATGTGGAGGCGACAGGAGGATTGCTTGATGCTATTTCACTGCTGAGGTGTGCTGCTGAGGTGGAGGCGACAGGAGGAGTGCTTTATGCTGCTACATCACTGCTGAGGTGTGCTGCTGATGTGCAGGCAACAGGAGGAGTGCTTGATGCTATTTCACTGTTGAGGTGTGCTGCTGATGTGGAGCGACAGGAGGAGTGCTTGATGCTGCTACATGATTGCTGAGGTGTGCTGCTAAGGTGGAGGTGACAGGAGGATTTGCAGGGGTGAGACTGAACTCAGAGAGGAATGTGTGACACCAGTCTATTAATAAACACATGATTTCAAGAATAAAATGAAATATACATATAAATGAAAAGAAAATCTGAAATGCATGCATTATGTAGACTGTACTGTATAATATACAATGTGCTTTTTTCTGATATGCAAATTATATTAATATGAACAAATGTCATGACATCTTTACTGTAACATTATGCTACCTGTCTTTGTTGTGTTTTTTCTACTCTTCTTTTCTTTTTTCCTCCCCTGGGCACCAGATAATTTAAGACGTTTTGACAGGTTGAGCTTGCTGACACATCAAAAAATGACCATCCTGCCAAGTAGCAGGTAAAGGCTAATTAGACGGAGGAGGGGGACGGTGTGGCGGGGGGAGGGGCGCCACGGTGGCCTCATAGGAAAGTTACGTATTATTATTATTATTATTACTACTACTTAATATGCTTTGCTAAGCATGTAAATTCATGCGGGCTTGTTCTTTTCATATTAAGACACATTAATACCAACTAGTTTTAAGAATAGTGGAATGTTACACTTTTTTTCTTCCTCTGTTTGTGGCGCCCCCCGGATGGATGGTGCCTTTAGCATTTTCGTATATTGTCTACGCCACAGCATGGCCCTGTCATTATAAACAGGTCAGATGAGCTTTGTGTTTCGACTAAAGTTCAAATGAAACTCTTACCAACGAACACTGGTGAACACAATGAACTATGGGACCAATTTTTAAAAAATTATATGCACAGAAGTATTCTACTTGTTTCAAGGGATAATTCATATATTAAATGTGAGACATTATTCACGAAACTACACCATGTTATTGTCAGCAATACTGATGATAAAGGGTTTACAACTCATAAATCCTTATGTAAGAAACAGCAAAACGATTAAAAAAATTCTAGGTGCTATAAGGGTGTCCTGGGTTCTCTTTGGCTTTCTTAACCCAATAAAATTTAAGGCATCAGCTCTCAACTGGTTATCCCTTTTGAGGGTCTAATGCAAAACACACTTCTCAGCGTTACAATAAACACAAACACAGGCCTGACAGATTACAATAAACACAAAAACACAGGCCTAACAGGTTGCTCGGCTGAGGGGAGGCAAAAAAACAAACAAAAAAAACGCCACTTCGCTCACAGCGGAGCAAATCAACGCCAGGATAAAAGAAAAGAAAAACACGTACAATACCATGACTGCAAAACCCATAGTAATCCCCAGACACAATAGTCCGTCTGTCCGCGCCAAACTCTGGTACTCCCCGCTCCGTTAGCTATGAGCTAACTTTTGAGGATTTTCTCCAATTCTCGTGAAACGAGTGCACACTGTTGTTCTGCACAGGATCTTCGGTAAAATCTCAGAATGTTCAGTCCCAATATTCTGAAGTTTTCTGGGTGAGCACAAGCTAATTAGCACCTACCGTCCGTACGCTGCTCTCTCCCCTCACAACTGCACGTAGGGCTGTACGTGCATAACACAAGTACATATTCTTTCAATAACATGAGTTCCCAATAAGTAACTGAAAACTATTTTAAACCTGTGATATAAACAAAATCTCTTATTACACTGCGTTACACCCTCCCCTTTCTAAAAGATTAACATGTCCTCATGTTACACTGTCTACACATGAGTTAGACTCTCTTCTCACGGCAAGGATGTTCAACTACACATCTAAAACACTGAGCTAGAGGGTGACACCAAACTGTTTTATACTCTCGCTTCTCAAACAAAGGACTGTTTACATGAACCAACATACCATAAGTAGGTACAGTAATTGTCACACGCACCAGGACACGTGACGTCAATCGGCACCGGAAGTGACATCACGCGGTGGGTATATAAACAGGAAGAACAGGTATCACCTGACACAGACATTCTGTCACGCAGAGGAATGCACGAAACTGTGAACGCCCAAATGTCGCGTAAGGGAAGGGCCCAATTGCGGAGACTGACGAATGAGCCGGTAACACACGCTTTTAGTATAAGAACGCTCTGAGGCAGAGTACGAATTCCCACCAAAGGAATCCTCGTTCTTACACGTACACA
>JBBJLS010000006.1:6179977-6204386 GCA_037577275.1 Bryconaethiops microstoma | reverse complement strand
GCTGTGGATGTTGTATAGGATACTGGTTTGCTTTGAAACATTTATTTGTATTTTTCTTAGTTTATCAAAGTTTTTTTCCCCCCTTTAAGTACTAGTAGGTAGTTTTTTTTTGTTTTTTTGTAGTATAGGGTTATTGGCCAGCATTATTTACATTCTACATTTTTCAACATTTTTGGACTTTTTGGGGTGCACTTTAAAAACAAAATAAAATTTCTTGCACTAAAGTGCTGTTGTGGCGGAGCCTGTATTTTTGGTGAATCTACGGCTGAGCTGAGCGACTCTGTGACAATGTTGATGACATTATGTGATCAATACAATCCCAATAGAAAACAAACATCTGAGAATGAAAAGTCATTTACATAAAAATGGCCACAGTCTTACTGGAAAGATTATGAGATTCAGGAACTTCTGTCAGTAAGTGCCAAAGTAGAAATCATCAGACAAAATTAAAGAATGACAAGAGACTGTCCTCCAGCATGTTCTAACAAGATGAGAATTATTCTGCTTAAGAGTCAGGGTTATCATTTTATTACAGAAGAAGACCACAAAAAACCTTTAATTCCCATGCTGTTAGATACTAGATATATGTAAAAGTTCTGCTGCAGTTCTATCAGCTAAGCACAAAAGTAGCTTTTAGACCTGGTCCTTTTGTGGTTGCTTCCAGAAATATATTTTTTCTTCTACTTGAGCCATTGTTTCATAGTAGTAGACATAGCTTAATTTGAGTATGAGTTAAAGCTTCTCTTACCATCCTTGGAATCCTTCCCCCAAAGAGTCCTTTCTGGCAGATTTATTTTTCAGAATGTACTTGCAAAGAACAATAAACTTCAAATAAACCCATTGGGTAAAAAGTACAGAGTAACATTTTTCTGTTGGTTTTAGAAGTCAAACAGCCAGGACAATCCCTGATGCTCATTTTTGTACCACACACATTTGTCCATATAGAGCAGCAGAGCAAGGCGAACATGAAGAGACTGAGTGAAATGGAATTCTCTGAGGCATAGCACTTTGGTTTATGCCTGTGGACAGCTCGACAGTTGAAAATGCTGAGAAATGTCTTTTGATGCATAGACTGTGATTATCTGCGGCCAAGGCCGTTGTGGGTTTGGTCAACAAAAACATAAACAGTGCAAGCAGTTGAAAGACTGTGGTATAAACATTACTTGTTCCTTGTGCTACTGACAATACTGATTATAGTTATGATGCTTTCAAGAGTGTGTGGTATTTAGATGTCCAGTGTCCAGGGGTTATTTTATTTGTGTAGTTCAGTTTTCTTCCATCATACTACTTACACTGTTTTGAGTTTAAGAGCATACAGTGCAATTTCACAGTCACACAGAGACCAAACTTTTATTTTTGTATGCCTCGGGTGATCCACACTAATATTCAATTTCTGCAATTGGCCAGGTACGTAATTTTGAGCAAAACTGCTGACATGCCGTGTCCTCCTGGGTGGTGTTGGTGACTGTGGTCATGAGTGTGTCTGTGTGTGTGTACTTTTGCGTAATTGTCTGTTCATTGGAGACCGGCACTATTGATGCCCAAGTATTAAAATATTTTGGTCAGGTATTACAGGTGAATGTGTTAATTTTTTAAAACAATACATATCATATTAAATCTCTTCCAGCTGCCCACTGAAATTCATATTCACTCATATTATATTATATCTACTTAAATATGCATATACTTGCATATTTAAAAAAAAAATTAACAAAACATTATTTTTGTGAAGGCACACTCCAGAGAGAGATCTATGCCAAACAGATGCAAAGCAAGAGAACTCAGTGAGTTCTGCATCGTTCATAGCGACACCACTAAAGCAGCTCAGTGGCTGGAAAACAGAAGCAGAACTAATCTAGATCATGGGAGAAAACGAAGAAATAGGTATGAGGGAGCTCAAGCTCAGCCTGTAGGAGACCAGGACAGATGGGGGCGTGACACTGGAAGGCGTGACCATTACACAATACTACAACTATTACTGCTGCTGTTGCTGCTGTTACTGCTGTTACTGCTTATGCTACTACTGTTTCTACTATTAGTAGAAAAACATTATAATACTTACAGGACTGTTCTATATTATTTTTATTTAATGATTACAACAGCAAAAACAATAATAGCACTTAAAACACACACACATTATATCACACTTTATTTATTTACTTATTAACTTATATATTTAGCATTAAAATTAAAAAGTGGATTTTGATGCACCACCAGCAACATGCACTGGGTACAACAAAAAGAGTGTGAGCTCTATAAACACACTTCCACCAGCTTCTCCCCAAACACCTATAAACTTCCTCTCGCTTTCTTTCAAAGCTGAGCTGTATTACTGAGCAGAAATATAAAGGGACAGGCACAAAGGAGGTTTGAAATAGGCAAGTCTTGTCAGCCTCTAGTAAATGTAAAACTGAAATAATGAAGACTTTATTAATCATCACATTCGTTTCTGTTCCGCCCTGCTCCTAATTGAATCCGCTGGCTGTGGCTTGGCTTTTATCTCTCTCTCCTGTCTCTCTGTTCATTACGCTGCTGTGTGGTGGATGACCTTTGAAGTGAAGGCGCAGCAAGGAGAGCTCATCACCACTGGAACTGCTGGATTCTCCCCAGGGGACAGTAACTTTGCCTTTTATCTCTGGGACCTCTTTCCGAAGAGTTTGCCCAATGCAGATGTCATAAGCTCTGCAGCTCTCAATCTCTTTCTCTCTCTCTCTCTGAGACACATTGTCTCTCTCTGTCTCTGAAAAAATCTCTCTCATTCTCTCTTTATACTTTTCCTTTGCCTGTCTCTCTCTTTCTCAGTTTCTTCATCTCGCTGTCATTCTGTCTTCATCCCTTTAAATTTCTCTCTATCTCGCTCTCTCTTTCTCCCTCCACTGTTCTCTGCCACTGTTCTGTATGTCCAAAAGAATCCAAACAGTCCTTCTAATTAGAGAATTAAACTATTTTAAGGTGCACCCATTGCTGACGTGAAATTTAAACACACACACACACACACACACACACACACACACACACACACACACACACACACACACACACATTGCTGATATAATCTCCAAAGGAAAACATTACCAGTTGCTCTGGAGGAGCTCCGTATGAGACCAGGATCACCAGAGGGATATAATGCCCCCTCAGCATTGGACTGTGGATGAGAAACTACTTTTTAGAGTCCGATACGTTTGGTATAAATTGGAGTGATCTTTGTGATCCTGAACTGACCATTCAACATCAGTACTTGACCTCAATAATGCCTCTGTAGTTGAATGCAATCAATTCCTGACATCTAACATAAAGCCTTCCTAGAAGAATAGAGACTGTTACTTCTTCAGAGGAGATACAAACCTCTTATTAATATCAGAGGAAATTGAGGTAGCTGGTGGCCTGGTGGTTGGGAAGTTACCCCTGTGATTGGAAGGTTGTGGGTTTCAATCCTAGAACTGCCAGTGGCACCACTGAAGTACCCTTAAGGAAGGTATTATCCCCATTCGCTGTGTCACTGGAATCCAACTGTTTCACTTGGTAAATGGATTAAATGCAGAGAACACTTTTGCACTATTCACACTGTGTGCTATGGTGTATTCATGTGTGACAACTGCTCACTTTACTCTTTGTCCTTTTACTATTTGTCTCACTAAAATTATTTCCCTTTCTCTTCCTCTCTCAAAGAAAAAAACTTAATTAGTGCCCTAAAAATGTGCATTAAAATGACCCTGATGTGATATGGAGACATTGAGCAGTGAAACGCTGCCTATGTTGTATAGTATAATTGGATATGAAAGTCAGGGGCTGGATCAAGCTGTGCTTTGGAGTGGATCCCTTGCAGTTTACTGCAGTAGCTGCCTCATTACATAAATAGTGCTGTGACTCAAAGGGAATTCTGCCTTTGCTTACAGCACCTAGCAGAAGGTATAACTTCTTGTTTTGTTACGTACCAACTTTGTACATGATGTAAACTTTGCATAAGAACTATACAACGAGAATTATATGGAGATTACTCTCCTTGGTCAAACCAGGCCATCCGTTGAAAGTGATTAACGGACCACATCTATTCAAATTAAATCTGGCTTCATCCCTGGAACTACTGGGCAAAGAATTTATAAAACAAAGCACAATGAACCAACATTGCTAAAAAAAAATTGCATCCTTGGTGCTTGAACTTAGTGTTATCAGTCAATAGCCCACATTGGTGAACGCTGCTGCATAAAAAAATGTGAGCTCTCCTTCTTGCTTCTTGCTATGGGCATAAAGAGTGGTTATGAAATCATTACTGCCAGAGGCATTATGAAACTGAAATGACATTGAATTTAATTATAATAGCAAGCAAAGTGGAAAATAAAGTTTATCAACCAGAAGACCCCAAAGCTGTTTTACATTCTGCATTTACTTTAATAAAAAAATTATTAAAAAAAAAATAATAATGAGCAAGCAGAGGCTGTAAAACACACAGTGACAAAGTCCCACAAATGAGACATGTTGTACTGTCCTCACCCACCCTATCCTTTTTCTGTGGAAGTGTATCGACAAAAAGAAATACCTTGGTTTGGATGATTATATCACACTTTATAGGAAAAAGTATATTTCATTGCATTTCTTTAGTCACTGTCAAACCTTCAATGTTGAAAATTTTCACTATACTTGTAGAGAGACAGGGCTCACCCATAGGTCAGCATTGGCTCTGGATTCACCCTGGTTCCACCTAATCAATCTGATTGGAGTACACAGAATCCAATACATGATGACACAGAGAGTGTTTTGAACCCCTTGAACCTGCTTCGAATGGAAGAGCTCCAAAACAATCCAAACATTTGAAACATTCATTTTCACTATCACTGATTAAAGCTACTCGGTACATCTGCCTCAATCATTACAGATAAAATTCCTCTAAGGACATTCTTTGAAGAATTTATAAAGAACAGCTATCCAAACTGAACAAAACTGAACATAATTCTACTCTTTCCACTGCAGTTTTGGGGGATATCTTTCTTCAGTAGACTATGACACGATGCATAGGAAGATATAAACTGCAAGAATGTAACATTTTGAATAGAGTTTCTTTTGCTATTTCTTTTGTACTGAGCCTGTTTTTACACTCTAAAAACATCAGGGTTGTTTTTTCTGGGTTGAGACAGTTGGGTCATTTTGCTGAATTGTTTTCACAGTGCTGTTATAAGAAACAAGCAAAGATATGCAAAGGGAAAGCTGGTGGCCTAGTGATTAGAGCATTGTTCCCAAAATTAGAAGGTTGTGGGTTCTTTTAACCCATTCACCTAAGTGAAGCAATGGGCAGTCAGCGATGTAGCGCCCAGGGAACGGTGTGCGGGGACGGTTCTTTGCTCAAGTGTAACTAAATAGTGCCATTGGTAGTCCTGGGATTCAAACCTTTTGCCTTCTGCTTGCAGGGGCAACTCCCTAACTACCAGGCTACCAGCTGCCCCATTATAATTGTTTCATTCATAGCTGACAATAAATTGATTTTTTCTTATTGTTAACATTGTTGTTGTCACAGTTCCGACCGGGACCACTAGGGGGGACTCATTAATGAACAGAGCAGAAGGGCACCTGAAACGCATTAGGACTTAATGAACTCTCACTCCTCATTGGTGCTTTAGGTATTTAAATATGGGTTGCACTGGGTGTTCATTGTGGAGACATACGGCTCGTGAGGTCTTCTCTATTGTTTCTACTCAACTATCTATAGCTACCATTCTCGAGTCTACCATCTTCCTACTGTAAGTGTTTTGTTAATAAATCGTGTTGTTCATCATGTCCCTCTGCGCGTGTGCCTCCTTCGCCTCCTTCCTCACCGCGTACCGCGTGACAGTTGTTTATATGCATGTGGTTATACTGGCAAAACTGTGCTAAAAGACACACTTAATATGCATTTTATGATGGTGGAATTTCCCTCTTCATTTACTGGTCATAATGTGTGTGTGTGTGTGTGTGTGTGTGTGTGTGTGAGAAAACCTCTTCAATCAGTAGGTGGCTAACATGGACTACATACTCCCTAATGAGGAGCTGGAAATGAGAAAGTCAGAGGGACATAAGAAAGAATCAAGGGGAAGATCAGTGGAGGATCATGGCAGCAAACAGAAAGCCACTGTACTAGAGATCTGTGGAAAATGCAGAGGAATCTCATTTTACAGTAGAACTATATAATTGTTGTTGCACAACAGAATGTGTTAGTGTGGGTTAGTGCTGTGCGATAAGAATGATCACAGTCACTAACATGGAGCAATACTGGATACTGGATTATGTTGCAGCATCTAGAGTAGGCCATGTAACTTTATTAAACATATGGGATGATCACAACAGCTGGACATTATACAGTGAGGTTAATCAAACATTGTCAGACATTGTACACTGAGTTTAGGTGAAGTTAGAGTAAGCATCAGCTGGCAGCCTGTTTGGAGTTTTGGACTTTCTCCAGCACAAAACTCCAGAGAAAATGCCCAGGAGTCAAATGATGAACAACAGACTTTGAAGTCATCATTGTTTCCTTTTGTGCTACTGAGTAGTTGAACGCTATGTTTTTCAATCTTCTGCTCCTGAGAGTATTCCCTGCCTCAAGACTTTCTCTACTGCAGTGCTGGGAAAAATGGAAAAAGGTAACTTGCGCTCAGAGTAAAGTTAACCAATGTGACTATTAGAATTATGGCAGCTGAATGGCCTAGTGGTTAGGGCGTTGGCCCTGTAATCAGAGGATTACGGCTGAGGTACCCTTGAGCAAGGTACCGTCCCTACACACTGCTCCCCGGGCGCCTCATTGACGGCAGCCCACTGCTTCACTTGGTGAATGGGTTAAATGCAGAGAAATAACTTCCTCCGGGATAAATACAGTATCAATAAAATTAATAAAAATTAGAGTGATGGAAGGCTAATGGTATGGGGAATTGAAGTATATACTGCTTTCTTCACTCCTTTGAGCAAATAGAGCAAATGTACTGCCTGTAAAAAAAAAAAAATCTGGCCTGAAGTGTGATGTAACTATTTAAGTATATCTTTTCTGAGAGAGAGAGAGACTGACTATAATCTTTTTCTCCTCAATGGTGAAAAAGCACCTGGTCAGGCACCTGGTCAGGTTTATTTTCTCAATGCAAGGATCTCAATTGTATTCATGGCCTTTGATTTTCTAACCAGGTAAGCCTTTCATCTAAGTGATCAATCAGGCTACAGAAGGTTAACTGCTAACAGGAGAATGCTGGTATTGTATTTGCTTTCACTCAGAATTCTTAAATCTGTTTTTGTTTGAAGTACCTGTTCAACATGGCTAAAATAAACAATTTTGGGTCTGTCTCACTCACTAAATGAAAGTTTGAGTGGTGGTGTGTTCTGTCTCTGACTGCCAGGGGGGAAAGAGTGAGAAAAGCAGTTGTCAGTTTACATTTACATGTGCACATGAAGAGAAATGAGTGTATCACATACTCTTACTCAACATTTCAAGCTAGTTCCACAACCCAACTTATATTTAGAATTTGGGACTAACTTTGGATCCTTGGCTTTCTGGAGAGACCTTTATACATTCCCCCTATTTCAGTATCAGTGTCTACTCAGTCTACATTGGGGTTGTTTACATCACACTTTGATGTCCAACATCAGAGTCATTAAGGTCCAAGATGAGGTACTCAAGCAACATTTGTAGAAGTAGCAAAGTTAACTGTCAGGTTCAAGTTGGACAATACTGCAAAAAACATTGCAAAGGTCTTTGAAATGTTGGAAGAACTGTATGAACACAAAGGTTCATATCAGAACTAGGTTGAGAGATTTTTGTAACAGATGTGGTGTTGAATGAGCAGTTTGTGTTTTTAGAGACATGACTCTTTGTGGTGAAAGATGCATACTAATGTATATTTATATGTCTGTCTTTTCATATTTTTTGTATTAGTTGTAAAGTCTACTTTTTTATTTCATCTTGTGTTGTTTAGCTTTTAATCTATTGTTTTGCCACTTTCTGCTGCTCTTACCTTTGTACTGTACACTTTCTGCCCTAGTATGCAAGTTTCTCACTTGTGGGACTAATAAAGGTTTATCTTATCTTATCTTATTTAACACTATAGTCCCCCTTTGACTGGCCATCATACAAGACAGAACTTGTATGGCTAGGAAAATTCAAGAACTCCACAATGCTGCAGAAATCCTTCTATGCCACCAAAATAGGGTCTGTGTTATCTGGAAGTATCACCAACTAGTTGCTGCTTTCTGGATAGGAAAGCTCTTCACAGCGTCTGAAGTACCAGGACAGCACTGTGGCAAACTATTCATATGCTTGCAAATTTGTTATTTCCCTGTACATAGCTCATATTACACCAAACCTACTGATACCATTGTGAGTGCAGGAGCCCCATGTATAGTCAAGGGGTATGTTTGGGAATTGATTCATCATTGTGTTGATAGATGGTGTGGTGACATATAATCTGCAGGACATTGGGTCTACACAACCACATCTGAAGCACACTTAAAGAATCAGTTTGAAGGGAGGGAGCCTTCTCTCACCAAGTGGTTTAATGGAATTGATATCCCTGTCAATGGGTGCATCCACACAGACACTGAGTGCTTGAGAAGAAGCTGCTGGAATGTGTGTTCATACTGTGATGTTACTAATGAATAAGGGAGAGGCTTGTATGGCTGGTATATTGAGGATAAATATGGTTAGCAAGATTTGCATTCTCTTTGTAAACATGAAAGGCATCCATATGATGGATCCACATAAACGTCACACTGGGAACCAAGTCTTCACTATGTGCTTGCTGAGAAAGCAAAGTGGTCTATGGTGTCTGAATTAAGAGCCCATCATAATTGTTTCATACAATTGCCAGTGTTGATGTTGATTATGCTTACACCACCATGGTGACACACCACAAACCAACTGATGCACATCCTATCAAGCAGCATCATTAGCAGGCTCTATCTCATGTGTTTCAGGAATGCAAGCAATAGGTGCAGGACATAATTACACAAAGTGTTCTGAATGAGAGTTCCAGGCCTTGGGCATCACCAGTGGGTAAGTTATTATTTCTTTTAGATTTCTCCCACCCATTTCCAAGGGCAGAAGAATCATTTGATTTTAACACAGGATATCTCCAAATGAAAGTTGCTATTCAAGACTAGGAGAAGACTGTTGTTAAAATATAATTTGGCCGGTACCAATGGACTCATATGCCTTTCGGACCTTGTGATGCCCCTTGTAATTTTAGCACATAATGGAGGCAGTCTTTAGGGATCTGGCATTTGGCATTTTGTTTGTGTAGTGGGATGATGTCCTGATCTTCAGAGACCTTGAAAGTCTGTGCAATAAGTTGGTCCTGATGTTTGGGCTCCCTTAAGATGGTCTCAAGTTGAAACTCAAAAAGGGCTATCTGCTGAAGACAATATTGAGTCTGCTGCTAAGTATGTGTGGTTATAGAATAAGTGAAGATTCTAAAAGATTGGCCTGTCCCACGCTCAACATGAAGGAGGTTTGATGGAGTTGTGGATATTATTTCTTACAACCCAAATAGTTTGTTCTCTGTTTTGCCCTGTTGGAAAGGCCATTACATGTACTCAAGTAAATCTAAGAAAGCAAGAATGAAGGCTATTTTTCAGCCATTTATATAGAGTGAAGTGTGTCAAGTTGCTTTTGACAAGCTGAGGAAACACACAATGGCTCCCCTGCTACTTGCATATTATCATTTTTGGCTCCTATTTATTGTGACTACAGGTGGAAGTTGCCTGGGGCTTGGGGCAGTGCTGAGCCAAAGGCAAAGAGAAGCAGAATGGGTAATAGCCTTGGCCAACTAAGGTCTGTGTGGGTTTGAAAGAAACAGAAAGTATAATTTCCTAATGGGGTCGGTCACAGAAAAGCTCATGGACCTGCTACTGTGTTTAAAGTTCACTGTCATCACAGACTTCAATACAAACAATGAAGGTGAGTGGCACTTAAAGACAGGAATGGTGAATCAGACTGCAGACATGTTTTCAGAACCAGAGTACATCAAGAAAGATTTCTGGGTTATGAAAGAGGATGTAGTATTTGCCTAAAAGGGTGAGGTTGAAAAGCCTGAAATACACTTTGCTTCCCAAGCTACTCTCAAGAGTAAAGTCTGTGGGCACAGTTGGGGGAAACTTCAGAAACTTCAGATACATAATCTTGACACTGGCCTGGTGGCAGCAACAGTGAAAGTTTGCAGCAGGCCTGGTAAGCAACAATTGCGGGAGATGGGCTTGGTTCAGCAGAAGTTAGTTGGCCAGTAAGAACGCCTGAAGGGGCAACACGGGAGTCTGCATGACCCCAAGATGAAAAGGAGGTGCTGGTTGTTCTGAGATCCCTGCAGTGATATGTTTGTGAAATACATTGTGTTCTTGCTGGCCATTTTGGTGAGAGGAGCAACTCAAGTGTTTTGAGAGTTACTACTGGTGCACTATGTCCAAGGATATGAAATGTTGGGAGTAACAATGCAAGCAGTACACATTGGAAAAAATTCGCATTTCCTAAAACACAAGTATACATGTGGATGTGTGGATGAGAGAGAATATGAATAATACTTAAATAATGTTTAAATGATGACTTTAATTAACACAGGTTATGATAAATTTGTTTTTTACCTAAGAGTTGTTAAAAAGCAACAGCCCTGCACCCTGGGCTAAACCAAACAACCCATGCTCAGGTCATTCATACTAGACACAGTGCTACGATAATAATGCACCAACTTGGATTATCTTTAACTCAGCAATTTCTGCAGTGTACGTGGCTGTGATCATCAGTGACTTCTCCACCTTAGGGCTACTTAAACTACACATTTATAATGTGTTAAATATACAATTGCTGTGTTTACATGGCTCTTTCAACTGTAAAGTACAAAGAAACCCACAGCTGCACCAAGAAACTTCAGGAATATTTTAAAAGAGTGAAAATACATAAAACCACCACAGGCTGGTGAGGCCATTTGAGTTCAGTCCCTGGCTTCTTTATTATTCTTTATTATTCTTTCGGGTAAAGGTTATTTTGAGATCAAAATGTATAAATTTAACAACCAATACAGTAAGAGGGATTTTAGCCGGGAAGAGGACATGATTAAAATGCTGTTGAAATCTAATGCATACCTTTGGCAAGTATGAAATTTTCCGAAAAAGGAGACATCAACATTTTCTCTCTGAAGATTTGCTGTGGTAAAGCCATATCAGTTTATTTGAGGAAGACGGTGACTTTCCTGCTTGTTGAACAAATAAAAGATGCTGTTTTCATCCATGGTTCAAGACTGCACAAAATACTGCCCACTTTCCCAGTATGCTTTACAATGAACCACAAATTACCATAATATACCACATTTTAACTTCTGCTGAAACTGTGACATTTTGTTCATTTTTATAGCTCACAGTAAGTCATACTGTGTCCTAAACCACCTTAATGAAGAGCTGGAAGCAGGTTTGGGGGTGTTTTATGGAAAAGATTTGGATGACTTATTTTGTAGGGTTTGTTAGCAACATTAGCCTTGCTGCTCTAGTTCTAAACTACAGCATTAAACATTGGAAACCATCAATGGCTGATAGCTTTGGGTAAGTGGACATTTGTGTAAATAGACTTTTTGCTGCACTATTTAGTTCTGTTCAAATTAACATACAAAACAGCAGAGCTTATTTTTTGCCCAGATTGAGATATAGCTATTCTTCTTAACAACGCCATTCTTAGAATCAAGCTATAATCATGAGCAGAATTAGATTTTTTTTTTTCTTGAATAAATGATAATAATAAACAATAAAGTTTATGGCTTTGCTGTGTGGTACATTATGTGATGACTCTTTTAACTATAAAAATCTTCTCCTCACCTGTATATCTCATTTATATAACATTTAGCTCTTAAGAGGGACCAAAAGAGGTTCTTCTATGGCACGAACCATATTTGGGGTCCATTTGACAGGGTTTGTTTTGGGTAGTACTGTAACTAGCAACTACTTCAACATTCACCTATACTGAACAATGCAAAGTGAGAAGAAAGTAAATAAATAAATACATGGGACAAAAAAAATGGTAACCAATTTTTTGAAGTTCACATATCAAGCTAAGCTGCTAAATTACTGCTTTTCAAATAATGAAAAGTGTTTTTATGCCACTGTAGATACAATTTTGTGACAGCCATCACAATCTCCTTTTTACTTGCTAAACAGACACCACTCATTCACACATTTTAGCAGCTGAGGCTCTTTGTGAGCCTTTCAATATCATCTGTCAATATGAACATGATGCATGCTGCTGTGTACTTTGGCTTTGAGAATTGTTTGCCTTGATAATTTGAGGACACCTTTGGGAGCATTTTGAGGATAATTTCACATATTCCTCTAAAAGGTTTTTAGAGATCTTCTCTTTGATCCGCATCAAGACTGTAAAACGCAGTGTTGTGTAGAGAAGAAAGGAAATGAATTGACTGGTGACTTCTTCTGGAGAAAATAAATCAGCGCCTTTGATCCATCTGTGCATGTCCAGACATGAAACAGATGAAAGCAACCCTGCATGTGAGCTTTTCTGAAAAGAAAAGGGATTGCCGTCACACATGACAAACACTTTTTAAGTGTTTGTGTCTGTCATGATATGGAAATAAATTTGCGTTGTGTTTTAAGGCCCCTACAGGCCCCTGTCTTCTCTCTCCAGATTTATTAATTTCATCCTTTAATTATTTTTTAAAAATGTATTTTTATGAGACGTGTAGAGTCAAGCTATGGTACAGAGATTTTATTAAAGCTATAAAAGCCAAAAATAGAAAAGTGAAGTCTTGATAGAAAGACAATGGCCTTCAAAGACCATAGAAGAGCGTGAGCAGATGATGGAGATGTTGGAGTATTTGATTACTTTGTTCTGCATGTAAATTTTGATGTGAGAGTATAGGCAAAAATCACTGATGCCTCATTGTCAGCAACAACAACAAATACACAAAAGCAGCTTCCTGGAGAGAAGAAATATTGACATCGCATCTTAATTCAGTCATACTGAAATAAATTGATTATTTTAATATTTTATTTATGTTTGTAATCAGAATGACATGCCTTACTGCTAACAGTCATCTTTTCACTTTTATTTATTTATGCCATTCTTTTTCAATTTGATGATAACAAAGGCATCATATTTTTCAGCTCCACCCCATCTGAAATTTGGCAAGAGATCTAAAGTACCTTTGAAAGCAAGCCTGATGGATGATAATTAATGGTTTGTGCCGGTGCAGATGAGCTGAGTCAGCGGTAGAAGGCTGGAGGGCCGATTAGTGTGCGGAGGGATATATGAGGAGCTGGACTCAGAAAAGCCTCTACAGCCTTAATGAACCTCTGCTGTCTTGACTGAAATCCCTCACAACAATACCTCATATTACCCAAACACTGAGCCTCAATCCATCTCAGCGTGTTACTTAAGGTTAGATACACTGGAGGAATGAAGTGCCGTATCAGCTGTAGCCTATATGTACTCTTTAGTGAAAGGTCATATATAAAAGTTCTAGGACACTAAAGTGCAGATGCTCAGTTTTTTAGCCAAGCATCCAAACAAGTGCTTAATGGATTGCAGAAATTTGTTTGTGCTGCAATTAAACAAAAACAAGAGCTTTGATTTTGTCAAACTGCAAACCATGCAAGGGTTTATGGGATTGAAAGCTTTAAGTAAAGGGAATTCTCAGAGCACATGGTAATATTCAGAGCATTATATCTAAATGAGGCAAAGTTCAACATCTACTGCTGAAATCTCATTTACATTCTATGGCCTTAAGTGAAACTAGATTGAGCAGTGATAGCCCAGTGAAAATGATTGAGGTTTCTGGGTGTATTTGTTGTAGAAAAGATGTTGAGAAGAGCTGTATGGGAAAGTGGATATTCTGAAATGACTTTCAGCACTGTTTTTTAGAATGCTTAGTGTTAAATTTTGCATTGTTATCTAAAATAAAATGTAACATTTTAACATATAATCCACCTTCAAGATTTCCATCATTTAGCTGAATTGTTTAAATTGTTAATTTGCTGCGCTGAAATTTACTGGATGATTACATGATTACTTTGACATATACAGTTCAGCAAATGATAAAAGGCCCAACAAGGGTCACTATGTGCAAAAACCTTATAGATTTGATATAAATACATACATTTGAGTGCCTAATTGTATCCTTAGTCTGTCTGATTGTCTGCAAAAATCACATTTTTTAAACTGCAAAAATCACATTTTTTGGTGTTTATATTAACATGCTTTAAAAAATCATGAACCTGAAGCCAATGAGATCACTGTGAAACTGGAACAGAAATCCTACTGGGTTTTTGACAATTTTATTATTTTTTCTTTTTTTTTTAAAGCTTTTAAGGTGCACACATTGCTTTGCCCCAGAAATACATTACTACATTTACATTTACATTTACAGCATTTAGCTGATGCTCTTATCCAGAGCGACGTACATCAGTGCTCAGGTAGTCCACATCTGTTTCTTAAACCTGTGAAGCTAAACTTAAATAAACATCCACTATTCAACCAAGTTACTGCACGCTCGGTACACCTAAACAACACCTGTCAAACAATACCTAAACAACACATGTCGAAGAAAAGTCGGAGACAAAAGTAAGGAAGGGATCAATCACCTTTTTTTTTTTTTAACAATGATGTTTCACTGTTATATAATTCCTTATGATCAGACATCCAAATATAAAATTAACAATGTTTTAATAAGAGACACACTGGCTTTAACAAAAACAAACCTGTGAATTCTGATAAAGTTTTAATAAATCTACATTTATGTTCACATTTTCAAACATGGGTGATCAAATATGTTCAAATATCTACATAAATATACACTTACATAAGAATAGGCATGTCTTAAATTTGTTTTATAGTATTTATTGTACATTTTTAATCTGCTAATCTGCCTATAAGAAAAATTGTTTATTAAACAAATAAACTAAAAAATGTAGTAACATTCTGTTCTTGGCTTGTGTCTTGACTCACTCTGCTTCTTGTGTTTTGATCTTAGTCTCTGCACTAGTCCTGCCCTCTTGTTATCACATTCACCTGGGTCTTGTTCTTGTCTCCGCCCCTGTCCAGGTGCCTCTGTGTGTCAGTCTGTTTCGTTGGTTCTCTGTGAGCACTACTTAGCTTTGCTCCTTAGTCTTTGTTTGCTGGTGTCAAGTTTACTGTTTGTTGGTTTACTTGTTTTAGTTTAGTGTTCATTATCATTAAAAAATCTTGAAACTCACACATACATACACCCTACGCCTCAATCATTACAATTATGTGGCACTGCAATGCTGGTTATAGAAAGATTAAACGGGAAAATGACACTGATAAACTTTTTTTTTTTATATACAATGAAAGATTGTATATAACCTATGTAACACTCTTTAGCTTTTCTCTTTTTAATGCATTTGAAAGTACTGTAGTAGAGAGACAGTAAAATGTTTGTACCAAACTGTAGCAGTCAAGCAACAGCTTTGTTGGTGTATGGCAACACCACTTGGACAAATAACACTGCACAAATAACACGTGTGTGTGTGTGTGTGTGTGTATACACATACACTGCATAGCTATCAGAAAATGTGTTGCTCCATCATTTGATAAAGAAAGAAAATATGGACAGGGAGCTTCTTCCTCCAGATTACAATCAAGTTAAAACATGGCCTGTCTGGAGGTCTCCAAGGACCAGATTGAGAACCACTGATGATACTTACATGCCCATTGTAAGTGCTCTCTGTGATGAATAGGGATCAACATCCGCGCTCTATATGCAGCAATGTACTATGTATTCTGACACCTTTTCATCATATCCAGCATTGTTTTTTTTCAGCAGTTACTGTGATAGCTCTTCTGTTGAACTGAACCAAAAGAGCATGCCTTTGCTCCCCATATGCAATAATGAGCCTTGGGTGCAATTATCCCTGTTGTGAATTCACCAGTTATACTTCCTTGGATCAGTTTTGATACTAACCACTGCACATCAGAAACATATCACAAGGCCTGTCATTTTAGAGATGCTTTGACCCAGCCATCTAGCCTTCACAGTTTGGCCATTGTCAAAGCTCAAATCCGTGCTCATTTTTCCTGCTTTCAACACATCAACTTTAAACACTGTTCACTTGCTGCCTAAATTATCCCACCCATTGACAGGTACCACTGTAGTGAGACAATAAATGTTCACTTCACCTGTCAGTAGTTTTAAAATTATGTATGATTTTTGTAAATATAACTGTATTGGAATATGTAGTAAATTCAGTTTCAAGCTTTGTTTGAGGTCAAAAATGGTTTACTCAAACCCTTTTCAGTGTTATGAAAGTGATCTCATCAATATTTCAATAAGAAAACCTATGACGACTAAGCTTATCCCTGCTCCTAACCTTAACTGTTCACATGGTATGTTACTGTGCAAAACACATGTCTCCATGCACCCATATAAAAATATAATATACCAAGACTATATTATATTAAATTTAATTCATCTTTTAGATGATTTATTCCACATATTCCATTTTCTTTTCAGTTTACAGATTAACACAGACGGGTCCAGTAAATAGTTTCATGGAGTGGGGAAGCGGAAGGCAGAGAGAAGCTATGTGTCAAGCTGTGGTAAACAGTGGTCTGGGACAAATGCATGTCAAGGGCACAGGTGAAGTCAGAAGGATGAGAGCAGAGGCTGTAAAAGAAGCCATTTGTCACTGTTTCGCGTCCCATTATACCGGCTCCATTCTTTATGCTGTGAGCCAGGCTGTATCCTGTAGGGAGAGGTAAAAATCCCCTCTCTCTGCAGCCTCTTACAGCCTAGATAATCTTTCGCTGTGCACATGCCATGCTGAAATAACCTCCCCTAACCATTAGGCCTGCACTGCTCTTACAAAGCGTCCAGCAGAGGTAGAGCAGCAATGCAAAGAAATTAATGCATACATGTGTACACACTATTTACACACACACACATTTACATTTTTACATTTAGCAGTCATTATGGAAAATGTTCTTTGCTTTTTGTTCAGAATGTATAGTAAAATAGGTCAGAGTCCAAAATCCCCTTGAGCTAAGATGCTTGTTAGAGCAAGAGTTGATGCCGATACCTCAGAAATAAATATACACAATAAAGGAAATATATAAAACTGATGTTACGTTACTGACATCACATATTTGCAGTTGTGGTTAGTGGGCTTTGGTGTGTTTCATTTTAATTAAAGGAGAATTCCACTTTTTTTCTGGATAATTTAGCCATTTAGATATAAAAAAGAGATGATTCAGTGTGGTTTGAAATGAGATTGCACTGTGGAAAAAAATTCTGACTCTTTACAACAGTGGTTGTAAAGGACCAAGGAGTGGTAATATCTACAATGCAATTAATGCAGATATTTTCTATTTACTATTCAGAATAACCAGTAAAGCAATAAGGCCATCACTTATTTAATGTGAAAGAAAAAGCCTCATAAATCCCATCAATATTTTGATCTTACTCAGCAAATAAAGAAAACATAAATTACATATGTATCACGGAGAGAACAACGAGAACGTACCTAACCTCACGGTTAGCCCAGTGTAGCAAGGCAGATGAACCCAATCGCAGACACAGATGAGAGAGTTGGTAAACCACGTACCTTTCTCTGAGAACACTCCACAAAGAGAGTTAAGATTCCCACCGGGAGCCTGTGTTCTCACACACACACACAGTAAATATATAAGGCGAGAGAGAGAGACCGAAGTACTCATGGTACCAGTAGACTGGAGTCTGGATTGGGCTGGCATGTCTGAGTACTGTGTTACTTGCTTCATGTTTATATACCCCGTGACACGCATCACTTCCGGGACCCCTTACACGTCACGTGACTGGTAACGTGTGACAATATGAGCCCATTACCACAAGAAAAAATAAATCACAGGTAATCACAGAATAAATTTAATTTTGGAAAGCATTTTCTACCCACTAAATTAGTATTTATTTATATATGCAACTCCCTTTGGCCAACAGAACACCCCTAAATCTTCAGATCTACGAACACAGAAGAAGGGATTTTCGACCATTCCTCAATGCAGAATCTCTCAAGATCCTGGGACTTTTCTTGTGCTGTCTTCTTGAGCTCACCCCAAAGGTTTTCAGTTGGATTTAGGTCAGGGGACTGGAATGGTCATGGAAAAAGCTTGATTTTGTTTTCATGTAACCATTATTGAGTGGATTTTGATGTTTGCTTTGGATCACAGTACTGCTATAAGATCCAACGATCTAGATTTTGATTTCAAAGTCCACTGGCACTTCCTGGAATCTATAATGCCTTGTGCTTTCCTCTGTAGCCATATTTATATTTACATCAAACCCACCCTGAGCATTTGGAGTCAGACAGCTATTATTTAGCAGTTATTTGATCTGACCACAGCACCCTGTCCTAGTTAAAATCCCAGTGGAATCCCAGTGGAAAATGTGGGCTATGGAGATTTTTTTTTTACTTCCCTGACCATCCTCCTCATTGTGGCTGCTGATAAAATAGCATTTTGTCCTCTTCCAGGCTTGTTCATGATAGTTTTGAATTTCTTAAACCTCCGTTCCCTACCACGAGCAAGTCAAGACACTTTTGCCTTGCTGCAGTGGATTACTCTTGAATCTTTCACATGGTGATGGATGACTAAAGGATTTTAATAATCCCTTGGGAAATAACTGATGAGTGCTTAAATGTTCCTAAACACTTAAATCAATTTAAAATGAGTTAAATACTGTCATGACCAACAACATATGCACTCCTGCACTTATTTGAGAAAAAGGACCACTTCTGTTGCAATTACAGATACTTTGGTCTTCATATGTTTATTCAGCTTGTTTTCAGCGATGCAATACATTAAAGCAAAGAAAAAGATGTCATCTGCTATTAAACAGAACTCCAGAAAAAATTGTAAATAGTTATAGCATTTTTATTATGTGATGTTCCTTTTTTATTTATATCTAAACTCACATGTGGCAAGTATCAACTGTTGGTAATAGAAATCATAGAAGTCATACCCAGTTTAAATGGAGAAAAGATGACTCAAGTCAAAGTGTCTGTGTACACCACACTGACCATGGAGAAAAGAAAGAAGAGCAGAAAATTGTCTGAGAAATTGAGAACCACAATTGTGAAAAAGCACGGACAATCTCAAGGCTTCAGGTCCATCTCCAAAGATCTTAATGTTCTTGTGTCCTCATGTGCAACGTCATTCAGAAGTGTACATCCTGTTACATGACACTGTAACCTCCCTGGATGTGGTTGGAACTGAAAAATTGATGGAAGATTGCAACAAATCATTGTTTGAATGTTGGATAATGAACCTTGATCAACTTCCAAATTCAAGCTGTCCTGCAGCACAGGGTACAACAGTGTCAGCTTGTACTATCCATCACCATCTAAATCAACACAGTCATAAAAAAAAAACATACTGGTAGAAACCTGAGGATGCCACAATCCTGTGAAAATATCTTGTTGACCAATGAGACCAAAAACAGCGCTTCATTGTACTGTTTACAGAAAGTGAACCGATGCCTTCAATGAAAAGAATATGGTCCCTGTGGTCAAACACGGTAGATGTTCACAAATGTTTTAGGATTGCTTTGCTGCTTCTGGCACTGAATGTTTTTACTATTTGCATGGCCTCGCTATATCAAAAGAATTCTGGAGTGTAGTTTAGGGCCCAGTGTCAGAAAGCTGGGTTTCTGTCAGTCATGAGTCTTTTAAAGCATACTTCAAAAAACCCCTAGAAATAGTTTAGGGCAAAGAGCTGGAGAGTTCTGCTGTGGCCAGCAATAAGTCCTGATCTAAATCCCACAGAACAGCTGTGGAGAGATCTCAACACAGCAGTTGGAAGAAGGAACCCTTCAAATTTTAGAGCCCTAGAGCGGTTTGCAAAAGAACAGATGTAAAAAATTCCAGTAAAGAGGTGTAAAAACTCAGTAGCAGTTGCAGAAAGGGATTGATTTCAGGTATTGTTTCTAAAGGGTGTGCTACCTGTTTTTAAGTGGTGCCAATAATTTTTTCCAGCCCATTTCTGGAGTTCTGTGTGGAATGATACCAGATTTTACCTTTTCTTTTTTTGTGTGTGTTGTTTCAATACAAAAAAATAATACACATTATTATACCAAAAACATACCAAAGCATTTGTAATTGCATCAAGTGTGGTGCACTTTCTGAAAGAAGAGCAAGGAAGCCAATGTTTTTGGCCATGACTGTATGTGTGGGATCACAAAAGCTTATCTCATCACAAAAATCAGTGCCTCAGGCATATCTTTTAAGCGTTTATAATAAATCAGGTAATTTTTGCAGACATTAAATACTTCGGTAAGCTCAATCCTACCACTGTGAACTATTTTCAACCGGTAAACCCCTTGAGAATGTGTCATATCTAGTCTGGAAAAAAGGACGCAAGAGCAAGGGGATCTTAACGAAAGAGTCTTTCACAAAAGGAGGTTCACGGAACAGAACTAACACACAAAGTAAAGAATCCCCCACAAGCTTCGTCCCTCCGGTGGGCCAGCGAAGGTCATGTGTCAGATAAGGTCCACCCTCTGTGAGTGGACCCGGACGGACTGATGAGTTTATTCTCAATTGAGTTCCATATACTTTTGGCTCCAGCAGCGCACGAGAGCTGTTAGGGTTTTCCCTGGACAGCTGCTTTGACGACTTTTGCTGTTACTTCTGTAAAGGGGAAAGACAGAAAGGAGAGTCACAATTTAGAGAGAGCAACAGGTGTGGCATCTAACAACCGCTAATGAGCTGGTCCAGAACAGTTGGGTTGCCAGGCACCACCGAAAACAAAAGAAACCTGCACGTGGACATAAGGGGTTTCCCCAGGCTCAGAACTCCGTGACGCTTCTCTCTGAAGGGGGGGCCTGGGGACCCCACATGTGACAACGAAGCATTCCATACGACCTAAATGGCTTTATTTGCATCTTAATGATTAAGTAGAAGTTTTCTGTGGAAATCTGTGGAATTCTCCTTTTATTAGTTTTAGATTACTAAAATCAAGTAATATAGCAAAAGCAAACACAGTGCTCCAAAGGTCTGCTGTATTCATTATAATGAGCAATACCCTGATGTTTGTACACTGACAGTATTGTTCTATTATAATATAATATCTTTATTACATTGGAATTCAAAAATACATGCAGCACAGCAAATTTACAGCATAATGCAGCCCTAGGACCTTCTTTATAAAAGCAGAGGGAAAACTCCCACATAGCACCAGCAACCTCAGCCACAGTGGCAACTTTCAGGAGAATGCTTCTTGAATAACACTTGCAGTGTACGGCTCAGCTCTATGGTTGGCAGCCCATTACAATCTTGACCTCTCTGGAAAGAGACATTAGCTACGGTAAACGTTCTTGCAAGTCAGCAGTGCTTATGCTGACTTGACAAACCCTTGTCCCTTGGGCTCTGAGGCACCAGAACATCATTAATGGATTTTGTTTCTCATCTAAGCTCCTCCAAACATAATGAAGACAAATAGATGCATTGGCTACATAGGCAAAATTAAACATGTATTTATTCCTACCATCAGTGAAGTTGCCAGGCAGAGGCAGTGGATGGGGAGGGGGGGTATTCTTGGACACTATGTTCATTTACAATTCAAAACAGACATGGATGTTGACTCAAATTAGCCCAGGATCAGCACTTATGGGAAAGTTATTTAATAGATATTGATGCAAATGAAAATGAATGTGACATATACATCAAACATGTTCACAATCTTATGAAAAAAGTGACCAATCTATTAGCAGAGAACTGATCCGTTTCCTCTGATTGCAGTTTTGGAGAAGACATTGTTCCTTGTATAGTTAAGGTATGTGAATTGTGAGCAGAGACAGGTCTTACATTAAAATAATATTTATATTGATTACATTCTTACCCAAATTAAGTATTTGAAATCTGCATGTTTATCTTTTGTTGCCAGGACTGTTGCCAGTCTCCCAGGCAATTCATTCAATGAAGACTATACTCTCTGGTTTGAACCGACAGAAGGACTACCTCAGGAAAATCACTGGAATTTTTGATTCTGGTCGTTTGAGTGCACTGCATCCTGCTAAGTGTGGGTATGTAGCCACAGATCTATCAGAAAGCCCATACCGACCCATGTCCACTAGCAAAAGTGCCTGTAATGGTATGCAAGTGTTAGAACTGGACCTTGGAGCAATTGAAGATGGTCTGATTAATTCTGTTTTATTTTACATCATCTGGTTGGCCGGGGATGCATGTGACATTTAGCTGGAAAAGTAAAGGCACCAAGATGCACAGTGGGAAGAAAAAGCAAATGGAGTGAGTGTCATGCTCTGGGCAATGAAACCCAGGATCCAAGCATTCATGTGGAAGTCTACTTACGTTACATTATATTCATTTGGCAGGTGCTTTTATCCAAAGCGACTTACAATTTGAGGAAACACTCAAGCTTAAGGACAATGGGAGGGCCAGTTCTAAGTGTTAGATCTTTCAGTAGGGAGTAGTGCAAGTAGATTATTTCCCACTTGTGGGACTAATAAAGGTTTATCTTATCTCTCTTATCTTATTAATCAGAAGAGTAAGTGAGATTTATGATAAATCATCATGACAGATAGTGATAAACTTTGTTGTTGACCAGGTACATCCCTTCAAGGCAGTGGTATTCCCCTGATGGCAGTGACTTATTTCTGTAGTGCCCTGCCACACTGCAAACATGGTTCAGGAATGATTTAAAAAACATGATGAAAAGTTCATGTTGTCTTGGCCTCCAAATTCCCCAGATCTCATTTTCATCAAACATATGTGGGATGTCTGATTCATGGCAGCTTCAGCTTGCAACTAACAGTGTTTTATAGTGTAAGTGTAAAGTGTCCAGCACCTGGGGGAGCAGTTTGTGGGGATGGAACCTTGCTCAAGGGTACCTCAGTGGTGCCACTGGGATTCAAACCCATGACCTTCTGATTGCAGGGGTAGATCCCCAATCACCAAACCACCAGCTGCTGCTAATGCCAGGGTGACAGGTGTTTTGGTGATACATAGAGGACCAAAACTTAATAGGCATGTGGTCTTAATATTTTGGCTCATGGGTGTATATTGCTGTACAGTAAAAAAATGTCATATTGTATTCCATTTTCATCTAACTATTACACTTTTGAAACATAAACAAGCACATTTAACTGCTCTTCAAAAGTTGCCCCAGGATAAACTTGCAATTAATAATTTCTAATGCATAGAAAACAAAACTGGTTGCCTTAGACATAAAAGCAGGTTGTCCCCAATGTCTGGCATTCAGTCTTGCATTGATATTTCATCACGTCTAGTACAAAATTAGGGTAAAAGTTATTTACAGAACACACTGTAAAAATGAAAAATTGAACCAGTTAAAAGTGTTTATTAAATTTCTCACACCCAAAGCTTTTAAGTGGGCTTACTGAAGATTAATTGGTTTAAAGTGTTTCCTTTTCAATGAGCATTTTCCTTACAGCTCAATACCATCCAATTTACACTGAGAGGAACTACATAGTGTGCAAAAATGGAAAGAAATCTGCATATGTCCTGTTTCCTCTGTGAGACATGACAGATCCAATTTAGCTGTCTTCAGACACTGTATGACATTGTATATGAACACCCTGTTGGACAAACACCAGGTTTTCTAATTGTCTAGCTTTAAAATGTCAAGTGAAAGAGCAGTGACAGGCAAACCAAATCAAACTGGTTTAAGGGACAGTTCAAAGACATTCCAGTGTCAATACATCCAGTAACAATTTTATCAAAAGGAAGGTTTGTCTTTACAGTGATGACATTCAAAATGTTTAAAATAAAAGTAATACATTATATAACTGCAATGAAAAATATATGTATAAAAGTACTACAATAATAGTGACTGGTTTAAATAAACCAAAAAATGGGAGCTGCCCTTCATAATGTGTGGAAATTTCATGAATAATGCACAATAGATCAATAAAAAAGGCTAATAAATAAATATCTAATTGAATTGTCTTTATTAATATGTATTAGTCTCCAGCAGCAGTAATTGTTAGTGATAAATAATTAAGGCCAAAATACTACATCTGTGTTAAGTTTTCCTTTTTGTCTGTTAGTGTCTAGGAAACCCAAGGATGCCCATAAATTGTTCAGCTGAAAATGTGGTGTCCTTTCCCCCCTTTTATCACTCTTGCTGTAGATCCAGTATGTGCCTAGCATGGAATATCTAATAAAGGATGCATTTACAGCATATCATTCAGCATATCCCACAAAGCTGTCTGTCTTAAATGTGCATGCAAGGTTAGCAGCATGGGATGAGGGCTTTTACAATAAATGTTGTCTTCTGGACTGAGTCTCTGAAGATGGCCTTCAGGTCAATTTGTGACTACTAAGGACTACCAAGAACTTTTTCTTCTTGAAATCTGCAGCGCATCTATAGTAAAACACACACACACACACACACACACACACACACACACACACACACACACACACACACACACACACACACACA
>JBBJLS010000006.1:6167730-6178429 GCA_037577275.1 Bryconaethiops microstoma | reverse complement strand
ACACACACACACACACACACACACACACACACACACACACACACACACACACACACACACACACACACATATATATGTATATATATACATAAGCAGTGGAAACAACTAAAACATATATTTGCTTGTTTAATATTTTTTATTTGCAAAAGTACAAAACTAGAATGAATAGTTCTCTGACTTGGAAAAAAAAAATTAAGGTTAAGCAGAATATTCATTAAACATATCTAGAAATACATGCACGTAAAATTCAAATTGTTGGGCATGCCCTGACAGGAAAAAGTATAGTAATCTGAGGAACAGAAAAAAAACAGGAAACTGTGAAGCCTCAGCCCAGGCAGGTCAATCTTGTCTTTTAATTCTGCCTGAGGAACCATTAATCTTGTTTCTGGATATCTATCCCCCTGCAGAGTGTAGCTACAAGCCTTATCTAACACACCTGATGTAACTAATCAAAGTCTTCAGGAGTATCTGAATATTAGAGGCAGGCATGTTAGATTAGGGGTGATTAAACTCTGCAGGGTAGAGCCCCAGAAATATTATTGTACATTATGACCAGAGTGTTATCTGTGGACCTGACTCATATTAAGCCACAACTAACTTACTTAATTTAGAAACATTGAACATTTGTGAAGTATGTCTACCAGAACAAGATAAAACCTACCCAAAATGTCTTTCTAAAATGTGTTTAATAAATAAGTAGCAAAATGGCATTTTACAGAAGACCATCTGTCCCAATAAGCTCTGAAAAAGGCAATGAAGAAAAGAAGAAGAAAAAAATAGAAAATCTGTCCAAACCTCAGTAGGTTTGAAAGCACCCCATAATATATTCCAAATTCTCTCACTTAGAGTGCATCTTTTTATCTCCATCAAAAATTTGTATCCCACCATCTGTGACATAATTCCTCAAATTTGGTGCCAGCCCAGTTGTCACCTTCTCTTTTAACAGTGTTTTGGTTCCTGATGTATTAACACCTTCAAATACTTCCCATCACAATATTTTCCAGAGCAAATTGTTGATTGTGGTCTTCGTGTTCATTCATAAATTCATTTGGCAAGGATTTTTTTCCCTGCAGTGAATGCGGTAGTTTTCATAAGCTCATACAATCATTTGTATTGCACACTTGCAGCAGTTGCTGCCTCTTCACAACCTTAAAACTGCCATTCGCTGGTTCACAGCGTCTAAAACAGAGCAGACATGATTGGCAAGATGCTTATTCGCCTGAACAACTTTTGAGGCTTCAAGGCTGAGAGTGGAAAGATGCAGAAGCTCCCGCTGTCTATGGCTGAAAGTTTTCCAGCAGCGTAGCAGAAGAAAACTCTGACAGAGATCAGTGTACATGATTCAAATGAATGAGACAAATGCCTACTTTTCAACATTTATGACACGTAAAATCTCGGTCTAGTCTAATCCCTCAAACTGATGATGAAACAGCCGCATACACAATCCTCTACCATTCTCTTCCATGGTACTTCTCAAATATGTGTGTATATATATTATTCATATCATTCATAATTCATGTTTCTTTCTTCCAAAGAAGGCTTACACATGTGGTATACATCTGAAAAGCTTTGCGAGATGCTCTGATCATGAAGCATGATTAATATTCTGTCTGAGCTGCGTCACTGAGCTGTACTGTTGAACTCCTCTGTAGATCAACGTCATATCACAAAGCCCTACTCTGTGGCACATCTTCGTGGAGGAGGATAAACGAGGCTTGGATTAGAGCAGTGAGTGGGGCTGCCGAAGGAGAGCTTACCTTAGAGTGCTAGGCCGTCTCAGGAAGTAGTTAGCAGGAAAGGGCTGAGGCATGCATTATTAAACACAGGAGCGCTTGATCAAAAGGAAAGTTATCTACAGCTAATCCTCTGCCTGTTGCGGAGCCTCTAGACAGCTGTGCATTTGAAATCAGAACAGACAGGCTACACAAACAATTACTATGCTGCTGAAAATGCTACTCGACACTAAGGGATGTTCCTTGGTTTGCCTGGATGGAATATTATTTTGAACACTCGCCCTCTTCCTCTGCTGTGAACACACAGTACACCAGGGAAAGGGCCCAAGCTATTGGTCTATAGCCCTGAACATTTAAAAAAAATATCTCTGGATCTCATATTGACCATGACATACAATTGATTAAGGCAAAATAAATGCTGAATTCTATTGCTCTCTGTTAATGTCTTATAGGCTTAAGGTATGTTTGCTCACTCTACTCAATAAAGTTACTGTGTAGATAACATTGCTAACACAGTAGTAAGGGTAATCTCAGCTGAGCATTCCACATTGCACCAGCTTTACATTAATGCACATTTTAACTGAAGTCTATGTTTTGGCAGTTCAGGAAATAATATTTTTATGCACACTACTTATTATGCTGTCAGACTAGATAATTTTACCAACTAAACAGCAAATGAAATGACCCACCTTTTAACAAAAATTTATTAAAATTTAGGTCAGCTCATCTAACCTCCTCAAATACCTTCTTAAACCAAGGCTTCTTTTGTGGGAAAGACACATTTTGCTTACTGTTTTGTTCACAAGGTGTCTCGCATTTAAACATGAAGAAAGGACAGGCTACAATCACCAAGAAGGTCAGATATATGTGCCTCTAATGTCGGTAAATGATGTTTAAAACTCTGCCTGTTTTAAACATTTTACTTCTGCTATGCTAAAAACGGTCCACCACTCAAATATCTGGCCAGTGGCGGTCCTACGCTCTTAAAAATTAATGAGGGGATTAGGCAAAAAGGGATATACTGGGTTGAGAACCACTGCATTAAACTAGGTTCATCACACTCGTGCTCATTTACAAAAAACACTCTTTAAAGGACTGTCTATTGACTATTCCAATGAACACTTTTTGGCACCTTTATTTTCAAAAGGGTCTTTGGTGATCTCATTTGATTAATGAACTGACTTTAGCAGTTTGTGCACAGCAACAGATGGGCAATGGTCTGTAATCATAAATTTGCAAATGTTTTTGATAAACCGACAACACATGGCCCCACTAATTCTTCATTCAGTCCATCTGGTTAATGAAAAGAAGCAGTATAAGGTAGTAGGGAATGACCACTTTGCATAATCCATATGGTTAAATCAACGTCACCATGCAGTACAGGATGCGTCAGAGAAAGAGACCTAAGGAGATTCATGGTTAGAATGCCAATCCATTTATCAGTTCCCCAAAAATTAGGTTTCCCAGTTGGACAGAGGCAGGTATGTGGCATTTTGTTTTTAAATGTTTTATAGGAGTTTAAAACAATGTAAGATGCTTCCCACCTCTTTTATGGCAGAAAAGGAAACCCATAAAACAAGTTCCCCATACTTTTAATACTCCAGCTCGACTTAAAGCGGGATTTAATGGCATTTTAAGATTGGCTGTCTTTCTGTTTGTATTCATAGTCGATAATGATAATAATAAGAGACCTTTCTTTTATTTCTCTAGGGTTGTTGGTAATCTCATTGAATCTGTTTAATGACAGAGCTGTACTGGCGACTGCGAGGCCAGGAAGGGCCCCAGGGTCTGTAGATTCTCATTACACCAGACAAGGCTGTGGCACATTCATCCAAATCCTATTTGTATGTTTGCTAGTTTATCTGCCTTTCACTTTTTTCCATCAGCTTTTTTGTTTTTCAGTTGGTGCCATGTCCACATGGCCATTCACATGATGATAGATGAGAGAGAGGTGTTTTGCTTTGAAGATTTGGGCATACATTATGCAGAAACTGCAGTTTAACAACCTACTTAGTTAAATAACCTATTGAAATGGTCAACAATTAATTTGAACCTGCCATATTTTCACTGAAACATTTATTTATTATATCAACACTATTAATGAATAGTATGTTCATTTTGATGTTCATATAATGCACATAAAAATGATAATTGAACTAACATCTCATAGCTTAACTATAATAATGCTTTAGTGCTATGTGACTGTGTGAGTACATGTAAAATAAGGATGTAAATTAATGTAGCATATTAACGTACACCACCATGATATTAAAACCTCTTGCCTAATTATGCCTCTTGGGCTACCGAAACAGCTCTGATTCATCAAGGAATGGACTCCACAACACCCCTGAAGGTGCGCTGTGGTATCTGGTAACAAGACGTTACCAGTAGATCCTTTAAGTCCTGTCTGTTGGGATGTGGGGCCTCCATGGACCTGACCATTTTCTCCATCACATCACACAGATGTTCAATCAGATTGTGCTCTAGGAGGCCAAGTCAACACCATTTTGACAACTTCAAACCTTTCTTGAACAATTTTTGCAGTGTGAAACCACTGCAACTCATAGCATCTCTTTGAGTATGACAACCATTCCATGCCAGTGTCTGTTAAATTCCTACACAAGCACCTCATTCTGCTTTTATGAGGTACTGATTAGGTGATCACCTGAATCCAATCATATTTAATGAGGGAAAGTATAAAAACCACTGCTGTAATCAACCCTCTCCTCTTGCAATATGACCAGTTGGATGGCAAAACACTACTAGAAGTACATCAAAGGTAATTTTTGCCATTTTGTTTAAGAGTAAACAAGAGATTTGTTTTCTTTAAATTATTCAAGTTCTGTAAGCACTGCATTGTTTCTCTTATTTTGATGGATTGTCATTTCCTTTAAAATATTTTTATTTGGAAATTAGGATAACTATTGTCAGCAGTTCTTAAAAACTATGGCAAAGCTGTTCTGTTCAATACTTGCACATATAAAAGATAAAACCTGAGAAACTGAACATTTTTGGAGTGGTCTCTTTTATTTATTTCCGGATATGTATAATACCAAACACTATCATTGGTTTACTTGGTCAGAAGCAATGTTTAGGTAGGTAGTTTATGTAAAAGTAACAACAATAGGAATGACAGAGCCCAAGGTTTCCTCTCAGAACACTGCCCAGAGCAACAACTGACTGTACACTTGCTGCCTAATATATCCCACGGGTGCCATTATACAGTGGTAATAAATGTTATTCACTTCACCTGTCAGTGGTTTTTATGTCATGGCTGATCTGTGTATATTTGAATGTGCCAGAAATGCTTTCGTGCATTGTGTATTAAGAAACTGTATTAAGGAATTGGGTAAGGAATTAATCATCATGCATACTCTGTCAGTCAGGACTGGATGTGTGCTTAAATTATTCACTCATTCACCTCCTATGTTTTTTTCCATTAGACGGCTTACTTTTCTTTTTGGTTCTTTTAATCATGCATTTGTGGCTGTAAATATGTCTTTTAATCATCACCAAACCCAGAGTGGTGCATCACCAAGCCCAGAACATGGCACACCTAGGACACAGTGATTGCCTGAAGGATTAAATAATGATTAAATGATGAAAGCAGGGCTTTTGATGGTGTACACAAGGTTTTAATAGAATAACTTATTCAGGTAAATAGGTATCGGACAAATCCGAACCAAGAGGAAAAGCAAAAGGAAGATATTAAACACGACATTGTCAAAAAATTGTTAATTAAATGATTAATTACCCTTTTTACTTCAAATCTTTTTTCATGGTAGATGTGTTGAATAAGATTAACAGCATCATTTAGTAGTGAATCTGATTATACAGTATATTGTGTGTCACAGAGAGAGACAAGAAATGAACTGACAGGTTGGCCTGTGTAGCGTGAAGGAAGAGCCCAGTTGTGGATGCAAACGAAAGAGCCGGTAATTCACACGCTTTAATCTGCGAATGTTCCAGTCACAGTACTGCAGAGGATGGTTTGGATACGAGCCAGGTTGGAACCCAAATGACTGAGTGCAGAGAGGTACCTGCTTCCTGTTTATATACCCTGAGATTTCCGGTGCCTGTTAGACGTCATGTGACTGGTCCGTGTGACAGTACCCCCCCCTCCAGGATGGGCTAAGTCTGGTGGCTGAGGAGGTGAGGAGGTTATGAGAAAGTTCTGCTCAGATAAGGTAGCGGGCCCAGGAGCGCTGACGATCGGCCACGAAACATCTGAGGAAGCGCTCCAGTTGTTGGTCGGTCTGCTCCGTCTGACCATTTGTCTGTGGGTGGTACCCAGAGGAGAAGCTGGTGGTGGCGTTGATCACCACGTGCACGGCCTTGGAAAAACGATCCACAATGGTGAGCACGGTGTTCTTCCCATCAGAGTCTGTTAGGCTGGTGATGAAATCCACGGCAATGTGCGACCAGGGCTGGCGAGGGACTGGGAGAGGTTGGAGGTCGCTAGGAGCGGGCTGGTTGCATGGTGGGCCACCAGAAAACCTGTTGAAGGAAACTGAGGGTTCGGGAGGTTCTGAGGTGGCCTGCAATGATCGAGAAATGGGCCCACTGGAGGGTGTCTGGGCGCAGAGTAGTGGGCACGAAGAGGCATCTGGACGGGGTGCCTGCTGGAGGAGGTTTCAAGGCGTGCCACTGGCAGACTCTGTCTTCCAACCCCCACCAGAGGGGTGCCAGGATGAGTTGTGAAGGCAGGACAGGCGCGGGGTCTGCCCGGAGGCTCTCCTCCTGATGTTGCCTGGAGAGGGTGTCGGCCTTGGTGTTCTTCAACCCCGGGCGGAATGACAGGTGAAAGTTGAACAGGGCCCACCACACCTGCCTGGGGTTGAATTGTTTGGCTTGTTGGATGGTGATGAGGTTTTGGTGGTCCATCCAGACCAGGAATGGGTCACTGCCGCCCTGGAGTCAGTGACACCATTCCTCTAGAGCCCACTTGATGGCCAACAGCTCGCGGTCCCCTACCCCATATCGCTGCTGTGTGGGATTGAATTTTCTAGAAAAGAAACTGCAGGTGTGCAGTTTCTGGTCTGGACCTCACTCCTACACCCACATCGGAGGCGTCCACCTCAACAACAAAGGGCTTCGCTGGAACCGGATGACAGAGGATGAGGGCAGTGGTGAAAAGGGTGCAAAGGTTCCTGAAGGTGTGCACGGCTTGGGGGTTGAGGCTGAAGGGTCATAGAGAAGGCTTGGTGAGGGCAGTGAGAGGAGCTGCAGTTGAACTGATGCCCCGGATAAATTGCAGATAGAAATGGGCGAACCCCAAAAAATGTTCCAGCTACTTAAGCGTTGTGGGTAGGGGCCAGGAACGCACAGCCTCCAGCTTCTGGTGATCCATGGCCACACCCTGGGGTGAACTGATGAAGCCAAGGAATGTGGTGGTGCGCTGGTGGAAAGCGTATTTCGCCAACTTACAGAACAACTGATGGGCCAGCAGCCTCTTGAGAACTGCCCTGACATGCTGGGTGTGCTCCGCCAGGGTCCTGGGGTAGATCAAGATGTCGTCGAGGTAGGTGAAGCACCACCTGCCCAGCGTGTTGCAAAGCACCACCTGCCCAGCATGTCGTGAAGCATGTCATTGATCAGATGTTGGAAGGCCGCCGGACTGCTGCACAATCATTGTGGCATTACAAGGGTCTCGTAGTGGCTGGTGGGGGTTATGAAGGCTGTCTTCCACTCATCACCCTCTCTGATGTGGACCAGATTGTATGTCCGTACGTCCAGTTTTGTGATGTAGTTGACACCGGAGAGAGCATCCAGGGCGGTGCTGGTGAGCGGGAGCGGATGACAGTTCTTGATGGTCATTCGATAGTTGACACGGGGTGGAGACTCCCGTCTTTCTTTTTAACGAAGAAGAACCCTGTGGCCGTGGGGGAAGATGAGCCCCTCAGTGATGTACTCCTCGATGGCCTTTTGCTCCCCGCAGATACAGAGAACAGCCCTCGCGATAGCGCTGCTTTTTCTCTGCTGTGGACAGGGAAGTGCGTCCGAGCTGCATGGGCTCTCCAGCTCTGGAGTGGGCCTCTGAGGCAGGTGGAGGTCGGGGAGGTCGACGTCGAGGGCTTGGTGAAGAGCTTGGTCCGGGTGCTGACGGGGTGCAGGATGTGGTCTTCAGCCGGGAGCAGATGTGGAGGTCAGCCCTTCATAGAATGCTGTCCGGAGAGCATCGTCGCTCCAGGTGGTCTGCATGGCGAGTGTCCGGAACTCAGCCATGGACCTGCTCACCGGACGGTCCCCCTGCCACAGGTGGTACAGCCGCGAGTCGACCTCCACATTGCTCTCCGGATGCTGGAAGGCGGCCCTGAGCTGGTTGGTGAAGTCTGGGTAAGAAATGGCTGCATCATTGTCGGACCTCAGGACTGCCGTAGCCCACTCTGCTGCCTGTCCAGCGAGGAGGAACCTGAGAAGTGTGTTGCAGCTCTGGTCCGAGGGGTAGCGTGTAGGCTGAAACTCAAACACAAGGGAGAGGTTAGTGAGGAAAACATCACGCTTTCCATCTATTCTGTTCCACTTGTCAGGTGAAGATAGTTTGGGTAAAAGAGTAGAGGGAAAGTGGGTTTGGACCACCGCCTGGGACAATGGCTGAGCGGCAGCCAGATCTTGGTGAGCCTTCTGCAGGGTAGTGAGAGCACAAGCCCGCTGCTTCCTGCTTGAGACTCAAATCTCAACCGCCTGCCGATTCACCACGTCCACGAGGTGAAATCCACTGGGCTTACTATGGACTCAGTCATTCTGTCACGGAGAGAGACAAGAAATAAACTGACAGGTTGCCCAGTGTTGCATGAAGGAAGAGCCCAGTCGCAGACACAAATGAAAGAGCCGGTAATTCACGTGCTTTAATCTGCGAATGCTCCAGTCATGGAGTAAAGATCCCCACCAGGAATCAACATTCACACACGCACACAGCAAGGTATATAAATGCTCCGAAGAACCAGAAGTACTCACGGTACCACAGAGGATGGCTTGGATAGGAGCCAGGTTGGAACCCAAATGACTGAGTGCAGAGAGGTACCTGCTTCCTGTTTGTATACCCTGAGATGTAAGTCATTTCCGGCGCTTGTTAGACGTGACTGGTGCATGTGATGTTGTGACCAGGTAAATAATAAATAAACTGTAATGTATATGTGTTTAATTTACGTCAGGTGTATTAATATTAACATACTGACCTAACAAATCCTTAGTAGTGTAATAAAGAGAATTTTTAGATATTTTCTGATGGAGTAAATGGGAAGTGAATAATTGAATAATTTAAGCATGCTGAACCATTAGTTTCTTTCAATGTGCACAGTGCATAAAAGCATTTCTTAAAAGAAAATGTATATTAACATGCTACATGTATTGCTATAATTCATTATTTAATTGTTATTTAGCCAGATAAGCTGTTAGGCAACATTAGTTTATCATAATGCACATAAGTGACCACAGGGTATATATTACTCCATTTCCTTCTTGTTTACCTTATATCCATAAAAATGTTATTAATGATGTACCTTATATGTTTGTGTTAATAAATACATGATGTAATCTTAGTCAATGCTTATAAACTGTTACGAAAAAGGTGAGTAAACACAGGAATATTTTTGATTATTGTAATTTAGATCTATGCATTCATTCAAGTACAAAGTCTACATTTATTTATTATGCATTGGATTGTATATGAGAATAGGCAGATGTCAGAGCAAAGATGACGATTCATAACATCATAACACTATAAGGCACATCTCAGACACTACAAAATGTGTTTATATAGCAGATGCTGCGCTCAGCCGTGTGGACTTAACTCAGTTTTCACAGTTCACCTCACTGTTGCACATGGCTGTCATAAAGTGCAATTGGTAAGTGGACTTCATATGAGCCCGGAACCATTGATCTGAATGGACCTAAACTGATTGAGTGTGTTCACGTGTGTGCACTCTGTTTGGTTTAAACCCCCCTGCCGAAAGTGAGCGAAGCACTGGGTTTCACTACACTGACCTCATTGTGTTTCACTAAGTTAAGCCTCTTCGCAGGGATCCTCTCCATCACTGTGGTGAATCATGAGGGACTGACGCAAGGATGAAATATGGCCTCCCCAAATCAAAGGGTGCAGTCTGCATGTTAAACAGATTCCATCCTTACTATCAGCATGATATGTGATGTCGTTTGACACGGTGGTAAGACATATACGATTTTCCTTAAAGAAAAAGAAGACTGTTTTGTACATTGTCTTTTTTCATGAGTTTTGTGAGTTTAAAAAGGTTAACCATTTAATCCCACCAGCCACAATAGTGACCAAAAAAAACTTTATCATTGTTGAGGCCTGAAAAATTTGCATTTTCTGCAAATATTGGAAAAATAAAATGTCTCAGTGAAATATGTGAAATGTCACACCCTTGTCACATGATTTTTACTCTGGCTGCACCGTGAGAAAAGGATGTCTAAATCAAAGCCCCCAAACAAAAGGTTAGTAAAGTATGTTAATATAAAAATAGGATAATTATTTTTGGTACACATTATCTTTAAGGTGTCTAGTATTGATATCTACATTTACAAATACTTTACCTCTGTCCAGTGTTGTCATAAAATAAGTAAACATGTTAACGGCAACAATAGTGACCGGTAGGATAACGTAGTGCGTCTAGATTTATACATACATACAATAATTAGAAATTGTTCTGCCTTTTCTACTCGTTTTTTATTTTAGTTTTACTTTGAGTGACGTTCTGGATATGATCAGATCAGGCAAGATATGGCAAACCTTCTTACTGGCCAATCAACACAATGCACTCGTTCCAGAGATGTCGTCATTGTGACAAACCCATTATATTTGCATGTGAAAAATATGATAATTCAGTATACGTTATGCCACTGGCCACTATTGTAACCGAGCATAAAACTAATTTTTTTACCTACTTTACCATGAAATTTAAAAAAAATTTGATTATTTAAAAGAGTGAGTAATGACAAATGATCTG
>JBBJLS010000006.1:6137291-6167630 GCA_037577275.1 Bryconaethiops microstoma | reverse complement strand
ATATATATATATATATATATATGTTTTGCTGGTAGGCATACTGCATGGGGTGCAGAGTGTCTGGGATGTTGCTCTGGATGTGGGCCAGCACAACTCACTCAAAACACTTTGCAATGATTGGAGTGAGTGCTACTGGTCTGTAGTCGTTCCGGCAGGTGGCTGGGCTTTTCTTGGGGAAGGGGACAATGGTTGTGGTCTTGAAGCAGGTGGGAATGTGGGGAAAGGTTGAAGATGGAGGTGAGAACATCAGCCAGCTCATTGGCACATGCTTTAAGGGCCCGCCCAGGGATGTTGTCTGGTCCTGCTGCCTTGTGGGCGTTGATCTTCCTCAGTGCTTTTCGTACCTGGTCTGTTGAAACTGTTAGACGGGGGGCGGGGGTCAGGTGGTCTGGGGGGTCTGAAAGGTCCTGTGCTGCATCCATTATGTGGCTGGTCATACTGTAATGATCCGGGGGTAAGAGGAAGAGAGGAGACGCACATGTAAACACATTATAACTTTATTACATTGATCAATGGGCACCAATCCAAAATCCATGGACCAAAATCAATATTGCCTTGGTATTTTTTTTTACTGCTTGTTTACTGCTTTTTTGTTTGTCTGCTTTATTAGCAGCATGTAATGCTGTGGGAATTAAACTTCTCGTAAAAATTCAAACAAACCTGATTGATACAGACAGTCAGACAATTTTATCCAGAGTGACACGGGTGCTTCATAGTACACAAGAAAACATGTCCCTCATATCTTAAAGTTAAGAGGTGCTAACAGACTAAGATTTTTTTAAATGTTTTAATTCTCCATCAGGGCTCTGTCAGATCCCACACACAGCAGTTTTTTAATAATTATATAATAATTGTTTTAATAATGTAAAATAATTTTATTTTTGCAAAATAATCAGCAAATCACAACATCTGTGTCCATTTTCTATGCTTCCGCAATTTAGAAGGAAGATAAAGCGCCATGCTGATTTTCAGGTGTGTGTTGTAGCACACAGGCTGCATACTGGAATAAGAATGAGTTTATGATTTTCTTCTTAAAAACTGAGCTAATAGAAGTATGTAATTTTGTAAAAACCTGTCCTCTGGGCCATGGCCTTGGATTATTTAAACTACAAGTAAAAGAGATGTTAACTGCAAATGAGTCCTGCCTCCATGAACCGTTACACATATCTGCTCCTATACTGGATTCACATAAAGTTTTTGATTGATTTCATCTCAAACTCCGAAAGATGAGCTCTGTGATGTCAGGAAATAAAAACCTACACTGATGATGTGTTCCATCATCTCACATGATTAGAGCCACCAACCCACGGGCGCTGGAACCATTATAGCAGGGGGGGACATATCCCCCCACTATTCAAAATCATTCACCCCCCCCGTCCATTATTTGTTTCACAGACAATGGCGCACAACCCCTCCCGCCACACACACACACACACACACACATACACATACACAATGGCCGAAACTTTGCATGTGCCCAAACTTCACTTTACATTTTAAGGAAGGTCTTGCAGTGTTGATTGGGTTTGTTTGTGTTTGTACTGTATCTTAGGGTTAAGGTAATGACTGCACCGCTGTCAGCATCAGTCTATATAGTCTATATATTATAATCTATATCAAGACACTGCTGGAAAATATATAAAAGAAAACTGCTCAATAACTTTTGAAGAGACAATGCCAAGAATTTTACATAAATATTTCAGTTCAGTGACTATTTTACACCAAAAATGAAAACCAGTATTTTGATTAGTGTACACAGATAAGCAATTATAATACAACTGATAAAAACTCTATTTGCAACAAGCTTAACACACATAAGAGGTGATTGTGGTTGAGACTTCAGAACATGACCCTGGCTACACTTTGTGTTGATCTCTTTCCATCTAATACTAAAGAAAGATGTAGAAAAATGTACAGAAAACAATTTGGTATGAAAACTTTAAAGTTTGTGTGAATATTCATTTCTTGTGTTGAGTTACCTTATATTGTTCCAATACCAACAATATCATGAAAATGGAGCAATATGAAAAATGTTCTTTTAAAAAAAGAAAACATTTTGAAAGTCATGCAAAATCATAGGGCCTTGTAGTTCCAGTAGCAACCCTCCACATGTCACCTGTCCTTTCTGGAGGGGCAAAAATGTTTAACTTGAATTAGAAATAAGTCTTTGCTACATCTGTGTTGAATAAGACCTTTATATAAATACTTGTTGCTGATGCTCGTAAAATATTATCATGATGTAATATATGATAACCCAGTGCATACTGCATACTCTTGTGAGTGATCACCTTTTGTATAATTCTCAGTCATGTTCCATTATAGAAATAATGATCCATTATAGAAATAACTTTGGTATTAGAAGATATTGACAAGATGTTTGGTCTCTGCGGTTTGGTTTTGGTTATGGGGACTTTTATTTTGAACTTGGGTGTTTGTTCTGTCTTTAGTCATTGTCAGCTGTCTTGTGTTTAGTTTTAGTGATTGGGGTTTTTGATTGGTTCTTGTCTGAGTGTGTTTTGTATTTAAGTTCTTTGAATTCTCGTCATTGCTGCTGGTCAACCCTCACCATTACCCTCATGCTCACTGCTCCTCATGTTTTGTCTATGTTAGGATATTTTGTGTTTAAAGGCCCTTGAGTCTCTTTTGGTTTCTGTTTATTCCCCTGTACTGAGTCTGTGTCCTTTTGTATTAAAATACCATCTAAAGAAACCTGCACCTTGCGCCTCGCCTCACTCCCTGTGCACGCCAAACGTGACACAAGCGGGAATATTTGAGCTTGTATATCTGACACATAACCGCATGGTAATAACCATCAGAAACAACTGAGTCACATCTGCTGTTCTCCAGGTGTTCCCTTCATTGTGGATCAGGTGAGGCAAATGGAAACTGCATTTTCAGCTGCCATTTAGGATTCCATTTGTGGTTGAACCTACTCTTGTTGTCTGAAGCAGCCTTATGAGAAACACACTGAGATTATGGTGTTTGATGTTGAGACTAAGTTTGCAGTAACAAGAGAAGGTCTAAAAATACAAGAAAGTGCCATTTGACAAACTACAGGGTTAAAAAGAATCATTCAGTGACTTTTTTTTTTACCTTTGAGGAACTTATTGTGTAGCCTCAAATATTGTAAATAGACATAAATCATGCTTACATTTTGTTGTTTGGTAAAAAAAATCTCCAAAAGGGTAACTTTACAAGAGAAAACAAGAATAGGCTTTATTTCAATTGTCAATGTGCAGTCTTTACATTCCATATCATTTTGAAGCACTTCTTTTGTTTAATTAATTATGAACATTTCACACAATGCAAGGTGATACATGGTTTTAACTGGACAACCACACTTTGGTAGGAAGTTTGGAATGTGGCAAAAAAAATGCTAACTAACAAAGATTACAAAGATTAAATTGAACAAACTCAGTCTGAAAAAACATGCCTGTTGGTAAATTAATGTGTGCCCCTCGTGCTCTGTGCATGCGCTCTGGGAATTGTTTATTAGAGTGTTTCTGTTCGAAGAAGGACCCAGGTGTCAAACCACGGCTTTGCAGAACACCGTGAACTTGACAAAACCTCCAGTCTCTGGTTCTGAGCCTTTCACACCAGACACTTATTTGCATGAAAATAAGCAGCATGACAATGAGAGAGAAGTTTCCACTACACTGCCCCTATTTGATCATAAAATCACAAAGAACATATGCTGTTGCACAGTAAAAATGATCAAACACAATTAAAGGTCATCATCTGACGAAGAGAAGCATTCATGGGGGATTGGAGCCCTGTCGGGACGTGGATACAGGTCAGGGAAATCATCCTCCCAGGCTGTGCCAGTATCAGTCTTGAAAAATCTGGTAATTGCCTCTCTTGGTCAGTGCAGTCTCGATCCACCTTATGGCCAAAGTCCCCTCGACAGGGCGGCCAGGCTGTGCAGGGCTTTGGTGATCATGTTATTGGGAGCTGTTATATTGGGTATGAAGGTGCAGCATTTAGCACCGAATACTACGTACACGCCACCTTTTTCCGCTAACTGCTTGTCCAGTTCTACGCTGTTTAACCATGACATCAGGTTGCTGACATCCATTTGCTTCACCAAGCCTTTCACGGCATCTCTCGTGAACAAAGCGCTGTTGATTGTAATAGATATAATTGATCCAGTCAATGTTTTTGTTGATGGTGACCCACCACAACAGAGATTCAAAACCCATCTGTTATCTGATCCCTATCCTTAAATTCACTTGGGACTCTTCTGAGAACCCCAAACTCCATTACCTCTTCAGCCACTGCAGCAATAATGTTGCCCATTGCCCTTTGAGGTGGAAAATCTGATCTCATTGTGTGTGTACGTGACTCATCATGCTGCTTATTTTCATGCATTTAAGTGTCTGAGTACAAAGGTGTGAAAGGCTCAGGGCCAGAGACAAGACACATTGACAAGTTCATGATGTTCTGCAAAGCTATGGTTTATCACCCAGGTCCTTCTGCTTGCCTTCCAGGAATCTTCAACATAGCTGACTATGTTACGAGAAACACACTGCATCGTATAATTGTTGCTGTTGCTTACTTGCCTTCTCCTTGCTTTTCATTGCCTGCTGCTCCTCAGCATGTTCTGCATGTTGTTTCCCGCCCCCCCCAAATATCTTTACTGAAAAAATACAATACAATACTTCTACTTACAGAAATACCATTTACCGTTTTTTTCTAAATAAATATATTTATATAAATAAATAAATAAATAAAAACATGAATGAAGGAGAAAATAATCAAATTAAATTACAGAGTGCAGTATAATAAACTATGAATAACCCCCCGCCCATGTCCCCACTCTGCTCATCACAACCACACTACATAGGTACAACCATAACAGGCACGTGTTCAATCTGGTAGTACCTCTAAATTAGTGAAACAGGATATAAAGGGTTGCCATTTGTGAATAAATTTGACTGTACATCCTCTCAACATGTATAAAATTTTCTCAAGTATTAAAAAAAAAACATGATGTCTTTAAGCCACCGGGAGATAGGAGGATATTTAACAGACTTCCAATGCATCAATAATAAACGTCTTACTAATAGGAATGGGAAAGCTATAATATCTTTATGCGTAGAGTTAAGTCCAAATGAGCGATCAGGAATCACAAATATAGCAATCAGAGGGCAAGGTTGGAGAATTACCCCAAGAACAGTTGACATAATAGTAAAATAACCCTCCCAGAAACCAACCAGATCAGGACAAAGAAAAAACATGTGGCTAAGGTGACATGGAGAGCCATGGCATTTATTTTCCATTTGTCTTCCACTTCTGGATACAGTTCAGTTTCCATGTATGCTTAAGTTTAACATTTGAGTGGTTGCTAAAAGACAGGATAATATCTGTCAGGGCTGGGGACAGTAATGGTGGGCGGCCACTAGATGCCATCCTTTATAGTTCTGTATTTTGGGTGTTGAGGGCTCTTGTTATGAAGTGGTGATGGGTTTTCATAGTCACAGCTGGGTGTAAGAGTTTGTGTTTTGTGATTGGTTTGTGGGGTTTAGAGTTTTATATTTAGTTTGTGTGTGACCGACCTGTGTGGTCGGTCAACTTGTCCATTCACCTTCGCTTTGTTTGCTCCTGTTTCCTTGTTTAGAAACCATAGCTCTTGAGTCTGGCTCTCATGCCAGTTTTGCTTTTGTGTTTGGTCAAAATAAAGAATGCAGTGTGCCTGCCCGGCGTGATTGGGGAAGGGAATCAATCTTGACAATATTATACAACTTTGAAATGTGACAAGGTTCTGGTGGGTGGTAAAGAGGGGAATTTAGGGAAATGCTTGGCTCAAAATTTCGAGTTTGAAAATGGTGAAACAGATGGGTAATGGGGAGGCCATAGCGAAATGACAAATTGGCAGAACTATCAAAGACACCGTCCACATATAGATATTTGAATTGTGTTATACCCTTGTTGTACCACACTGAGAATGTCGAGTCCAAGAGTGAGGAAATAAAAACCAGATCTTGAGTGTGTTAAGAACCACTTATCAGTATACAGAGAGAGTTTTATGGGTAAAGAGGAATAAAGCAGAGCAGATCCCTTACAGGATGATAGTTCGAATTTACACCAGGAGCGTCGAGAAGACTTTAACCAGAAGCAAAGTTTATGGATGTGAGCAGCCCAATAGTAAGCTAGGAAATTAGGTAATGCAAGTCCTCTACTAAATCTGCATCTCTGCAGTAAAGTTTTACGAACCCTAGGTGGCTTCCCTCCCCAAATGAAAGAACAAATTATCTTGTCCAGTAAGACAAAAAAATGTTTTGGCAAAAAAAAGGGGAATTGACTGAAATAAAAATAGACATTTTGATAAGTATTCATTTTAACAACATTGATCTTGCCGATTAATGAAAGGGGGAGATTACCCCATCTTTGAATATCAGATGTAATCCTTGAGATAAGGGGAGTGAAATTAGCTGATGTAAGGCCATACAGAGAATGAGTTATGTTAATACCTAGGTATTTAAACCCCGATGGTCTAAAATGAAAGGGTAAATCAGATTGTTAAAGATGATATGCTGCAGTATTAATGAGAAAACACTTACTTTTGCCCAGATTTAAGTTATAATCTGAAAAAGTCCTCCAGAATACCTAAAACAGCAGGGATGGACAGTGTAGGATCAGTTATATATAATAACAAATCATGTGCATACAGTGATAATTTATATTCAATTCCGTTACGGGTGATTCCCTTGAATACAGAGGAAGATCTTAATGTGATAGACAGAGGCTTGATAGCGATGGCAAAGGGGTAACCCTGATGGCAGAGCAAAATAATCCAAGTAAACATCATTAGTATGAACACTGGCTTTAGGGGACAAATAAAGGAGACGAATGCAAGAAATAAATTTATCACCGAATCCAAATTTCTTTAAAACTGTCACATATCCCTATTCTTCCCCAATGAGGCCTGGCACGGAGGCAGACATTCAGGCCTGACAAAAACTGCAAACAAGTACTCCCAGTCTACCCTATCGAATGCCTTTTCAGCATCTAAACTTCAGGAAGTTCATCTGAATGTTTTGAATAAATTATATTAAAAAGTGTACGGGTATTAAAAAACAATTGATGTCTCTTTATAAAGCCATTTTGCTCTTCAGATATAATATAAGGAAGCACATCCTCTAAGCGAGATGCAGTTACTTTAGCCAACACCTTTACATCAGCATTAAGCAGAGATAATGGTCTGTAGGAACCACAGGAGGTTGGATCTTTGTCACTTTTGAGAAGGAGAGCTATAGTGGCTTGTGTTTAAGTTAGTGGTAAAGAACCCCTTTCCACGGATTCATTAAATAAAGATAAAAGTAATGGTGTCAATTTACCAATAAATGTTTTGTAAAATTCAATCGGAAACCCGTCAGGACCTGGGGCTTTGTTAGATTGCATAGCTGTAATAGCATTTAATACTTCTTCAAAGGAGAGGGAGGAGTCCAATTGCCTGGCAATATTAGTATCAATAACAGGATTCAAAAGGTTCTGATGAAATTTGTTCATTTTAGCATTGTCTGTAGGAAATTCAGACTTATATAGCAAAGAGTAAAATGATTTAAAGGTAGAATTAATTTCCAAGGGATCTGTAGTATAGTATCATAAGTGTCTTTAATATTAGGTATCAACCGGGAAGTGTCTCCCATAGCAATGAATATGAAACAGAATCGTTTTGATTGAAAGACAAGAATTCCTCAAAAGTATTTTAAATGAGTTCACAAAATTCTTTATCTGCCAAAAGAAGAGAGTTGAATCTCCAAAGTGGTGGGCTACGTTTATAGGTAAAAAGTTGAATATCTAATGAGAAAGGTGAATGGTCAGATATTACAATACCTAAATAGTCAGAAGAATTTACACATGAATTAAGAGTTCTGTCAATAAAAAAGTAATCAATCCTAGAATAAGAATGGTGCACCTGGGAGACAAAATAAAATTTTTAATTGAAGTGTTACGAAATCTCCACGGATAAATAAGATCATTCTGTTTCATAAAATATAAAAATATTTTAGACATAGCAGATTGAGTCGGATTACGAGGATTCGATCGATCCAAGACTGGGTCAAAAATGCAATTCAGATCGCCTCTGAGGATCAGGAGGTGAGTATTCAAGAAGGGGATGTTGCTCAGCAATCTATTAGCGAATTCAATGTCATCGAAGTTTAGGGGCATATACATTTACCAACAAAAACTTTTTTGGCATTAGGGTACCAGCAACAATGAGGAATCTGCCATTCCTATCAGTGATAACATTGGTTGATAAGAATTTAATTTTCTTATTAATGAGAATGTCAACTCCTCTAGCTTTAGAATTAAAGTATGAGTGGAAGACTTGACCTACCCAAGGGCAATATAACCTATGATGATCTTTAATGTGAAGGTGAGTCTCCTGTAAAAATGCTATATCAGAATTTAAACGTTTCAAGTGGGTAAAAACCTTAGATCTCTTACCAGGGTTACCCCTACCTGTGATATTCCAACTAATAAATCTGAGAGGCATGCCTGACCCAGCAATGCTGGGATCTATATTACCATTAGCCATTTTTTTAAAAAAAGAGAGACAAAAAAACAACAACAATGTCACGCAACGGCTGTGTCCGGACAAGGAGTAGAAGTAGGCACAGACGCAGACTGCCATGATGAAGGTGATTTATTTAAAATACACAGAACAGAAACAAACAGAACAGAAACCAGGACGGGGGCCAAACACGAGAAGCTGAAGATAATGACAAAGACCAGGTTAATGTGAGGGTATGCACCCATAACATGACCTAAGACTAACCAACTTAAATATAAACGGTGCAAGAACTGAGGACCAATGAACAGACAGACATAATCAGGTGTAAACTCAAACCAGCTATGAGTAGGAAGAGGCAAGTTCATAGTCTTGTAGCGATCTCTAGTGGTCGCTGACTGGTATTGTGACAAACAACAAAAATGCAAATAGTCATAAAGAGCCGAGATGGAACACGCCCCATCCCCCCCCGCCCAGATACCCCTGAAAACAAATAGACCCAAAGTCTCCACATAACTACAGAATAAAGGAGACACAACAGCCGAAATTGGTCCACCGTGGTGTTTGGACCAACCGGAGACTTAACAAAGCAAACAAAAGTAAGAGAGAAAAATCTACTGCCGACTTCAACACAGTTTGACAGTGTGGGTCACCTTAATACCACAAATCAAATTTCCACACAGATCAAGTGGATACAGTAGCAAAGCATGGGAAAATATACTGTTGTTATATAACAGTGTCCCATAAGAATGAGGGAAAAATGCCAAACAAACAGTACACTAACTAGCGCAACACACCAAGACAACACTGCACAGGTAGAATTAAGGCTAGTAAGACCATAAACTCTGAAAGGCTATTGAAGCTCACCCAGAAATCAAGGTTTTGACATTATTGCTGACTTCCTCTACTGACACTAAGTCCTTCTCAACACCTTTATATGTGATGCAAAGTCACGCTGGATGAATCAGACCATACCGAGCACCTTCAATACCACGAAGTTGCTGCCTGACCTTACTGAATGCAGCCCGAGGCCGGGCTACCTTGGTAGTGTAGTCAGGAAAGACTGAGATGGTGAAGTCTCTGATTTTAATCTGTCGGCGTTCTCTAGCGCACTGTAAAATGTTAACACAGTCACTGTGGAAATGAAATCTGCACACAATGGCTCGTGAACAGTCACTGGGCTATGGGTTTGGGTTGGAGGGTCCGGTGGGAATGGTCCAAAAGTGGCTCCTTTACCAGATCAACTACTTCCTTCAGCAAGGCGGCTACAGCAGCGGTGGTACAGGTGTCGGGGCCCTCCGGTACTCCCACTATTGTTACGCCATGACCTAGACTCCAAGTCTTCACATTTATTTTCTCTCGATACAGTGGGTTTACACATCCACCAAATGTCAGTCCTGGGCTTGGAAATGTTGCGAGTTCTGTGTGCTGTATGTCTGACGCAGTCCAAGCAGTAATTGCTGTCTGCAAAACCAGTCTCAACAGCCATTATTTCCTTTACATCCGTCAGGTTAACTACTTGTGTTTGCTTGTATGTGGTTTGTAGAGGGGTCTTACTAAGGCTTTGAGAGATGTGTAATTCCAGTGCCCAAGGTATTATTGGTAATGTTTAAGTAAATGAGGCCAAGTGGGTCTGTTTCTGAAACTCACATCAATGTCTTAATACTCAGCATATTTGAGATGGGGTTTGTTTACTGTCAGATATATAGGGTTAAACTGCTGCTTGTCGCAGTTGGCCTCTGGTATTCCTTGAGCTATTGTCATGGAAAATTTAAGTGAATGTCTAAGTCTGAAACTTTTTCTAAGTCAAAAATCAAGCACAGTTGGGGAAATGCAGCTTGCTGTTTTATTAAAGAATGAAACAGCCTTGTGGTCTGGTGGAGGATGCTCTCCCCAGTTGGATTTGAGCTAGGTATTTTACATTTACATTTACGGCATTTATCAGACGCTTTTATCCAAGGCAACTTCCATTCCCTAGCTACAGGGGGCAGTCTCCCTGGAGCACCTTGGGGTTAAGGGTCTTGCTCAGGAACCCAGTGGTGGTGTGCTGAAGGTAGGATTCAAACCAATGACCTCTCGGTCCGGAGGCAAGTATCCTACCCACTAGGCTACCAACCCTTGGATTCAGCAGTTTTCAGTTCAGTCAGAGAATACATTATACCTTCAAAAACTACAATTGAGGTATGGGTAAAAATCAGTACAAAAGTTACACGAGTAATAAATCTAAATGTATAGGGTGTGCCAAGGGCATGCACTTCTAAAACCACGAATCATCTGCATATTAAACTAATGTCACACACTAGTGTTTCCAAAACTGGTGGAATACCAATCTATCCTCTTCACCTCTTTTGTACTTTATGTAGCATAGTACCGGTGGTGTGAACCAGGAGAGGTCACCAGTACTTCACTGGTTACACTTAGGCTAATAATTATAACGGAATGTAATACTTGCAAACTCTATGCGATCAGTCACAGGATCTAAGTAAATTTGGCATCTTCTTTTGACTTCAGGGGAGGGATCGATTCCACCAGGAGGTTTGCAATCCTATCCTGTAGTGAATGATTGGGGTTGGTCAGGCATAATTAATCTGGTTTCTGTCTCTTCTCCCTGGGTGTGCTGGTTGTAGGAGAAATCAGCTTAGTTGATTTATTCTCCACCAGAATATGCAGGAATCAGCTTAGACAGATTCACCACTATATTCATTAATAAAGATGTAAGGAAATTTAGCTTAGTTGATTTATTCTCCACCAGAATATATGTAGGAATTAGCTTAGGGCTGATTCAGTACTAAATTCAAATAATTGATTAATTATTAATCAATTATTAATTGATTAATTATTAATCAATTATTAATTGATTAATTATTTATTAATTAGGGGTCTTATATCAAGCAGGATTATTAAGTATCAGCGTGAACTATTCGTCCTGCGAACTAGTTCAGGCGGAATACATTAATGAACTCTTTAAAGCTCTTTTTAATTGCGTGCTTCAAAAGAGTTTTACTTGAATAGGGGAATTAGTTGGTTCAATTTTAATTATTTTTTAATGAGAGCTTAGGTTTGTTACCGCAGTGGAAGAAGTGACTTCGCCTTTCTGACAAGAAACAATCACTGGTCACAATAAGACAACATTTATTAACTAGACAAGACAAACATAAAACACACAAACACAAAAAATAAATAAATGTGAGTAATAATGGAATGAGTAGTGATATTGACAAGATTACTGAAATTACGCAAATGTCCCTGAACAGCGGCTTCATGAAACACAACCCAGTTCACAAGAAAACAGTTTAGGCAACACGTGATCAACCTTGCACCAAGTCTATCAGAATGAGAAGGAAACTGTATACTTATTTTACTGATTTGGAGCCTCAGGAGGGTTGAGGTTGAGTTTCAGCCATGATCTGGGAGCTCAAAGGAGTTGAAGAAGTTGTTCAGAGTTGTTCAGTTGTTCAGAAGTTTGGAGTGTTGAAGCTAAAGATGATGAAGTTGCAGAGTTTCAGGCATTGGTCTTGGTCCTTGAGCTCACCCAGATGTTCTTGGGGCATCTCAGGTTCCACCTCCAAATTTTCTTTGCAACTCGGTTGCTTATATGCTTCAGAGCAAAGGGCAAAGACGAGGACTGACCCCCACCTTTCGCAAGTAGTGAATCAGAGGCAGCACTGGGGTGCAGGGCCAAAAAGGTGAAGGGGGGTCCGTTTTATGACTCCTCTTCAGGCATGAGACCTTCGGCAGAATAAAGTTCATAATTTCCGCACAGTTCATAATTTGGTATTGAGACTTGCAGTGTTGTGATGGTGATGTCCAGGGCAATACAAAAATAGCAAACATTACAGACTAATAAGATTCACCAAACTATGGCCTAATTTGTAGACACATGTCATAATTTTCCCATAATTATAAAACCAACTTTCAAAATGCGTGAATCATTGTTACTATAATTTCTCTTTTGGCAATCAATCAATCCCCCTTGACTGCATGGTGAGATGTGAGCTGGGTGATTTATGACTTTCCTTCAGCATGGCTTCAACTTAAACTTAGAAAATTGCATCTAGTATTCCAAGGCCATGTTTTTAAGGGAAATGACTATCATAATAATTCCCAACTTTTATCATGGATTATTTTAAGATCAAACATGACAAGGATATTTTCATACATTACAGACTTATGATTTTCTATTTAACCAACAGACAATCTTTTTGATTATGAGGATTATTAGCTAATTACTAGAAAGAATTAACTTTGGGGTTACACAGGAATTTTCTCACAAGTTTACAACAGTGAGTAATTTTCAACTAAAAACAGAAAAGCATAAATGTCTTTGTCTCTGGCCCTCAGGGATGGGTGATGAAGACAAGGCGGGAAGTCGAGACCCAGGAGTGATCAATGCAAGTTACATCTTGATAAGTGACCACAAATGCTCGTCCCCCATGTTAACCCCCTAAATTGCAGTGGTGAAACATTCTTTGTGCCATACTTCCTACCGCTTGCAACAGATGGTTCTTAGTATCCTTAGTGGGGATCCTTAATGGTTCTTAGTGGGGGTGACCATTTCTGGTGAATCGTACAATTGCGGATCCTACATTGTTTATAAGTGATATTAGAAAATATGGAAAAACACTAACAATAATGCTTCTTTATGATTCAGGTAGTGTATTAACACTAAACTAATGGCACTGCACCTGAACAGATTTTGACCATTCTACAATAAAAATAATCATCTAAGAAATTTACACCTTATTTTAATAGAACATGATGGTGCTTTGATTAGGGTTGTCTCCTCACTGTAAGAAGGACCTGGGTCCAATTCATTATAACCACTGACAGGAGAAGTAAATAGCATTGATTTTCTCGTTACAATTACATGTTTACATTTACGTTTACGGCCTTTAGCATTCTTACCTGTCAAGGAGGCACATATATATATATTAGGAAGCAAGTGAACAAACAGTTTTTGAAGCTGATGAGTTGAAAACGGGAAAGATGGGCAACCGTAAGGATCTGAGTGACTTTGACAATGGCTAGATTGTGATGGCTAGACAACTGAATCAGAGCATATTCAAAATGATATGTCCTACTGATGCAGTGATTAGTTCCAACCAAAAGTGGTACAAGTCAGGGCCTAAACCATTGAGTACACAGTGGGTGTACATGATGAGTTCTGTACTTGAATGAGTTCTTGTGGACACGATTTGTTGGGTCAGAGCAGAAATGGTTTGAAGTTGACAAAAAATTTAAGTGTTGACTTGGCTTCCAAATTCTCCAGATCTCAATCAGACTGCGCGTCTGTGAGAAGTCATGGACAGAATGGTCAGATGTAGGGAGGCCCCACCTTGCAACTAACAGGACTTAAAGAATCTGCTGGTAATGTCTTTGTGCAAAATACCACAGCACACCTTCAGAGGTTGTGAGGAGTCCATACTTCGATGGGCCACAGCTGTTTTGGTGCCACAAAGAACACTTACACAATATTAGGCAAAATGTTGTAATGGTATGGGTGATTTGTGTATTGTACTTTGTATGTAGCTTTTTTAGAATGACTCCTTAGAGTAGAGTCCTAGTTTAGAGCTGTCGCTGTGTACCTTCTGACAGAAACACACTGGTTATTTGCAGTCAGGCTTCCAGAAGGCCTAGAGGTATGTCTTTTTGTTTTTTTCTTGCAAAATCAGTTTTAACCATAGAAAATAAAAATTTGATTCATTTTTTACTGTCACTATCTGATTATGTTGGTGGGTAACATAATCTTTCATTGTTTAGCACACACATTGTTTTTAACGCTGGCCATTGGCTGACTGCTGGCGCATGTCACTTTGCCAGTTTCTTTCCAGATGGAAGGATTTTTGACAGGAATAGGAGAAAGAAATGAGGGAAGCAGGGGAAAAACAGATCAGGTTGGCATGGGGATTTGGCTGTTGATAACAGGGTGTAATTGTTGAAGGTACTGAACCTTGGCTTCTGATGGGTGTTGGGGACAGGTGTGGAGGAGATAAGAGAACACCATGCCACCATCTCATCACAGTGCATGATAAGGGCACAGCCTGCTTGATGCTGTGATGTCCTTAAGCTTGACTGCTCATTGGAGGATGAATGGTCTCCTATGAAATACAAGTGGAGCTTACAGATTGGAATGGATTGACTCCTGAAGGCTCTAATTCTGCTCACAGTTGGCCAGTTAGAAGCAAAGCAGGTAGACAAGGCCATCTATAGGCACTGCAATGGAACAATGAGGAAAAGTGTAAATTGTTCTCTGAAACATCTTTTTTAAATGATGATGATGATTATGATTATGATTATCTACTGATACCCCTAGGGCTTTATCACTCTTTACTGAACATTGACAGCTCCCCTGTAAAGATCATCCAGAGAGTTTGGTGTTTGTATCACAAAAAACCTCACACAGGAAGCCCAGCAGTGTCTCTAACATTCGCAGACAATGAAGAGACACCCCCATCCTCACTATGTTTCATAATGGGACTGCAGAGAACATTCTGAGCAACTGCATCACTGCCTGGTTTTGGAACTGTACCACAGACCTCCATGGATTTGTGGAGCTTATGGAGCTGGTCCCCCTTTGCAGCTCTTACAACCTCCACTCTTCTTGGAAGGCTTTCCACCAGATTTTGGACTTTCTGTGGGAATTTGTGCCCATTCAAAGGTGTTGGATGGGGTTAAGGTCAGGGCTTTGTGTGGGCAGGTCATGTTTTTCCACACTGAACTCATCCGACCATGTCTTTATGGAGCTCGCTTTATGTACTGGGGCACAGTCATGCTGGAATACACAAGGTTCTTCCTCAAACTGTGTCCACGTAGTTGGAAGCATGGGAAGCATAGTTTGGAATGTCTTGGTTTGCTGAAGCATTAAGATTGTCCTTCACTGGAAGTAAAGGGCCTAGCCCAAACCCTGAAAAACAGGTGTGTCTTTATACATTTGTACATATTGTGTTTTTCTTAAGAATCACTTTGGCTATAATTTTGGTCGTGTACAGTTCCTTCAGTATTCAGCAGACAATAAACGCCTGTGTCAGTACCTTGTGATAAAAAGTTCAAGCATTATGACATCTCACACCCTACTATACTCCCATGTTCTTCAGATGCACACCGCATTCCTTGAAATATAATCCATGGGAAGAGCTGATCTCAGGATCTCAAGAACCACTTATGAAACTAAAATTTTATGTTCATACTTGGCTCCATTTTTCATTGTATATTTAATTAATTACTACAATATGCTGTTTACCTAATTTCACAAATCCACCATAATATGTCACTACAACAAATATTTTCCTTTGTTTCCTCTGACATGGCTTGGTCTGCCTTCAAAATTCATTTTGTCTTAAAATCCTTACATGACATTTACAAATGACATTTACAAATGACATATTTGCATGTTTGCATTTAACTATTCAAAAATAGAATACATAGAGTGCTAGAATACAGTATGTGACACAATTTTGTATTCACATTCTTCTTGTACTCTGTGTAGTTCTGTCCTGTCTACAGTTGTGTAGTCTTGTGCTGTTTTATGTTATATCATGGTCCAGAAAGAAAAACATTTTATTTCACCTTGTAGCATGTGGATGGTTGAAATGACAATGACTTACTTGATTATTATTTTTATTCTGTATAATGCCAACAGACATTTAACCATTAAATCAAATAACTAAATCAAAGAACCTTTATTTGCACTAAAGAGGATCTTTTTGCATAGAATGAACATAATTTTTCTGGTGGATTCTTTTCAGGCTTTTACGGCAAATGTATCTAAAAATGCCACTATGAGTCTTCATCGACTCAATTGTTGCATGTGGTATTTTGTTTAGCATTGCAACACTTATGAAGTAGCAGACAATGAATGACATCTTCTACATTGTCAGTGATGAGTGATGAGGCATTCTCATCAGGATTCAGAACATCAAAATACCATGAGCGGGAAACATCTTTATAATCAGATCTTTGCTGGCTTTTAATTCCAAGCCCATTGAACATGGCAGATTTAATTTGCAGTTCAGAGCACCCATCACTCTCTTCCCATGTGGATCTCCTGTTTCCTGCTTGCCGAATGATTTTGCCTTTTGTTCGAGCGAGAACATCATCGAGAGTGATCTAGTCAATCTGTAATTACCATCTTTTGTTCCACCATGCCAGTAACCTATTATTTAGCTTATACTGTCTGAGTGTTCCAGCATCGTCGCGGCTGGACTTCCTTCGGTATGAAAGAAAGAATGTGTCTTTATATGGTTTATATGCCATCCTCATCATTTATGAATACTTGAACATTTATGACATAAGATTTAAAGTGAAATTATTGCATAAGTTAGTTACATTTAATTTTCTTTGTGAAGTACAAGATTTGGTGGAGCAAACTGACGCTGCAGAGGGGGAGCTGTTATTTGGAAAATAAACAGCATTATAACATATGAAATACTATTTATGGCTTTATCAAATGAGCTGTGTTCGAAAAGTGCACTCGTTCACTCGCTCACTCATTTACTACATAGTGTTTGCTATATAGGGGGGTTAACTAGTGAACAAGGAGAGGCGATGTTTAGTTAATTTCGGACACTCGGGATGTTACGCAGCACTGGAGTTGCTACTAACATGATGGGGATTACAGCATTTATTATGCCAACAGTGTACATTTTAAATACACATAAATTGTGGCTATACAAGTTATGCCTGTCCAGCCACAAAAAAAAATATATAAAACAATGTAACCAAAGGTTTTTAAACCTTGCGTGCAAGTTTTTTTTTTCCTGAAAGCTTTTTCAGTAGCTATCCTAGCTTGCTAACTTTCCAGAGATATGGATCCAATTTGAGCATTAATTTTGATACTATTTGTCAAGATACTGCTGCTGAGACAGAGTAGAAGACGTAATTCCATCAGGGTGAGGCGTCTGAGACGTATTTTAGTGTCCTACATACTGTAGATGATTTCCAGCTTCAAAACTTTCCAGAGATTGTCGACACCTACTCCTCTCCTCTCCACGTAGTGTACAGTGTCTGCACACTAGATTTTTTGCATGTTGTGCTGCAATTTTGTAGTGGGTGAAATTGACAGTTGGAATTTCGAAAAACACTGCAAAACGGCTGATTCACTACATAGTGCCCTACATAGTGAACGAGTGCACTTTTCAAACACAGCTTAGTTCTACCTCTTCTCAAGGATGCCCCGTACTATAAATTACCACCCAGCACCTTTGACAAAACACACATTTCTAGTGGCTTGTTTTGCATCGTAACAAACAGACACATCAGATATGAATTTGATTGCTGATAATTAATTGGTTCAGTACTGCAGTAGACTTAATGGAAAGAATGGGAACTCCAATCATAAAGGGCTTTTCTGCTCAAACAAACCTGATAAAACCCATTAGTTTATTTACAAATAGGTGAGTATGGAAAATGTCAAATTGTGCCTAAACGTGGCCTTCAGTTCCCCTTTCTTCCTGTATAGAGACTGCTAATCTGACTGTCATCATATGCTTGACAGCTATGATATCAGTAGAGACTGCACTGGTAAATCTGAACATAAAACATCCATCTATCCATCCACTGATTTTTTTTTTTTTTTAAAGCCGCTTATCCTATCCAGGGTCACAGAGAGTGCTGGAGCCTATCCCAGTTATCATAGGGCAAAAAGCAGTGAAACCCCCTGAACGGACCACCAGTCCATCATAGGATAGGCACACAAAAACACTCTCAGTCGCACCTAGGGGCAACATCTCTAATTTGCCTAACATGCAGGTCTTTGGACATGGGGACATGGGGAGAACATGCAAACTCCACACAGAAAGGATCCAGGCTGCCCCAGCTGGGAATCAAACCCAAGACCTTCTTGTCGTAAGGCGACAGCACACAAAACACCATCATATTTTAAAAGACAAAGTCGAATTCAACCTTTAAACTTGAATTTAAGAAATTTGGCAATAGAGAATCAATTGACAGTCTTATCTGACAACAGTAAAGTTCTAACTAAAACTATTGGCCTTATTATCAATGTTATTTCATTATCAGAATATTTAGCTGCTTAAAATAAAATTCATAAAATTTAACCTAGGGTTGCTCATGTGCCTCCGTCACCCTCTCATTCTGTTAATGACTCTTGTCTTGCTTTCCAAAGATGTGCTGACTGTGTAGTTGTACGGTTGAGTGGACGAGGTAAAAGGTTGTAGCTTAGCAAAACTTCTGTTTCTTGCGCTCCTTTTGCCAGCATCCTTTGCACTGGTGTGGACAACACGTATGTGAAGTGATTACTCTTGTTCTTTGCCACTTAGGAAGTCTGGAAGATCATTGATCTGTGGGGGAAAAAAAGGGTGAAGTCATGCAGATATTCTATTTATTGTTCATGAGTGTTTCCATATATTCTGAAATCCATAGATCACAATCTTAGTCCTGACTGTGCAATTTTGTGTTTTCCTGGCACACCTTACCCACCACATGAGGTGCTAAGTTAGTTAATACATTAAATCTGTAATGCTAGATAAGGAGAAGCACAAAAAAACGCTATTGAACTGTTTTAATCAAGTTTTAACCAGAACAGGGTGTGTCGTTCGGCACTGCAGTTCACACTTCTTGCCAATAGGGGAGCTACAGATTCCAGTACTGTGTTAATTAAGTACTTACTGTTTCTAGCACTATTTAAGGACTAGCTTTGGTTGAGAACTTTGGGAAATATTGACTGTCCTGGTGTATCAAATGGTTTAATAACCTTGCCTTTTGTGGTAGTTTTGTTATAATGCCTCATGTCTTGCCTTACCATGCCTGTGACATTCCTGTTTTTGACTTTTGCTCTGCCTGGATTGGATTCTGTATTTTGCCTTGCCTTGCTATTGTCTGAACCTGCATAGCCTATTGAACATTGAATCTCCATTGCCCCAAACTCACCCTCACCAAAACTGTACAAAGTATGCTTAAAATTTTAGACGTAATTACACCTGCTCCCTTCCCACCCCACTGAGAGACAAACGGATCAAACTAGAAGTACTTTCTATGAACATGGTGACAGGGTAGGGAAGTGCCTGGCTGGTCAGTTAAGTGGCCTGAGAGTAAAGCAACTAATCACTCAAGTACCTCTTTCAGTGCATTCTGGTTCTTATATATACCCATGTAATTTTAAGGCTCTTGACTTCTTAACTATTTCATATATTTGGACCTAGGTAGGCAGGGGAATGATATTGCCAAATTTTCAGCACTGTTATTGGTCAACCAAAATCCACTGCATGTGGACCTGGAGGTGATTTCATCTTAATCCTTTATGTTCAGGGTCATGCGGAGGTCTGTGTAAGTGTCCCTGCTTCTTTGCTGGTACTCTTGCTGTAATCCCACTTGCCTCTGATATGCCCAACAGTAATTTAGCGTTGAAACATTCTCTATGCATTTGGGCTCAATTTAGTAAGAAAAAATACTCTGGATTGCAAGGTTTTTCACACAAGGAATGATTAGGATTTTTTTTTTAATGTATACTTTTTGTATATTTCTCCACAGTTCTCCACCTGTGCTTTAGAAGAAAATTTGGCACAGCAGGATATTTCACTGTTTAGTGTGTGTGTGCTGAAAAAGTGCTTGCTTTCAAACGATAGAATACCCAACCCTCTCCTCATATTTATCACCACTGCCTTGCAAGAATATTTAACTACTTTAAAAGTAATCAGATTTATCTTGATTACAAATGGCACTTAACATAAAAACTGAAAATTGCTTGGTACAACCATCTTTTGTTGCAATAACAGCTGTTGGGTCTGCTGGGATAAGTTCTGTCAGCTCTTTGCACACTGTTTAGGAATTATTTTCATTTTTAACCATTATAAAGCTAATAAAACCTCTCCTAGGCTTTTTTCCACAGTTTAGCTATCCTTTTGGCTTCACTTATTTTGTGTTAATCTACAATTTCTACAGTCTGTAACTCTTTACTGCTTTGCACCTTAACATCAGTTTTTCCTCGGACTCAAAGACTGACCAACTGTACTGGAGTTAAAGTAAACTTTCATCCAGGAAAGGTTAACTTTTTTAAATGTCATTTGAAGTTAGCTGTCCTCATTACAGTTTCTATTTTTGCATTTGTGTAAACCTGGAGCATCCACAGTATGGAAATTGAATAATGTCAATGTTATTTTTCAATTAGCGATTTTTGTCACAGGATATTTTCTTACATTAGATCAATATCACTTTAATTGAGGTTCAGTCTTTTAAATAAATATGGTAGCCCAAAGTTTGTATTCCAGACAAATCTGATGACTTGAATACTTTAAAAACTTTTGCAAGGCACTGTACACCAATCAGCCATTACATTAAAACCACTTGCCTAATATTGTATACCGCAGCCTCTTGGCACCAAAATACTTGTGACCTGTCAAGGCATGGACTCCAGGGGTGCTGTGGTAAGACCTGTAAGTTGTGAGATGGGGTTTCCATTGAATAGGTTGTCCAACATATCCCACAGATGTTCGATTGAGATTTGAGGAACTTGAGATGTTCCTCAAACCATTCTTGAACATTTTTTGACGTGTGCTAAGGTACCACAAGGACAGTAGTATGTGAGCATAAATATATAAAAGTAAATTAATATACATGAGTAAACTGTTAGATCCATGGATGGATGTATGGACAGAAGAATGGGCCGATGGACAGACTGAGGGGGAATGAATAAATGAAATGAATGAATAATTGAATGAATGAACAAATACTATGTCATCTTAAAGAGAATTTATTCCAAAAAAAATTTTTTTTAGTCTAGGCTTCATATGGCAGTTTTCTCAAAATACAGAAATATGGAGAATAATTTGCACCAGGTTATGTGATACAAACGCTGAAAATGCTAAATATCAGGCCATGGTTTTTGCTTGGAGTAAAGTTACATGTGGATTTGCCTACTTAAGGTCCCAGGACATTGATGCCCCATTGTAATGCAATCAGACGAATTCCCCTTTTGCAGCCTTTGCAGCACAGCCTGGAAGTTTGTGGGTACATAATTTTCACCCCCTAGAACTTACCAGCTCGATGTCCAGGATGCGTGTAAAGTGGACAGTCTGCTGCAGGGTGCGTGGTGGATGTTCGTTCAGGCAGATGCACTCATCGCTCCGCACGACGTGTATGAACACTTTGTTGAGTCTCTGAGACGGCTACACATCCGCTCGTAGACATCTTCCTCGAGTTCGCCAGAGACAACCATACGAGATATTTACCATTAAAGCCACCGAACAGCATCCCATGCTGGGACACCTGCCCGTCACCAGTTTATGCGAAACACATAAACTGCTACTAACATCGCCACGGTTAACAGAGTTCTACAGTCCTGAGATCTGCAGGACCGTCGAGCTGCCAACCTCAAAAAGCACTAAACCCGATCAAGACACCTTTCCCTCTAACAAACCCCACCTCCGAGGATTAGACGGTAGATTACAAAGTTCCCCGATGTCCGTATACTGTATCCACTTCTAGCCAATTGTAACAAGGAAGACGCTCTCTAGACGCGCTTGAACCAAGAGTGTGGCAGCGATATGATCGCAGAGGGAATTTATAGTTTAATCATTAAAACGATTCCGTCACATTTACACAGTAGACATTAAAACCTTAAAAAGAAAACCTGGCTTTATTTTTGTACTTCAATATTAAAATATATATTGAAAGTCTGATGCATGCTAGCTCAAAGTTCTTTATGTATGTTTTGCATAAATGGTACATTGTAATTGTATTATATTGCGACTTCTTTAACTGAATAAAGGTTATGTATAGCATATGGACGACTCCCTCAATGCAAATATTGTAACTACTGCCATGAAAGTACAAATGCTGTCACTGAGGTTGGACCCTCAAGGGTCTTTATTGGTACGTAATTATACCATATGCAGTTGCACTGGCTGCCTATACAGTCTTGTTATCCCTTACCCCCGAAGAAGTGAATGCAGTGTACCTATAAAACATTGAAGGTGATGGAGACCACTGTTGTTCCTTAAGTTTTATGAAGTACAGATACACTCTGAAGTAATGCCCTGACCTCTGTAAATTACTTTTCATCCTGAAGGAGTCATTCTGAAGAGACCATCATTAACTACAAAAGGAAGGCTGCCTCCTGTACTGATGTCCGGAAGTGTCAAGCCTATCACTCAGTCAGTCCTTTGTCCCAGCCCTGTATACAACTGAATTTCCATTAAAAAATGCAATATATAATACAGTCCACTCATTAACAATCTACTGCAGTGTATGTTGAACATTTTTATTTTGATCTAAGTGAATAAAAGTTTCCATATCCCCTGCAAATAATACTCAAATCAGAAAATGTGGCATTTTACATCTATTTATTTAAAAATTGAGATACAGTACTGTCATGTACAGTAACTGAACATGACAGTGAGTATAAGTATATTTTCTTTAAATGCTTTATAAGAGTGGTTTCCTTTCGTTGTTGATTGAAATGTACAACCCAAATGTGGGTGCTTCTCATTGCTGTGGGCAGCGCTAGTGGTGAATTGGAATATTTGGAATCTTATGGATAAAACAGTAACCTAGGATGCAGGGAAAACAATGCATGAAACTTTTCAGCGGAATCATTCATCAGATATAAAAGAATTTGGAATATGTTTTCAGAATGCAGAAATTAATTACCTTTATTCATCCTATGTTACGCATTGAAAAGATTATATTCAGAATACATTTACTTTTTACATTTTTAGATGAATGCTTTTAGAATATTCATCCATCAATCCATTATCTACCCCTTTGTCCTGCACTCGGGGTCGGGGAGGGCTGGAGCCTATCCCAGCTGCAATGGGCGAAGGCGGGGTACACCCTGGACAGTCACCAGCATGTCACAGGCTTTTAGAATATTTACCTACTAAACTTATAAAGAACATTTAATCTCTAAATGAAAGATAATTAATATTAGTTTATTAACTGTTTTAAAATTAAGCGCATAGTAAAAAAAAAAACCCTCAAGGCTTCTTTACAAACAATGAAGGTCCTGCTAAAGCCTGAGTACACTGAAAAAAATCTATTTAATTAGTCAGTGAAACTGTTAGTGTTGAAAAGTGATGGAACTAAATAGTCTCCTTAGTAGTTGTCATTTAAATAAGTGAATTTGTCATTCACAAAATAATTACATGAACACCAAGCCTACCAGTAATGGTGAGGAACAGTGTGCATTTAGTAATACAACTCTACAGCAGAGTTTTTCCCATGTTCCTTATCATATTCTACATGTATTTCTGAATACAACAAACAGCTTTCACTACTTTTTCAAAGTATTCTGCCCAACTCAGCACATCGAACAGATCATTAGGAGAGTAATAAGGGTCAGTCTCCTGAACAGTAGCTGGCTAGAGCTCTTTAAATGATAGACACATCAAAGGGGCACAAAAGAGACTAAAATGTCAGTCACTCTTTTTTTTTTTTTTAATTTTATTTCCACAAGTAGACTTATTGTTTGTCATTTTATAACTATCAATTAATAATAATTTGCATAGGATCACACAAAGTCTTGAGTAATGAATAATCTTTATTTATTACTGAAAGTTATGCTGAGAAGTTTAAGGGGTTACTAGGAAGTTGTAAAATGGCCCTACAAGCTTTAGCGATGTAGCCATGGTAGATTTAAAGAAACAGTCCATATTAGCAGTTATTAACCTAGCAGTCAATTAAACTTTGGTATGCTACAAGGACTTGATTTAAGGAAGTGTTTGAAACATATACATAAAACATACACGTAATAAAGTCTGTATAACATGAACAACCAAATATTTGGAAAATCAAAACATACAGTAAAAAACATTCAGAAGAGGATCTGAGTGTTTTAAAGGAAAAACCCATCCTGGAGAAGTTAGAGTGTCTACTCTGTATGAGTGGATCTCTACAGACTGTATGGTGGATGAGATGAAGAGAAGAAGAAAGTCATTACTATGGCCATGGGCACTGTGTGGCGCTGGGGCAGTTGTAGTGGGATTTGGGATAAGGAGGCAGAACAGGCTTGAGAGGGGGTCTGTCTTTGAGAGATGAGTTTGAGAAGTGGAGGTAAACAGGGGCGCTGGGGGCGCATGGCATGGTTGGAGCCATTGGTGTAGGTGCTCGCTGCAGAACCATGTGAGGGTATACCTGACTCTCTGTATGGTACAAGCCAGGTAACTGGACACTCAGCAAGCTCTCCTGACTCCTGCCACATACACACATGTACATGTATGTGCTCAAATAAATGAATGGTTCAGAAAAATAAAAATAAAATGCCAATTTACGCAATTTTCCGCTTTCCTCAGATGAAGTCAATCAGCCAAGATTTGGAGTCCAAATTACACTTCTTTAGTATAGCACTGAGAGGTTCAAGATTAACTTTGCCAACAAACACTACAAGTCAACAGTCACACAAATCGTTTCCCTAAATACATACCTAAAACTTACTGGAACCTGCTCAAACTGCACCCAGCTCCTCGTTTAGTTTGCACAAATTTGGCACAGACTTTAGACTTGGTCTTTATCAGTAATAATGTACAGTATGCAGTATGAGACAAAAGGCTAAAAGGGGACAGTCAGATGTCCCAATTAGCAACCACTGCTAGCAGCTTTTTAACTTTTGAGCAACAAGAATATAATTTGGTAATGAATGTGTTTGTGAGCCTTTTTAAAGATACTTTACACTCCATACCTATCATTTTTAATGCCAAAAAATGACAGCTTTTGTGTAGTAATCTGTGTAGAATATCTGTGTGGTTTCCAATAGTACCTATTTTCCTAATTTGCCAAAATGTGTATTTCATTTTTATCATATTTGTTGTTGGTAACATGAGCTACTGGCTGAACAGTAAGCAGTGCGATTCCACACATATATATCTTCTCTAGCCTGAATGTTGTCTACAGTAGCTACCTGTAGTGATAAAGTTTTGTTCATATTGTGTCCTAAATCACACTGATCAGTCTGTCACCTTAATGAAGTCCTGGATGCAATATGAGTGGGTTGAGAGAAGTTTTAGGAACGCATTAACTGAAATGACATATGTGATTATTGACTTGTAACGTTTGTAAGCAATATTAGCCTTGTAGCTCTAGCACGTAACTAAACAAATTTGACTTTCAAACATCTCTTGACTAATCAGCTACACCTGGGAAAAGTGAAAAATGGTTATACAGTAATCCCTCAGTTTGGATTCAGTCACATGCGGATTTTTTTTTTTTGAGAACCAAACTCTCCACAATACGCGGAAATCTCTACAATAACGCAGAAACTGCAAATATTCTTTTGCTTTTTTCATGGCAATAATTTTTTTTAATGCATTTGTTCTAAATTATTAAAAAATATAATTTTCTAATAACATAAATAGTAATCCAAATATAAATTCAGCTAAATTTCCAGTTAATGGCTCCTGCCCTCCTGTTTTCGTTTCATTCTTCTAAAAGGCCTATGCTGTCCAAATGGGGGAGAGAGAGGGAGAGAGGGAGAGAGAGAATATTCGAAACACTAATACATTACCCTTAACGAAAATGTATACAGGGGTGGATTGGCAATCTGTTCTGCCGCACTGAATTTAAATCTCTCTTACTCTCTCTCCTCTGGAAAAGTCCATCCGGTGCACGGCCGTCAGGCCCGAGACATCCATTCCGGACTTTTCTAGAACTCAGAGATTGCCAATCCGCCCCTGTAATACATTTTCGTTAAGGGTAATGTATTAAGCTGAATTTAATAGCTGAAGTGTTTGGGGAGCATATTTGGGGTCATATTTAAGGTTTACACTATAAAAATAGGCATTTTTTTAAACCAAGACACAACGCGGTTTTTCACTATACGCGGGTGCTCATGGAACGTGTAACCCCTGCGAAAAGCGGGGGATTACTGTATTTCTTTACTGCTTTGCTTGTGATCAAAAGCGTCTGCCAAATGATGATAATAATAATAATAATATGATTAGATAGACCAGGTATTTTCAGCTCTAATCCTGAAGGGCCAATGTCCAGCACATTTAGGTCATTTCAACTGCACCTGAGATTATTTCCAATTAGTGGATGTGTTTGTGAGGGGAAATTAGTAAAATCTGCTGGAAACTGGCCCTTTGGGATCAGAGCTTGACACACCTGAGGTAAATAATTGTATAAAACTTTTACCTCTGGTAGCCACAGTTCTCATAACCTAGGTACAAGGGACTGTCAAGAGCAAGTTGTGGTTCCAGGTTCTGGGACAGATGGTAAATCTTTGGAGGAGGAAATGCATCCCAGTCTCCCTCCTCCCTCTCTAACCAACACTCACTCCTATAACAGGACTGATTTTTGTCTCTCCTCCTGTGGATCAAGAATGAAGAGAATCACCTTTATCATCACTGTCCCGAACAGCCAGCATTACTATAAGTACTATTTGTTGTGCATACATATACACTCACATGTTGGGGCACAATTACTATGTACTTATTATTTAGTTTAACAAAGGAGCGTGTTGCATTAAATTATTACAATTACTGACTTATAAGTAATGTTTCTTGTGAAAGTGAGAACTGTGAAACCCGATTAGCAATCTGTTGAAGCATCTAATCCTGCTAATATGAAGTTGATGAATAAGGTCACCATGCTGAAGAAAAGTAAAAAGTCCAGACTGGATTTTCATTCAGAAATAACTGTTTTGGTCAAAAAGATTTTATTTTATTTTTTAAACTGTTACTACTTGCTATTCTCTAGGTTTTCAAATAGGATTTGGCTTATTGAAGGCTAGTCCATCTGGTCCAGTCCTACAGAAAGGCTACTGCAGCACAAACTGCTGAAAAAAAAAAATGCTGGTTTTGATTGAAAGTTAACTGAATGGTTTGAGAAACATGACAAAGAGTTGAAGGTGATAACCTGGCCTCTAAATTTCCCAGACGTCAATCCAATCAAGCATCTCAAGTATGTGCTGTACAAACTATTCTGATCCATGGAGGCCCCACCTCACAACTTACATAACCTAAAGGATCTGCTGCTAACATCTTGTTGCCAGATATCATACTGCACGAAAGGACACGGACCATCAGAAATCTTGTGGACTCCATGCCTCAACATGTCAGAGCTGTTTTAGCGGCACAAGGGGCACCTATACAATATCAAATAGGTGGTTTTAATCACTGTATTTGCCTATTCAGCCAGCACCAGGTTACATTTATGTTGTTCTAAGGAGTATTTCAGTCTGAACAGCTTTTTATATATATAAGATAAGGTAATAATGTAGCCAATAAGAACAGGCTCATTTACATATATCACAACACAGTCTTAAAAGCACAGTAATAAAAACAAGCTGTTTTTTTAAAACCCAGCTTTACTCATATGCAATTTCTCTTGCTAATTAAAACTAGCTCAATAACGATACTACCAGTGCTGGGAGGGTAAAGGCTAATACATGCTTCCTCTGAGTCACGTGAAGCCTACTACCACATTTTTTAAACTGCCACTTACAGGACAAGAAACCAACTGTCAGTTCTGCTACATCAGCTAGCAGACACATATAATGGCTAGCACTGCACTGAGTAATGGGAGATCCAAACCTCATATGTGGAGCTCAGGGGACATATAATCCCAAATCTTTTCTCAGTGGCTAAAATGGCTTCTTTCTTCAGTCAGTGTAATCATGATCAAATAGGCACAGCATGGTCATTCAAACAGGAAGTATATATGTATGTATGTATGTATGTATGTATATGTATGAGTATGAGTATACCTGCTTCTGCCTTCTCTCTGCTCTCCTCTGTCCTTGCTCATACGTTCCTGTAGGCAGCAGATGATGAAGGACACGGACATGGCAAGAATGACTATACTGCTCACCACAGATGCCAGAACAGCCACCCGTAGGCCATGGTCATCTGGTTTGGGGATGGCTACATGACACGGAGAACTCAGAACATGAATGGAACAAATCTCAAACACATTTATAAATAAGCTTAGACATTTATGCATTTAATTATTAAAGAGAGACAATACTTATACTTAATAGTTGAACATCTCATTTAAAATATACAGAAAAAAGACAGTAATCAGATTACATATACAGTACATTATAAAATCTTGGTTATATGAAAATACTTTAACAAATTCTTTTCATTTCAGATAATTACCTTTCAGTGGTCATGTCTACAACTCAAACTTTGCAAACAGACTTTGAAAGACAGTTGTAAAATTTGCAACAATAACGGCAATCATCAGATCACTAATAAACAAAATCTAGGCACGGTGACAGTTAGCAGCCACTAGAGGCTGCCCTTTTTCTGTTAGTTTATGTTGGGGCTTTTATTATGAAGGGTGATGGGTTTTGTTTATCAGGTACAGCTCTGTTTAGTTTGTGTTAAGTGCTTGTGTTTGGTTATTGGTGGTTGGGTTTGTGAATGTGTGTATTTAAAGGGGTTTGTGTTCTGTGTTCAGGTGTGGGTCAACTGTCGGAATACACAGATGTTGGTGTGTCTCCTGACTCTTTTTGGTTTGGAAAGCATTGAGTTTTGGTTTGTGGGCCCTCGTGCCTTTTGATTTTCTTGTTTAAATAAAATGGAAGTTTGCAATCGCACCTGCCTTCACTTGGGAGTCAAGGGTGGGACGTGATACACTTTGGGTATGGTAAAAACAACCATGGTCAAATGCATGCTTGGTTGATTTTCTAAGTGAAAAGTTTTCATTCTCTACAGAAAAAAAATTATATGACCTATTTCTGCAAATTTTATTGCACAGATTATGCTGATTTTACATTTTATAAAATCCCCATAGCATGTCATTTGACATACGACTGCATTTCTATTTATTGCTCCACTCCACTCCACAAGTGATATCAGCAAACAGTTTGTGAGACATCAGCTGCTTACCTCAACCTTTTCTGTGATGCTACATCACACAAGAAAAAGTAATTATTTATCACTTACTATATAGTTTTTATTTGAATATACGATTGACTCCACCAAAATATTTCATTACATTTTCAAATATCTGTGCACAGTACACATATAGCCCAGACAATTAAATGTCACATATATCATTTTGTTTCATGAATGGTTTGATTTTTGTAAAGACCTTGTCTTTTATTGAATTAAGTGACTCATGGTTGATTATTTGTATTTAATTATATGACTTATGGCTAATAATATGAGATCCAAAATAACAGGTGACATTAAAATAGTAATCCTTTGGATCAGGTTACAGGTGACATTTTAAAAGGTAATTAGTTATCTGTAGAAGAAAAAATTTGTAAAGTAACCCCACCAAACCAGCTCAGTGGCACCCAGTTTTACCTTCACATGCTGGGAGGTGGTTGCTCCAGTGAGCAACGCCATCCTTCAGGAAACAGAAAATCCTCTCACTGCCCACCAGCTGGAAACCTTTGTGACACCAAAAGGCTAGCACCGTGCCCACCGACACCCCTGTGCCCTTCTCTACTGAAAACGAGCCTCGCTGCGGGGGAAGCAGAGACACACACGTCACATCTGACACACACACACACAGAAAGATGGTTAGGGACATCTTATAATTCTGTCAATTTAAAATGATACAAATATGCATGCTTTTGCATACACAGAAAAATTTGAAGGCATTGCAGTAACAACTGGCAAAACCAACACCACGATGATAACTCTAGCAATACACAGGAAAATCAGTTGATGATGTAATTTAGTAAAAGTACTATAGTGTGCTGGAATATGTTATGACTCATAGCTGAAATGAGCTGAGGTGAACTAATATGGCTGAACTGGGCTGGGCTGGGCCGAACTGAAATTAGCTAAAATGAGCTAAGCTGAGCTGAACTAAACTAGGCTGGTCTGACCAGAACCATGTCTATCTTATAAAAGAAAAAGACCCAGCCTGTATAAGCCAAAACAGGGGTACAATGCTATTCTCAATAACTATATATA
>JBBJLS010000006.1:6127151-6137191 GCA_037577275.1 Bryconaethiops microstoma | reverse complement strand
TCACTCATTTACTACATAGTGTTTGCTATATAGGGGGGTTAACTAGTGAACAAGGGGAGGCAATGTTTAGTTAATTTTGGACACTCCGGATGTTACAGTTTTACTAACTGTTGCTTAAATAGTCCATCAGATCATGGCAATTTATCTCTGTCGCATACCACTATTTCAAAGAAAAAAGTACGACGTGATGTATTCACGTTTTACAAAAGTGAGGCTATCACATAAACAAATAAACACCATAGCTAGCGTTTATGTGCAGTGAGGTCGACTGAGATCTGTAACTTTTGCGTTGAGCCTTAGCCTCACATTTGTGCATGACGTTCTCCATTGCCGGCCACTGTACTGGTTCCTCTTGACTTTATTTCGCGGGAAAACAGTAAAAGAAACCCGCAGTGCATGATGGTATGTGTGTATTCATGTAGCGTACAGTGTCTGGACACTAGATTTTGGCATGTCACGCTGCGATTTTGTAGTGCAGTAAATAGTGCATGAAATTGACAGTTGGAATTTCAAACAACACTACAAAATGGCTGATTCACTACATAGGGTCATACATAGTGAAAGAGCGCACTTTTCGAACACAGCTATGGATAAATCTCTGCTTATATGGGTTTAGTCACTAAGATGTTTGGTTATATAAAGATAAACTGTATATTGCTCATTTTGAAAATGTTTACAGACAAATGATGTTTTAGAGGTCTGTAAATGACTGTAATGTTTTATTTTGTCTGTGTTTTTATGTGTTTTTGTTTCTCTGTGTTCTTATACCTCTTTCTGCAGTCAGCAGACACACATACTTGAAATGAAGCAATTTAAACGTGCAAGTGGAAGTGCATTCTCATCTTTAATAGAAAATAAAAAAAAGTGGTTTTACTGAAGTGTGAAATCATTCCCATTTTCAGCGATAAAGGCAGAAAAATGGAGTTTGCTCCCTGGAAAAAAGGCAAATTGAATGTATATGACTATTCAGAGCAGCACTTCGTAGGATTGATAAGGGTGTCCTTAAAGATTTGCTTAACAAGAAGAGGTTGTAGTTATACAGCTAGCCAAAGCAGGGAAATTAATTACTTGAACTTGGGTATAGTCCTAATAAATGTGAATAGTCTGAGACAGCCGCAGATCATGTCTGCTGGATTAGACTTTTACTAAGGCAGGTTCAAAGCCATTACTGCCACTACATACATAACGACTTTTTGCCTGTCACTGTTAACAAAGAACAGCATAATGTACATATATATTACATTAAAGTTTTGTTTTACTCTTAAACTAAATTATTTTCAATCATCCATAATAAAAAAAAAGTTAGTTTGCTATGAAAAACATAATTTAGCAGTTAATTACTTAAAAAAAAAATGCATGTACTGGGTTAAAAATGAACACTGCCACTAAATAATGTCTTTTTGATAGTCTATATTGAAACAACAAAATAAAATGATTTTAAATGTAGTTTTTTATATAAGTACACCCTAATACAAGGTTTCATGCTTTTTTCTTTTTTGTTAACATATTCAATATTGATTTATGAAAACCTGGGCATGCATTCTATGTGTAGTAGGATAAAGATCACCTGTGGAAGCTTTTGGGTCCAGGTGAGTTAACTAATCACTACTGGAGGGCGTACTATAAATAATTAGGCTCATCCCTTCCTTTTGAGTGGGTACTGCTTTTGGCGCACCTTGCTACAGCTGGTACAGGTAAGCCAGAATTGCCATCCTTAATTACAGTTTAGCGTGATTTGGGTTAAGCTGCTCAGATTGTCGTGGCCTGTCCTTTCTTAGGTGCAACTTGGTTCTGCTGTGGCTTCCCCGTTCTAAGTAGTGGCTGTTACTGCTGACTGATGTTGGTAGGTCCTGCTCTATTTCGTTACTGTGCACTTTTTGCCGATTGAGTTGTATAATTGAGCGTTGCTATAGGGAATTGCTGAAGTGAATTAAACACCGTGAGTCCTTGTCCTCCGTCATGCCAACTATCACTGTCTGATGGTATGTAGGGTATTTAGTTTTTTTATCCTTTTTTATTTTTTCTTCTTTATTTATTTGTTAATTTTGGCATTCCACAGGAAGCAGCACATAGTCGGCATTCTCCACGTTAAGGTGGATTGGGGTTGACGGGCACGTGAAAGGAACACTTCTGCTTTGCCTCTGCCCAGTGCTTTGCCTCTGCTGGCGCACTGACGCTTGGCCTTTGCCCAGTGCTTTGCCTTTTGAACCATTAGTTTGTAGTCAAAGGTTTTATAGGTCCTTGAGTGAAATTCTCAAGGTGGCATAGTCATTTAGTTTAATCAGAATAGCTATTAGCATACATTTAAAATATATATACATTACTTAAAGTTCCCTCCATCGCACCACATATGCAATAATTTCCTAAAACAAAAGAATAGAGTGAATAATTAGAACTCATTTAAGGTGTACGATTGGACCATAATGTTCCTTGGGGGGTACATTTACACTGCTTGCACCTTGGGGGATATACATATAATTGTGCAGTATGCTTTTTTTTTTTCTTTTGACACTGCAGTATTTCAGTTTGTGGAAATAGTATTTATTCCATTTATTGCACCTTTCAAAGAGAAATATTTATATTTTTTATTTTAGTTGCTGCTTCATGTCATTTTGCATCATGTAAATATACATTTTTTACACTTGCCTTCATTTGTATTTTTCCTCAGGACATCGTGAGCCATATAGCGGATGAGAGCATGAGGACAAGCTTGAGCTGAAGCTGTAATTAAAACTTTCTGCACTGCAGTCTCCTGATGAGGAAGACTACAAATCCAGACAGAGTAGATGTGACTGCCCATTTATCATAGATAGAAAGTGCAGGGAAAAAAGCTGTGGAAACTTCTACCCCCTGGAGTGCTGCCACGGGATGCCTGTGTTTTTGCAAAGCCTTCAGTTTGTGCAGGTAATCACCCTGCGCCAGTATGCTGCTTAATTTACAATCACTTCGAAATTAAGTTTCAGGTGCTTAATTAATATGCATGACATTTAAATAAAAACCACTTAATTTCTCGGTTTAATTACTTCAAAAACTAATTTCACATTTGTTGCACTTGGAACAATATTGTTTGAGAGGCAGGAGAAGAGACGCTGGGGTGCATTGTTTGCTGAGAAAATCCTGTTATAAACACTACATGGTCTTGTTGCTTTATTGTATTCTGCGAGGCTTTCTCTTTATGACTTGTTCTGGGCACCTGGAGCATGGAGGCACTTAAAGGGAAGAGCCAGGAGAAATAAAAAGCCCTAAAGCTGAGCCAGTGCATTTACGTTCAATTCATATTATCTTTGTTATTGCTTTCGAGTCTCAAATAATTCGGGCGTACCTTCCTGATTACTAAGTGCTCCTACCACAGCTGGAACACAGGGCTCTGCTCTGACAAATATAGTCTTGTGGGTTTAGAGGTCTATTGCAAAAAATATAGAGGTATCACCATCAACTGTGCTGATGTTTCATGATGCTTCAAATTAACTAAATAATCCAGTAATTGCATATGACATGGGATTTTTGACACTACTGAAAAAAATGATTTTTTCCATGGGTACTTTAGGTAGGGCAATAGATAGATGTAGAACAATTAATTCATTATACAGGCCAGTCAGACTAGGGTTGTGGAGGGTGCTGGTTGCTCATAGGGTTAATGGCAGAGGAACATTTATTATTTGTTCATGAGTCACATTGCACTTGGAAAGAAAGTGTTTCTGAACCTAGAACTTGATAGATCCCCAGAGTGAGGTAGGGTGAAAAGTTTTAGTGCATTGTGAATGGGGCCCTACCTGATACTGTTTGCTTTCCTGAGACAGTGTGGTGAGAATATCATGGATCACAGGGAGCTGCTGTGCAATTGTCATCACACACTGGAGAGCCCTACAATCAAGAGCTGAGCAACTGTTGTACAGGGTTGTGATACACACTCCCAGTACACCTGTAGAAGCACCCAGGCCTTCCTCAGTCTCCATGAGGAAGTAGAGGCACTGTTGGACATTCTTTACCAGAGCTGTGGTGTGACATGACCTTTTAAAGTCATCAGCGATCCCAAAAAATGCACCATAGCATCTCTAATGTAGTTAGGACTGTGCCTTTTATTGTAAATGTTATTGCACCCAAACAGAGGTGGTTGTTAAAAGGTTGTTGAAAGTTCCCCTTTTATCCAACTTTCAGATTTTCATCACATCTTGGGACTGACGTGGTTAACAATGTCTTTGTACTGCTTGTCACTTATACTCAAAATGTCTACATTTTATCACTGCACTTGGTTGTGGTTTATTTATGTAATAAAAGCTGCATTTGACAGACAGCACAGCCTGCATGAATGTTTTTTTTTTTTTGGAAGCCAGTCAAAGTACAGCCCAAAGAACTCAACATAGAACACATTAGCATTTAAAAAAAGGGAATTTTTCTCATGCCAGGAAGGGTCTGGATCTTGGAACAAACCAACACTGTAATGTGCATAACTGACATAGTCTGAAACTTGAAATAATCTGAGTGAATTTGTGTTTAGTGCTGCAGAGGAGTCATTTGAAAGCTAGAGATGCTGGCTCTGTAAAACTTGCATGTTTTTCCATCATCATTTGCAAAACAGCGTGAAAACTTTTTCTGTTCTTGTTGCTTTGGCAAGTTAACTGTTTAGTACAGAACCACTTTATTCTGCAAATATGCAATTTAGCAGACATAGCTGCGTACTGAAGTAGCAGGGAAGATGCTGCTATTAATGTCAACCTTATTTTGGAGGATTACCTAAAAAAAATTGACATTGAAAAGATTGACATCACTATTTTCTGTTAAATAAAACCCATTTTGTTGCAGATAAATGTATCATATAATTCTAATATGCTACTCCTCTGTATCTTCAGAAAACCAGTGTTAGATGTGTCTACTATGGGGTGCCGTTTGTAAAATCAGCTTAACAATTTTTTTTTTCATCATTTAGCGCAATTGTCACACATTTAGAGCTAAATGTGTTAAAAAAACAGTGTTACATTTTGGTACATTTTCTTGTTGCGTAAATGTTAAATGTTAAAATTAAATGTTAAATCTTAAATCTAATGTTAAATATATATCTAAATGTTGCACTCTAAATGTGGGATTTAAATCTAGCACTTTTACAATTGGCTGTTACTTAGCAGGGGGTTGGACTGCATGCTGTGTTATCCCTCACCAAGTTGGAGGATTTGCCTTAAATTATCTTAAATCTGAATGTTAAATAAGAAAAATATATCTTGCACTCTAAATGTGAAACTTCACAGTTAGAAAGGGCTCAGTGTCTAATACTGTCTAATTTTGGATGCCATTTAAAACACTTTTTTATAAGAAGAGTACATAAACCTATTTTAACTATGACCACTAAAAATCTAAATATAAATCTGTTACCACTTTTCATGCATCAGCATGCCTCTTCTTTTGTATTTTCAGGACTTGAAGAAGCCACAGTTCTGGCTGCGCTTCATGTTTTTTTCTTCACCACTAAAGCCAGAGTGATTGATTAATCTATGATCTATGTGATATTCCTTAAGACATTCATTGATGCCCTCTGATAATGTTGAACTTTGAAGCTTCAGAGACACAGCTTGGGTTCTTTTCAGAGAGAATGCATCCTATTAATTCCCCACCCTGTCATGTCTTCTGCTGATTTTGAAATCAAGGCTTATCTCCCTGCTTGCTCCTGCTATTTGAAGTTAATGAACTTGGCATTTGGTGTCCCATCGTATGACGAGTTGTTTGAGATGATGTCAGTATCACTGAAGCCTCTGTCTCTTCCACATGTATGTAATCTACAGAGAAAGACCAGAATCTCCAAGCAGCTAGCATATTGATCCCAGTCTCACTACTATTACAGCAGGACAGTGATTAGTTAACTATGCATTTGGATGGTAGTGGAAGTCTTGACATTGAACGAGAGAGGAGAATGGAATGACATTACTACTGTATCTGGCTTAGCTGAATTAGTTGCAGATTTAGCTAGCTAGCCAGTTACCATGCAATGTGCACAAACGAATGTTCCCTTTTCAAATCCTTCTCAGAAGTTCCTACTCCTGAAGCTATAGGTATGAAGTGATAAATGTGATATTATGAAATGCTGAAGAATATGATGCTAGGCAATCACATGGTACTGCTAGTTTTAATACAGATTTTATTTTCTTAGCAGACAGACATTTTTTCTTTACATATTGTTACTCTAGTACTGCTCTAAGCATCACTAAGTATCTTATTTAGGGTGTTTCATTTTGACTTCTAAAAGACATTTGTCCCTTTCACAAACAGACCTATTCACAAATCTTTTGTAGTTTCATACAAACTATAAAATAATACCAGGTCCAGACCTTGCACAAAAGCAGCACTTCTTTCCAGTTGTCTGTCACTAATTACACATTATCATAACACCTTTAACAGTTTAAGTATGCTCAGGATTAGTGAAGCATAATGCAATGCGTTGTAACTACTGCCAGCTGTTGTATGTGGTTTACACCGTCAGCATGGAGGCTAAATCTGCAGTGGGCAGAAAGCAGTGGTGCTGTTTCTAGTCAAAACTAAAAATAACCTTTTAACAAACAGGGCTTTCAGAACTGCTTTCAAGTGTTAAACTGTTATTGGTAGTCAGAGACAGCTTTAAACACCAGTCTCACCTCACACACTGAATGTAACTGTGTTCAACTTCAAGTTGTTTTTTCAGAAATATTAGCGGTGTAGCAAATGTTTCAAATTGCATGCGTTTTGTCAAATTGTCAATCTGTCTTGAAAAAATAGTCACAGAGTGTGTCACAGTCCCGAGTCTTGACCGCTAGAGGGCGACATAGACCGGGACTGAAGATGCTTCTACTCGGCTGCCAACAGGGGTCCTCGTGGAGCAGAGCTGAGAGGACACCTGTACATACTTGACTGTGATTAGTTCTTCTCAAATTCCATTGGTGTACTGTGGGTATAAATACGGGTCACTACGGGTGTCATAGTATGGAGGCATACTAGTTGTGAGGCTTTTCTCTCTTCTCGTATCAGTTTATCTAATCTTGACGGTCCTCAAACCGTACCCGTTTGTATAATAGTTGTAAATAAAGGATCTCTTTCAGCATGTCCCTCTGCGCTTGTGCCTCTTTTGCCTCATTTCTCACTGGCCAACGCATGACAGAATGCCTCCATCACTGTGGTGCAGCAGAGGGACTTCACCAAAACAAATCATCAGGGCATAGGAGACGCAACCAGAGGCACCGGGAAAAGAACTGGCAATCCACATCACCGGAGGAAATCTGCTCGGACGAAGAGGTATTAACGTATGCTCGGAGTGGAAGACTGGAGGATCCACCGGAGCTCTTCGATTTAACTGGGTTTCTGAACGGATTACCAGTCTCCCATTCGAGACGTAGATCAAAAAAACGAGGAAACCCCAATACAGATACCAAGGTGCTTCCCGCTCCTACGACACGCCCCTTAACCCCTTCCGACCCATTTTCTTCAAAGCACTCGCGTACTCTTCCTTCCTCTCACATAATTACTGGACCCCTCTCTAACTCACGTTACGAGAATCAATTCACTACACGTTCCTTATCTCACCTAGAATCCAACTCACATCTATTCAATCAGAATTCTTCCGCTACCGATTTATCCCCTCGCTTCACTCGTCTTCCACACCATAAGTCACCCAAGGTTCCACTTTCACTCCAGAGTTCCCCCTGTCAGTTAGACTCCTCACCCGTTAACCATAATCCTTCTCATTCTCAATATAGAACCCTTTCCAAAACTATCGCTCCTCGCTCGTCTCGTTTCTCTTCATCAACTCATCAACCCAACTCCCTTTTTCCTCCCTCCAGTTCCTCTTCCAGATCCTTTCCATCTAACGATCCCTATGACAGTCACCTCTCTAATTCTACCCCGATTAAGCCTAGATCGAGCCATCTCACTCTTTCATCGCTGCACCACCCTCCTGATCGTCACGATAATATTAATCATTTTCCACACGCTTCATTCCAGAACCGATTCATTCAAACGCCCCCCATAACTCCACGCACTAAAATCCCTAATTCTATCACTCCAGATTTCACTTCTAGCCCTAATCTCCAAACCTCACAGCCCCCCACCATAGTTCTAGACACCACCATACCAGATCCAGTTTTGTTCTCCTGTACCTCAGTTCCAGTTCCCGTATTGCATACCCAAGACCTTAATCCTGCTTCCATCCAAGCCCAAGCTCCTATACCTCCCAGGCCACGGCCACCTCTTATCGCCCAGAGTCCTACGCCAGTTCCTCACACTCTAGCTCCAGCGGCGGCTCCACGCACACAAACTCCAGCGGTAGTTCCATGCACTCAAGCTTCAACAGTGTTTCCACGCACTCAAGCTCCAGCCGTGCTTCCACACACTCAAGCTCCAGTCGTGCTTCCACGCACTCAAGCTTTAGCAGTGCTTCCACGCACTCAAGCTTTAGCAGTGCTTCCACGCACTCAAGCTCCAGCAATAGCTTCAAGCACTCAAGCTCCAGCAGTGCTTCCACGCACTCAAGCTCCAGCAGTGCTTCCACACACTCAAGCTCCAGCAGTGCTTCCACGCATTCAAGCTTCAGCAGTGCTTTCACGCGCTCAAGCTCCAGCAGTGCTTCCACGCGCTCAAGCTCCAGCAGTGCTTCCACACGCTCAAGCTCCAGCAGTGCTTCCACGCGCTCAAGCTCCAGCAGTGCTTCCATGCGCTCAAGCTCCAGCAGTGCTTCCACGCGCTCAAGCTCCAGCAGTGCTTCCACGTGCTCAAGCTTCAGCAGTGCTTCCACGCACTCTATTTCCCACAGTGGCTTCACCAGCTCCGGCTCTCCTCACCCAAGGTTCAGCTCCGGCTCTCCTCACCCAAGGTTCAGCTCCGGCTCTCCTCACCCAAGGTTCAGCTCCGGCTCTCTTCACCCAAGGTCAAGCTCCGGCTCTCCTCACCCAAGGACCAGCGCCGGCTCTCCTCGCCCAAGGTCCAGCCCCTGTCCCAGTCGCTCAAGGTCCAGCCCCTGTCCCAGTCGCTCAAGGTCCAGCCCCTGTCCCAGTCGCTCAAGGTCCATTCCCTGTTCCAGTCGCTCAAGGTCTAGCTCCTGTTCCAGTCGCTCAAGGTCCAGCCCCTGTCCCAGTCGCTCAAGGTCCATTCCCTGTTCCAGTCGCTCAAGGTCCAACCCCTGTCCCAGTCGCTCAAGGTCCATTCCCTGTTCCAGTCGCTCAAGGTCCAACTCCTGTTCCAGTCGCTCAAGGACCAGCCCCTGTTCCAGTCGCTCCAGGTCCAGCGCCTGCACCCCGCGTCCGAGGTCCAGCGCCTGCACCCCGCGTCCGAGGTCCAGCGCCTGCACCCCACGCCCAAGGTCCAGCGCCTGCACCGGACTCCTCGACCCTCGACTCTCTACCGGTCTCTGCGCCGGTCTCCTCGACCCTCGACCCTCTGCCGGTCCCCGCGCCGGACTCCTCGACCCTCGACTCTCTACCGGTTCCTGCGCCGGACTCCTCGACTCTCTACCGGTTCCTGCGCTGGACTCATCGACCCTCGACTCTCTACCGGTTCCCGCGCCGGACTCATCGACCCTCGACTCTCTACCGGTTCACGCGCTGGCTTCCTCGACCTTCAAACCCCTGCCGGTCCCCGTGCCGGTCTCCTCGACCCTCGACTCTCTACCGGTTTCTGTACCGGTTTCTTCAAACATCGACTCCCTATCGGTTTCCGCGACGATTTCCTCGGCCCTCGACTCCCTATCGGTCGTCAGACCGAACGCCCCTACTCTCGCGGTGAACTCAAGGCCGGTTTCTGCAACGGACTTGCCAGCTCTTGCCTCCGTTACGGCCCACGACCTAATTCTTCTAGTGGACTCTCAGTTCAGGGCCCTGCCTAAGCCAGTGTCATGTTTCCTTGCCTCGTTTATCAATCGGACACTCTTGCCTCCTCCTCCTCCTCCTCCGTGGGGGTGGGTCCTGTCGGGCCCTTTCGTCCTCCCCTCCGCCCATGTCGGTGCGGACTGGAAGGTCTCCTTTCACGTGCCTCGGTGCGGCACTGGTGAAGGGGGGCGTACTGTCACAGTCCCGAGTTATGACCACCAG
>JBBJLS010000006.1:6102062-6112863 GCA_037577275.1 Bryconaethiops microstoma | reverse complement strand
TGCGGAAGGCACGGGCAGGGATACGATACGCTAGAGACCCCCCCATACCTGTTAGGCCTCTCAGCAAACAGCACAGGGAGAGACTTATGATTTATTCCTTGTGACGACAGGGCTCAGCAAGCTACTGATTCGCAGCGATGCCTCTCCATTCCGCTCACGCAAGCCACACCGGAGAAGTATGTAAGACCACAGTGATGTCAGAATGTGGAACAAGAGAAAACTTCTGCCACATAAAACTTTCTTACTATGCTCCAAGTTAATGACCTGTTATGACCACACGTTCAACTGAGTTTGTTCCTCTAGGTTAGACTGCCACTGGAGAAACTCTTCTGACCTGAGAAAACTGCCCTATCAAGTTACCTTTATGGGAATGCAGTTCAGTCTCCACCAGAATAAAGATTTATCAAGATGTTAGTGTAGTCAGTCAGAAAAAATGAAGATAGGGGTGTGTAAAAAGGGCATCATGTCTCTTATAGCATAACGACAGAGATGTTTCACTTGTTTGTTTGTTTTTTTATCTGTATGTAGCATAGTAGAATCAATAAATTTACAATAAAGCAGAAAAATGTGGCTGGAGAAAGTATTCTGTCATGAACAGAGCTTATGATACAAGGTTTGATGGCTGGTATGCCATGGAACATGATTGGAGGCTCAAGTATTTTGTGTAAGCTTGGGTCATTCTGTCCCAAAACGCAGTAGCAAGTTATAACACCACTTTATGTGGACGACTGCTGTTGGGGATTTTAATGTAAATGAGTGGTTACGTTTAAATGTATTTATGATTATGATATTACAAATATGCTTAGATTGTATGATCTAGTGCATGATTGGTTTGGTCTGAAAAGTCAGTTTTCGGTTATATAAGTCCTTTAACCCTCCTTTTTGGAGTTTAATGTCTGTAAATAAATCATTGACTTTTTTTTTGCTTCATATCAAATTACTTTTCCTAATTTAATTAACATGATGAAATGTTTTCAATGTCCAGTACACATTTTGTACAGATCAGTGTTCTTTGGGGTCAGTTTGACCTCAGATTGTTTTAGCTGTAGAAAACAAATAAGAAATATTAACATTTGAAACATATTTGCCTCGGTTGTTTTGGACGACATTGAGGGCACTGTAATATGCAGTTTTATGATCTTCAAAAAACGTCCCTCTGCTTTAGGGCCACAACTAAACAGAATCATACATGTAGGAGTGTGAACCACTGATCACATCACATGGTGGAGGGGGGAAGCATATATTCCACCAGAACTTTGACTATCACCTGTAGGGGCATTGCCTGTATATTTTATTTAAAGCCCTATTTAGGTAGTCAACAGAAAAACATACTTGACATAAGCCATTTTAATTTCGTCCATTTTTTGTAAGTTTAAGTTGCTGGGGTCAAATTGACACCGGTCAGGGCTGGGGACAGTAAAGGTCAGTGGCCGGTAGAGGCCGCCTATGTTGGGTATATGTTGGACATTTATTTTGAAGTTGTGTGTCACTGTTGTCTTGTGTCCTGTTTTCTAGTTACAGCTGTCTTGTGTTTAGGTTAAATTATTGTGTTTGTTTATTGGTTTTTGGGATGTGGGATGAAGGTTCGGATGAAGGTTGTCAGTCCACTGTTATGCTGCACAGTGTTTGTATTGATCTCCAGGCTCCTACTGTCATTGTTTTGAGTTTTTTGGTTTATTGGCCCTCGTGTGCTTTGATTTCTGGTTAAATAAAGAAAAAGATAAAATGGATGTCTGCAAATGCGCCTGCCTTTCTGTGGGAGTCATGGGGACACATGACAGCACCAAGCATAATGTATGTTAGTATATTTGAACATAATATAAGGGTGAATTTGTGACTGAACGCAGGACCAACATAGCAGCAAGCTTTATGAGTAGTTTCATTTGTATATAATTAGAGAGCTTACCCGGTCACAAAATACATAGCCAGAAGAATTACTAGAATTTCCTCTTCCACAGCCTGAGTTTGCACTTCCATAGTTTTTGGTCTTCAAGAAAGATGTGTTAATCTTTCATTTAAGATAACATCACATTTATAAAGTGATTACTTAAGTTCCCAAAACTGATTTTACTACATGTCATCTATAAACATAACCTTAACTGTGTCGAGCTAAAAGAGCGGTGAGAGTGGTGTGGCGGTGACTGTGGTAGTGGTGACTGTAGCCATATATTATTCTGAACATTAATTAAGCTTCAGAAATTAGTCACTTGTTATTGTGGGGTGTGGTTGTTTCTAGATTATCTCAGCAACAGCTCATGCCATATAGACAAAGAACTGATTTGGACAATGGAATTGTAATGTAATTTCTGTCTCTTGATCATATTAGCATTAGATCTTCATGCAGCAAGCTGTGATAGCCGGTGGCAAGCTCATGCCTATTACAGCGAGCCCTTGAGTTTGGATGTAAAAACCTAATTTAAAAAAAAGAAAGCACCTCAGTTGAATTTTTGTAGCATTTTAGCACACGGCTAATAACATTGAACATTTGGAATTAGACATGGACATTTGAAGTTTGGATGATTTATTTTAGGATTTGTTTTATGATTTATTTGATGCTGGTAAAACACATTCACATTTGACCTTGATTTTAACATTGAGTGTTTCCTTCAGTAAAAATATTTTTTAGATTTTTCTTAACAATTTTGAAATATTTAAGGATGTTTTATGAATGACTTCCTATTGTTTGTAGCTAATGCTTAAAAATGAAATAAGAATAATGCTACAATACTTTAAATAACAGTCTGAACACCAATGGGATTGTACTGATTTTAACCAAACTAAAAATGATAGACTTGTATATTTAGGTTTCCAGACCTCCTTAGAGTAGAAGAGTGTTCTACAGTAGTGATAAAAGAAAAACATTTTGTCATGTGAGATGTAAGAAATATTGTTGTGTTTGGAACTGTCCTGGCCATCATGGGCAAACCCTGAGACATCTAAATGAAATGGTAAATGTTTAGAGGCAATGCAAAATTTTTTTATTTAAAATGCAGAATGCAGCTTTACAAATGATGCTGGTAATGATGTATAAAAACGGAAGAAAACAAACAAAGTTCAGTTTTATACAGCTCTCCTCATTCTTATGTCCCATTACTTGTGGACCATTACCTACACATCAAGTCATCATCAAAAATTTGTTATTGACAGGGTCTGGATCACGTCCTTCACTAACTTCCTATTCCTGCCGTGAGAATGTCACTCGTCTGACGGCTGTGCGGAAACGCACCTGCTGCATTGGCAGCACCCAAGCTGTGCTTATCCAGGGGTGTCACCAACACGCCACCTCCTCTGCATGCATTATGTTCCACACAAATGAGTCATCGCTGTGGGTCATCACAGGGCACAAGCATTTTTCTTGGGTCATTTTATCTTAAGTGTGACTAAGACCCAGTGTGGCTTTATTCTGCAATAATAGATAAAAGGGAATCACTGAGTTATACATATAGACATTATATATTATCCAGCACTTTTCCTGGTGTTCCTTGCCAGGGAGATAAGAATAACAATGTTCTCTCTATCTCATTCATCTGACATTTTAAATATTAATGGAATTGATGGGAAAGTTGAAAAATATTAATGGAAATGAAGAGATGAAGCAATATGCCACACTTTTGACATATTTATGAATAGAAGCCTGAAAATATGCTTGACTTATCTTTATTTCATTGCTCTGAGAGACTGAATGTTCCTAACACAGACAGAATTCTTCCACAAAGCTGATGAATTCAGATCCCTTATCATTCACAATGCTACGAGCTTTCAGTTTGTTCCCACTTTTATAGAACCATCTTGACTCAGTCTAACAGGTATTTCTCATTTTGATATTAAAGACTACCTCTGATGTCAGGGATGACACAAGATTTCTCTCATAATTCTTTTGATTTGAAGACCTGGTGCATGTAAGCTGTAACATAGCATTGTCCACATACTTTGACACCTCTAATCCGCAGTTTCAATGTAGAACTAACAGTGAGATGTTAACATCTGAGCTCTGTGGCTTAGACTATAAACACATGTGTGGTACATTATATGGCCAAAAATATGTAGACACATGACTCCTATCACACCTATATGGGCATATTGGATATTCCATTCCAAAACTGTGGGCATTAACAGGGCATTGCCACCATTTTTGCGGCTGTTACAACATACACTGTTCCTGGAAGGCCTTCCATAAAAATTGGAATGTGTCGTTTTGAATTTGTACCCATTCAGTCAAAAAAGCATTTGTGAGGTCATCCACTGATGTTGGTCAAGAAGGCCTGGCTTAAAATCGATAAACAATTCATCCCAAAGGTGTTCAGTTGGGTTGAGGTCAGACCTCTATGCAGGCCACTAGAGTTCCTTCACACCAGATTCATCAAACCATGTTTTATGGACTTCACTTTCATGCAGGAATAGAAAAGGGTCAAACTGTTCCCACAAGGTTTGAAATATGTAATTGTGTACAATATCTTTGCATGCTGTAGTGTTCACATTCCCATTACTGGAACTGAGGGACTGAGCCCAAACACAAAAGAAAAGCTGGCATGTGTAGCTTTTCTTTTGAAACCCATTTTATGAAGCTCCACATGGACAGTTCTTGTGCTAATGTTGTTTTTTTTTCCAGAGCAGGTTTGAAATGAGTAATGCAATAGAGAATGTCCAAGACAGACTTCAGCCCCAGCAGTTTTTTTTTGTGGTCTACAGCTTTGTTACTGAGCTGCCATTGCTCCTAGATGCTTCCATTACATAATACAGTTGGCTGGGGCAGATCTAACAGGCCATCCTATAACCATCATATTTAATGTAACAGCTCTTCAACTGGATCCATTCTTCTGCCAATGTTTGTCTAGGGAGATTAAACTGAACTCAATAATTTGAAGATTGTCAGCAAACATTTGTTCTTATAGTGTGTATTGATCATTTACCACAATCTACAATATGTAGTAACGTACAAAAAATTATATTGGCAGCATACAAAAAAGTATACTTGGTTGTTAGTTTTGATTTCGAGGTTAATACTTGCTTCCCCAGCTGTTCCTTCTCCATGTATGTTGTTTGTATACAGCTCTGTTCCTCAGTTTATTCAAGTTATACCTAGAAGTTTTTGCTTGCACCAAACAGTAGAGATGTTTAAAAAAATAGCTTTATGCAAATCTAAATCGAGTTTTGAGTGTCTGGGGAGCGAGTCCAATGTGAGTTTCAAGTCTCTGGGGCGTGAGTCCAAGCTACGTCTCACATCTCTGGGGTTTGAGTCCAAGTCTTTTAGTTTAGTCTCATTTTTAGCTGCAGGCATTGCATTGTACAAAAGTGAATCTCGAACTGTCAGATTCAACACGGCTTCCGTTATAGCTTCCGTTATATCTTCCATTATAGAAACACCTCTTGCCTGAGGAACAGAACAGAAATGCTGCATGTAGTTAATGTAGTGTTTAAAGGAACAAGGCAAAACAACTGTAAAACAAAGTGTGCTGGCTAACAAGTATAAATGGTAATCCATTTGAAATGTGTTTTATAGGAATGTGATGTGTAACTTACTAAAACTTCAGCTAGATTAAATGATAACAGGTAAATGAACTATTGCACTAGCTAGAACACTTGCTATCCAAACTACATGCTAGCCAATCTTTTCAAGTTATTTTGCCTGTTTACTTCAAACACTGTCTTTACTGCATAGAGCGCTTCAATCTGTTCACTGAACTGAAGTTTTTTTTTCTGCCAAAAAAATAAAAAATCATTTGAAGCCGTATCAAACCTGACAACTCTATGAGCTGTGGGAGATCAGCATTGCAGTAATGACATCCCATCCCTGTCCTGTTCCTGGCCTTCTGGTTCTTCCTTCATCTTACTTTTCCATGATGTGCTGCTGTTTTTGCACCACAGGAGCTGCATATTAACAGAGATGGGGAACTACTCTAGTAGCTCACACTTTATTTTATTCTGTAGCTTCTGTTTGGTACAGTCTAGCGCGGCCTCACCTTGCTCTTTTTGTAATCGGCATCTTTTTTGGCGAATTTTTGAAATCAGTTTCTGTGTTTTTTTTAAACTAGCAAATTCCCTACAATCTAGTATTATCTAGTTTAGGCCTTGTTTTCCTGTTCCTGATTTATAATTATAGATTTTCTCCTGCCAGTACTGGCTGAGACTTTTGATTTAGCCTGATGCACCCGATGCCTCTGCCTCCCATTTATTACAGATTTTTGCATATTTTCTATTTAATTTACTAATTGGCTTGAACACATGTCCTGATGTGCTGTGTTCCTGTGCTGTTACACTGCAGTCCAGAAGTCTTCATCTACCCATTGCTCCACACCCTTTGAATGAAAGGAGTAATTGTTCTATCCCTGGTGATAGCTCTATACCTTCAAATAGTCCAGATGCAAAGCCTCTTTACGTGATTGATTGTGAGTTGTCAGTAATGGCAAAATAATAAAGGTGTGTTCCACATCAGCAGTGCTGCAAAGACACCTGACAAGCACTGGCAGACGCAAAGGATGAATTAATTACACTCCTGAGTGCTTAGAGTAGTTCATATATCAACCAGTACATAACTTCTTCACTGTATATTTTATCTCTGAGCGTTTCTATAGCTTCTCCTTTTCCCTGGAAAGGTCTGAAAGCAACCTCTTTTTAAGTTCAAGGTTCAAGGTTACATTATTGTCATCAGCAGCTGAGTGCACATACATAGTTTCTCCATGAGCCACAGTGCAACACTGGGGAATGGGGTACATAAAATGCACAGATGTTATACATGTTGAATATACCTCCTCTTAGCATGAAGATAAGCATGAAAATACCCAAATGCTATGTGAGACACTGTAAATATGACAAATATGGAAATTTCAAGTGTACACGAAACACCACCCACAAGATGCCTGAATGGCTTGGTAGGGTAAATAAATGCATTTACTAAATTTTAGCTGCTTTTGTTTAATATTTTCTGAACTGAGGGTTTCAAATCAGGCCAGCAAGAAGCCTAGCTAGCAGACTTGACCAACAATTTTGGCTTCAAATAGAAACTAAAATAATTCATTTTGAATTATTCATTTATTCATTTTTAAAGCTGTTTATCACAACTGTGATCCTGTGTGGTATTGGAGCTTATCCAGCACTCATAAGAGAGACAACCTAACAGCTTGCCAGCCCAACGCAAGGCAGAACACAGACACATTCACACACAGGGGCAAATTAGCAACTCCAGTTTACCTGATGTACACATTTTTTGGACTGTGGGAGGAAACTCCCTTCCATGTGAACACTGGGAGAACATAGAGACGACCCTGGCAGAACCCATGGCCTTCTTACTTTGAGGCGACAGCGCTAACCACTGTGCCACCATGCAGCCCCACTCTAAACTAAAACCGATACATTTTCCGAGTTTGTATTCTCTGGGATTGTATCTCCACGGGAAGAAAAGAATAAGCCTGTTTGTTTCATGTGATATCACAACATTGGAGGTTATTAGGTGTAGCATTTGGAGAGTTATATTTAGTGAGTGCAGATGCCTCCTCTTCTATTCAAGCTGAAGCATTGTTGCTGAACATAGCTGTGGTGAAATTATAATGTGATGCTGATAGCAAAGAAATACTTTGACAGCTGGCTGAAAGGAGGTGTCTGGTGTTCTCAATGCCTGTCAGTGTGAGGATAAACAAATCAGCATTAAAGAGGTCACGAGCATGCATATGTGTTTACGTGAGGTGTACGGGTGTCACATCTAAATATCACTTGCTTTACTACCCACACTGCTTTTTTAAAGTTTTTTTTAAACATCACATTGGTTTCAAAACCATATCAATGCTGCAATAAACAGATATCTATGTGGCCTTTGATCTGAATACACAGGTGAAGCCTCTAATGCCATTTATATTCACACTGAGACCTGGTTTCAGGAGCTCAGCCAAATGCAATCAGACAGCCATGCCTTTCCCTGCGCTACCCTGTCTGTATACCCATGGCCCAGTTCCAGTGCTGGTGAGGAGGGAGGGGGGACTGCCACACTAATGGCCTCATTTGGCTGACCACACAGGTGAGATGGGTCATACAGACCCCTGAGGCAGAGGCAAAGCCCCACAGAGGTGGCAGAATTACAGGAGCCCTTTTAAATAATGTTAATGGGATCTAAATGTTGATGAGTTGTAGTAGATTTCTGCTGAGCACAGAAACAAGCAGAGCTCCATGAATACAGAGAATTAAATACATCAAGGGTGGGGAGGGAAAGAAATGAAACATGTACCTACAAGAAAGTAATTAAATCCTGTATAAACTCCAATGGAAAAAATTAATTGGGTACAGACCCATCCATTATCATATGATACCTGAGCAAATTTTTAAAAAGCAGCACAAATTCATCATAGCTGTTAGAAAACCTTTTATCTCCAAAAAGATACATTTATAAGAAAAAAAATTATAAGGAAAATGAACTGGGCAAGCGGTCCTGGTGGAAAGTCTGACATGTATTAATGCATATCAGTTTTTTTACAAACATTACTTGAATGATTTTCACAAAGGCCACCACACACAACTCATCACACAGCTTCCAAAAATCCAAAACCATTGTTTAATAAAAACGTAAGCTGATGTTGTGCAGTAGCACTCGCTGACTCCAAGCGCTGTTCAAGTTCAGTGGGTGCTGCTGCCCGCCACTCAGCATTATGCCATTATTGTGTTAAATTAAATCCAGAATCAGACCAAAAATGAAATTCAACTTGGCACTTATCTCTGTTCTTACTGTGATGTATTCTATATGATTATAGCTGTGCCTTGTCTGGTGTGCAATGGCCTTTATTAGAAGCTGACAGAAAGACCCGGCAAGGTCTAATAGCTTGTCTCAGTCGATGCTTGCGCATGCACATTTAGAGACAGATCAGTCACTCAGTCAGACAGCGACTCAGGATGAGACAGCACCTCTAGGCGTTACTTTGCGGTCCAACAAACTTTTTATAGTTTTTAACAGCTTTCAATACAGCTAACTGACTTTATTTATTTGTTCAACATATTTTGGTGTATTCATTATAACTGAATTCCTCATAAAAAGTGAAAGCCAGATGGTGTTTTTAAAAGATGTGCAAGACAAAAAAAACAAAAAAAAACTAAAAAAACCCTAAAAACTAACAAAAACTGTATTTATGTAGGATTTTTTTAACAAGGATGAAATCTGCACTAAAACTTCAACTGTCCTTAAACAGATGTCTGCTCTTTTATTTCAAGTATACATTTGAACTTATTTATTTTATCACATTTATTATTTGTATTTTAACAAAAATTGTCACAAAACTAAATTCAAAATATCTCCTCAGCACGCGGTATTACTGTTATATCAGTTTAAAATGAGCAGCATATCCAAAAAAAAACAAAAAAACACTTTGTGACACCAAATAATGGCATCCTACGAGGCACCTGCTGCATGACTCAGTGTACTTGAAAGAGCTTTTATATTTATCCCTTCTAATAAACAAAATTGATGCCTACTAATTAGGTGTTAATTCGTGATGTGCAGTGGTGTTTTCATGTGCTGTTTCACTTTAGCCTTTGGAAGGTTACTTGACACCTCGTTCTATTAATGTTTCATTTATTGATGTATAGCAGTAAATATTTTTGTGCTCCGTGCAAATATTGAAAAGTGTTTTTATGTGCTATTTCATATCCCATATGTGGTTTCTTGCAAAACATGATGCAGGATAGAGCGGCAAGCATGAATCTTGATTTGGCAGTGACATAAAAACTGCCATGGCACATTTGGACTAAATATATAAAGCAATTTTCTTATTTCATAGGTAAATGTTGGGTGTGACAGGTAGACGGGTGCAAACCTCACTGCAGTTTTATCAGTGACTTATGCCGGACGGCTCATGTCAAAAAGTGTGAAACTTTTCATGAGCAATGATATTCACGCTGGTTTTCTAACTGTGACAGTGAGAAGACAAGATGAGGAAAATGTCAATCACTGACAATAAAATGACAGCATACCATTATCATCGTTTTAGTTTACTCGCTGCTTTAATAATCTTGTATGTTATTTGCAATGTTTTAACAAGCTAAAGATTCAGTTACTTCAATAATATGACTTTTCTGTTTGTATAAAGATAACAGTATCTCTTTGTCTTAATCTTGGACAAAATAACAATGGAATCCAATGAGAGAATAACAGCAGCAGGGAGTTACAAACTCTCTATGGTGTTCAAGGATTACTATGCAACCCGTAAGGAACTGGAATGGGACATCATTTTTGATTGTTTTGGCCCTTTACATCAGCTTTGATTTCAGCTCTGTTGGATGAATCATACAAAAATCTGTTGCAGTTTGTACTGTTTAAAGTTTATATATGTAGTCACCACCAAATATAAGGTACCTCACCTGGTAAGGCACTCCCCAACCTGTAATGCTTCAGTTGTTTTAATTTCCTCATCGTTTCACAGGCTTTTCACCTTCAGTTTGTCTTCTGTAAATAAAATGCATGCTCAGTGGGGTTCAGGTTGGGTTACGTCTCTTCCAGTCAACAATCCTCAACTTTGAGGCCCTGAAAAACTCTGTAATTGCTTTAGTAAAGTCTAAAGTCAGTGTCCTGCTGCAGGGTGAAAGATGAGGCATTTGGCTGAATCTGAGCAGGAGTTAGGATGCCTCTGTAGACTTCTGAATTCATCAAGTGAGACAGTTTTATTTACAGTTAAACATATTTTGCCTAGTGGTAGGATACTTGCCTCTGGACAAAGAGGTCGTGGGTTCGAATCCTACTTCCAGCACACCACCACTGGGTTCCTGAGCAAGACCCTTAACCCCAAGTTGCTTCAGGGAGACTGCCCCCTGTAGTTAGGGAATGGAA
>JBBJLS010000006.1:6071551-6082152 GCA_037577275.1 Bryconaethiops microstoma | reverse complement strand
GGTTAGGAGAACACTTTGCCACACATAAAACCACTCTTTACTGTAATAATGTTAATTGTATTTATTGTAATATTAATTGTTAACACTAACTTAACACTACTTTCCAGTAGTAAACAGGTTTTAAGTATAATTTTCCCAGGAGCCTAAAACTTTTGCACAGTACTGTATTTCCTTGTAAAATGCATTAACCTGCCTTTACCCCATCCATCAATGGTCAGGACCCTAATAGGATCACCACCGATATTAGTGCCACTGAGTGATCCACCATTCAAAAAGTACCTGCTCAGTGATGGTCCTGTGCAGGTCCTGACCACTGATGAATGGGGTCAAGTGGAGCTACCAGATGAGATGAACTACAGTCTGTAACTAGAAAAGTGCATTTCCTGAAGAAAATGCAGGGTGATTGTGCAGCTTGAGCAGTTCCCCAGTTGCTATGGTATCTCTGATGGTTACTGGGGTGTCACTACATTTAGGGTTACTGTTGTATCCCAGGGGGTTGCTGGGATGTTGCTAATAAGTTGCTATGGTATCACTAATGGTTGCTAAGGAGTTGCTGGATGGATGTTATGTGTAATTCAAATCTTTTACAGGGTGATGGCAGTGTATGTGTATCATGTTGATACGTTTTTACACTCTGTTCGTCCATTCATTCCAGTAGGGGATAATAATTTACAATAATTGATTGAAAACCATTGAACAAAAAGCTGCATAAAAGCACACAAATCCTAAAAAGTACATTTTGGCAAAAAAGTAAGAAGAAAAAGATGACTATAGTATATAATATGTGTGTGTGCACCTAATATATGATAAGAGGAGCTGACAGAATGTGCAAACACAAATAAATTGTCCAGTGAGTCATCCTGAAACAATATTCAGGTTGTTTCTGTGTTGTACTTTACATTTTCTTTCGCCAAAGTGTATAAACCCAATGGAACTCTTGAGGGGTTTTGATAATATTCACTATTACATGCTTAAAGAATGATCAACCGTCTGATCATTAGAAGGAATGTGCATAATAGACTCTCAATTGCCCAGAAAAAGGTCAGTCTATGTGTGAATATCCTAAAGGAATACTCCATTTCAATGAACTGTTTAATAAAGGTTTCAACTGAAGGTAATTATGGACAAATTTCCACCAATTATGTATCCACATTAACCTCCAGCTCGGACGTTTTAGCGAGACTTGAGTGCACATAAGGACTTCATTATTCACACCTTTTCTAGCTTATTGTCCGTTCCTCTCAGTCCCAGTCGTGCCTCATCTGGAGGACCAGCCAATCCAGGTGGGGGAGAGGGGCGTGGCTTCATTAGGGTGGCGCTAGACACTAAATCTGGTGTGGGAACAGCAGCTAAGATTTTGCAACAGCATCAAAAGGGAAAGGAAACACACAAACACATTAATCCACAAAAGTCAGCTTTGCATACTTTGCACACACATGCACCTACGCACCTGCCTCACTGAGGTGAAGCTGTTGCATTAGCATGTTGAACCAGTAGCCTGTAATGCCGTTATTGGCCAGCAGAGGGTCCACAGAGGTCTTGGTTGCCATGGAGACCTCATTGGAGTTTTTAGCCGTCATTGAGACTTCGCAGGATTCCAGACCCAGCAGGAGATGTCTGGCCTCATATAGACTCGCTATGTTCCTTTCCAACCCCTTCACCACCACTGACTGGGAAATGCAATTGCTTTTTACTATCACATCAACATGCTGGGTTCACTGTATATCAAATTACTGTAGAGTTACAAAAGTGTAAGGCATAAATGACAAGACAAGTTGTGACAGGAATGTCCTAAAGGAAGAACACTTTTGATTAAAAAAGTTCCTATGAGCTGAGAATTCGCCTCAGCACTGTAGATTAGCCTACCCAGAAGTGCATTACGTAGTACCTTAGCAGTCTGTTTGGCTTTTGGTTTGACACTGATGAAGACTCCCAGACTCTGCATCATCTGTGCCAGTTTACGGGGGTCTGACTCGCCCTCCTCTTTCATTTCGAACATCAAACATACTGGCAGGCAGTCCTGCATGAGCAGAGATACAGAGGAAATCAGGCCAGTCAAAACAGAAGATGAAACATAGTTAAATATCAGTGAATATGAAGATGGATATTTTACTAGTGATTCTGTATGCTTGCAGTCAAGTAATGTTTTCCATCATGCCACTTTGGACACACTGTATTCTTATTTTAAACAGGTCACCCAACTAAAAATGATAATCTATAGGTTATACAATGATCAGCTACAATATTAAAAGCATCGATTGTCAAAGGGAGGGATAAGTTAGGCAGCAAGTGAAGCTGATGTGTTAAATATTGGCAAGCATAAGAATCTGCACAAACTTGAAAAAAGTCACATTGCAATGGCTTGAAGACTGGGTCAGAACATTTCCAAAACAGCAGGTCTTGTGGTGCTCCCAGTAAGCGGTGATTTGTACTAAGTGATCAAAGAAAAGACAGCCGGAGAACTGGTGAACTGGCCACAGGGTCATGGGTGCCCAAGGCTCAGTGATATGCATAGAGAGTGAAGGCTGGTTCATCTGTTCCTATCAGAAGAATTACTGTAGCATGAATTGCTGAAAATATTCATGTTGGCTGTGATAGAAAGGTGTCAGAACATCAATACTTGATGCTAATGGGGTTGCGTAGCCACAGACTGGTCTATGCTAACCCTTGCACAATGCCAAGAGCCTACAATGGGCCTATGAGCATCAGAACTGGACCATGGAGAAATGGAAGCTGTCCTGGTCTGGTGAATCACATCTTCGTTTATATCGTAGGGATAGCTGGGTGTGTGCGTCACTTACCTGGGGAAGAGATGGCACCAAGATGCACTGTGGGAAGAAACAGGAGCAGAGTGATGCTTTGAGCAATGTTCTACTGGGGAACCCTTTTGGACGTGGATGTTGGGTTGATAATATCACCTATCTAAACATTGTTGCAGACCAAGTACATCCCTTCATGGCAACGGGATTCCCGGATAGCAGTGGTCTCTTTTAACAGCATAATGTAGCCAGCCACACTTCAAAACTGTTCAGGAATGGTCTGAGGAATAAGATAAAGAGTTCAAGTTGCTGACTTGACCTCCAAATTGCTGAGATCTCAATCTGATTGAGCCTGTGCAGGATGTGCCGGACAAAGTAGTCCGATCAATAGAGGCCCCACCTCGCAACTTACAGTATATAAACGATCCACTGCTAACATCTTGGTACCAAACACCACAGCACACCTTCAGAGGTCCAGGAGTGTGTGCCTCAGTGCATTAAGTAAGACAGGGTTAAAGACAAATGCTGAAAGAAAACTAACATTTTCAACTTCAGTGCTGACAGAGGGTATATATCACTTCCACACATGCAAAGCAAACTCACCATGAGCTGTTGCCGTGCGAGACACACACCATCGGCAGTGCCCTGGATGAGCAGAGAAGGTGTGTGTTGTGGGGCAGTGAGGTCAGGCAGTACAATCTGTGTGTGTGTTTGGTGCATCACAGTGAGGAAGTTGGCTCCATTCTGGCCCAGCAGAAAGAGATGTTGCTGAGAGGTCACGTCCAGCTGGGTACTGACCATAACCCCTGTTACCCCGGCAACAGCTGCTGCCTCCCGGCCCAAGAGGAGCTCCACGAGGACACTGGTGGCCTTCTACAGGATCCAAAGATTAAAGGTTAATTGATGTTGGAAAGACATGAATAGAATGCAACGATGTATGTCATGTCACTGACTACACCATTTTAAAAAGTTTGGCAAGAATGGATGTTTATTTACAAAACAAATGATGTTGACCAAAAAAAACATGAATTATCTTGTGTTCATACTGACTGCAATGAAATAAAAGTTAAGGGACATTTGTGAATTACTGCTTTGTTTTTTAATTACATTTTCCACCCTGTCCCAACTTTTTCTGATTTGGGGTTTTAATAAGGGTTGAGTTGAGATAAACCACACACACACACACACACACACACACACACACACACACACACACACACACACAATATCACTATTGCTGAACTTGTGCAATAATGTGAATTTGTACATTTACAAAAAGGACTAATACAATACTTTTTGCTAGTTACAAAACCAATTATAAAACATATTTGTGAAATGGTTCTTTGCCAAGGCTGAAGGCTTCATATTTTATATTTTGGATTGCAGGTAAAACCAAATCACAAGTTGCTTTCCCTGCATTGATCATTTCTGTACTAATTTTTATGACTGTAGTCTTTCATTTCTGTAATCATGGCTCTCCTCTGCAGTCTGATCACACTCCACCCCACTGCAATAACACTAATGTGTTCCCTTTTTAGTCACGGCCGATGTGTTGACTTAACATCTGTCAATTGTAAATGCTTGGGCATGTCTTTGAAAATGTCAGCCATGATTTCCGGAAAAAAGAAAACTTTTAGAATTTCAGAAAGTGGTAGAAGCTAATGCAAACATAATAAGACAAGCCATAAATCCTCCAGCTCTTTTAATAGGTCAACTGTGGCTATAAATATCAAAACATCATGAGGGTCCTCCAAGACTTGCCGTTGCATGATGTGCTGTCATGTTCTGTGGGTTTACCTGTCTTTGTGTTGAAGAGTTTGAGTTACGTAGGCCGTGTGTGCCCTCTAACTCTAGTTCCATATGAGTGTCACGGCACTGTCTGGCCTACTTAATAGTACTTTATTTCACATAATGAATGGAAATACTACAAAATGACCTCGAATAAAATGCTTGTGCATTAACTTTCTAGAATTAAAGAACATGTAGATGTATTTTTTTGGACAGTGATAAAATAATCCTTAATAGTAACATATTAGAACAAGCAATACAAATTGAGAGGTCTTGGATAAAAAAAAAAAGTCACTTTCTAGTTCAGATGTGTGACAAATGTTTGATTTCCTGGCTAATATCAACTCTACTCAAGACTGTTAGCAACAGGACCTAATGGAATGCAATATGTATGTGCTGATTGCTATTATTGGAAATATTACTCTGTGAAGAGTTTGCTAAGGCATGTTATTTAGAAAGCTTATGCAATTTAGCATTTTGCATTTTATAGGTCCACTTACCACATGTAAGTGATTTTATTTATTTGAGGTTTTATCCAAAAACTCATCGTTACATGACCATTTTCCAACCTCTCTTTATGCATTAGCATTAGTTGGCCCGTTTTTGCTTCTGTATTTAAGACTGGTATCTGTAAATGGCCTCTGGTCTAATTGACTGCCCTGTATTGTGCTTCATTCCAAAAGTAGTGCAGGTTGAAACACTCCTTTTAACTTCATTCTAAATCATTCAGAGCCAAACTGCTGCAGGCGGAAAAGGCAGATATACCGATCAGTCACAACATTAAAACCACTGGCAGGTGAAGTAAATAACATTGATTATCTCATTACATTGACACCTGTCAAGGGGTGGGACATATTAGGCTGCAAGTGAACAGTAAGCTCTTGAAGTAAATGTGTTGGGAGAAGGAAAAATGGGTGAGTGTAAAGATCTAAGCGTCTCTGACAAGGGCCAATTTCTAATGGCTAGACTAGTGGGTCAAATCATCTCCAAAACAGCGGGCCTTTTCCTAATGCTCATTGATGCACATGGGGAATGAAGGCAAGCCCATCTGGCCCCAAGGAAGATTTGCTATAGCACAAATTACTAAAAATGTTAATGCTGACTATGAAAGAGACACATTGCAACTCACTGTGTATGTGGCTGTGTACCAGTCAGAGTGCCCATGCTGACCGCTGACTACCACCAAAGGAGCCTACGATGGGCATGTGAAAATCAGATCTGGACCATGGAGCAATAGAAGATGGTAGTCTGGTCTGATGAATCATATTTTCTTTTACATCATGTGGACGGCTGGGTGCATGTGCATCGCTTACCTGGGGAAGAAATGACACCAAGATGGACAGAAGGAAAGAATGTAAGTCGGCAGAAGCAAGGTGATCCTCTGAGCAATATTCTGCTGTTGGGCCCTGACATTCATGCACATATTACTTTGGCATGTTCCACCTACATGTACACATTGTTACAGATGTAATGAATATGGGTTGGAATCCAAATGCAGTTTACAAAATAAGGTTTATTAATCACACAATGTCCGCAAGGCAAAAAAGGGGAAAAACCAAAGTCCAGAGCAAAAAGTCAAGAAACCGGAAATCCAATCAATGTAAGTCAGTAGAGCAAAAAGGGTAATCCAGGAAACAGATCAAAACAAGAACTTCAAAAACATAGAGAAGTTGCTTGGTATCTAGGCAGAGCTTAGTATACCTTGCACTGGCATGTTGTCCACAAAGGCTATATATACTTCCTGTGCCTAGTATTCAGGTGATCCAGATCTCGGCCTAATTGGTCTGTGTGAATTCCTGACTGGGATTCCACCTCATATTTTGTACCAGGCCTTACAACAGACCAAGTACTCCCATTTCATGGAAAAGTTATTCCCTGATGACAGTGACCTCTTTCAGTCAGATGATGTACTCTTCAACACTGCAAAAGACAAAATATTAGGAAGGTGATTTTAATGTTTTGCCTGACTGGTGTATGTAAATACATTGGTTTTTGTGACCATAATAACAGCGAAAAAGGCTGTTTTTTCAGCTAAATTTGCATATATGTGCATAAGCTTTGAAACATTAACAGTATTAAAGAGTTCCATCAAGCTCCTTTATTAGAAAAAATCAAGGAGAATAAGATTTTGCAAGAGACTGCCCCTCTTAAAATGTTTTCCATATTTGCACATCTCATTTATAGAACTCGTTCTTTAATGAATTATCCACTGAAACTATTTTAAGTTTCAGTGGACAATTTAAAGTTCTTCTTTGGCCTGGCTCCGAAAAGTTCTTTTAACAATTTTCAGAGTGAAAATGGGCTCATACAAACATGGAGGAGTGAGTACCACTTTGAGGACTCCCTCTTCCACAACTGCGTTGAAAGTAATAATACATTACCAAGGGGAAATCGAAACCAAGCGTTCCATTCAATAATATAGAACGGATACAGTAGGAAGTGGAGAGTAGGACAATTAGTCATGCTCTTTGTGAGCATGCTGTGTGTTTTGTCTCTTAATTGATGCCATCAAGTGAAGGCTAATAATACTCAGTCCAATTTGTTTTGGATTAAGCTGGCCTGTGTGTGAGCAGGCTCTGTGGCACTGTTTGCTCAGTGTGTGAAGGAGAGGCATGGCAGGAGCCTGGGCCCCCTAATGTCTCCAACCATCTGGCTCCAGCCGGTTCATCTCTCTCCGAGCAGAGGCTCGCCGGGCACTGGTGAGCATACACAATAATTACAGAGCCACAGACCACCCAAGCATGACAAACTGACTGCACTGCATCCATACAGTGGCTTCCTCTCAACAGACTCTTCTCCCTCTCTCTTTCTCTCTCTCGCAGCTCTCTCTCTCTCACATATTATTTATATTTTTCCTTCTCATCCTCTAATAGGCCTCTCTCTCTCTCCCCGAACTGAGTGGAGAAGTTTTCAGCCAATACGGCATAAAGCCCACCCCTATATAGAATGGGTACCCCCTGTAGTGAAACAAAGAGTAACGTGCTCTATCTGTGCTGCAGGGGTGGGATGGAGCTCAAGGTGAAGAGTAAAGTGCAGTACTAGCGCAAAATGTACATTTACTTTACAGGTTTACAAATCTGACAAGACCTGATTATAGCGTAGAAATAATATAGCATTCCATGTAGGAGATTGGTTTTCAGTTTCCTGCCTGGACCAGCACACCTCATTATACCAATACGGTCCCTCAGGCAAGATTCCTAACATTACATTTTCTTACCTCAGTAACATGATTTAGCTTTAAGTTTTGGTACGAGAATTCTAAGCAAAATTTGAGTCAATTTTAAATGTTCTATTCTCGACTTTATCACATTTTTTAGATGCATAGCTGATGTGTGGCCGTGTGACTGTAATGACAACAGTCAGATCAGAAATCATGTTTCTTTTTGTTTTAATATGTGCATTAATATGACCATCAGTCAACAATCTGTCCAGGATTGGATAACTATAGGCAAAAAATTATACATGACCTACATTTTCAGGGCACTGCTCTGCTCGCTTTGTTGTAACAAAGTAATATAACACATTACAGTTTAATGTACAGCAAGGTTTGTGACTTGTTTTGTTACTTGTGTTACACATTTCAAAGTAAATAAAATAAATGATGTGCTATTTCTGGGTGGATGTTGGAGGAGTTGTCACTAACTGCAATGCTAGCCAATGTAGCCAAAAAAAAGAGCTTCCACCCACGTTAACTCCATGAGTGAGCTGTCTGCAAGGCATCTAATCAGATTGCATGCTTACAGATAAGTAAGCATATGTATTGCTGTTTTTATATTGCTTCATTTTGTTTATATTTATTCAATTTCATACAATTGTACTATTTATAATTTCTGGTTATTGCACTGAATCAGGAATGATTTAGGGTTACATTTCACTGCACAGGATGTAAGTGCATGTGACATCCTGCACTACAGTGCACCCTCCTCAGCACTAGGGGAGCTGGTGGTCAATGTCAAGAATACCCAAAGAACTTGTTTGACTTAGTTTAGATTGTAACTTTGTGAAGTATCAGCTTTCACGGTATACAGAGCATTTTGTATCCTTTTTCGACATGCCTTGATTTCCTCTTGCTGTCTATTTATGACTTATGCCTCTAGCCTTGCCAGTGAGACTCCATTTTCTGTTTTTTTTTTCACTTATTTTTTATATTTCATGCTTTGTCTTGCCCTCAGGTCACTGATTGTACCTGGATGACTTTGAATTTTAACTGAATTGGATCTCTAGACTCTCCATGTTCTCATGATTTGTGAATCATTGATTCTTTCTTGTTACTTCAAATACTGTTTGTGTGATTAAACTTTAATCTGCAGCTGAGTCCTCTCTCCAGTCTCCATATATAGTTACACCCATATACAGTGTGTAACTGTATATGTGACAAATCTTGAATCTCAAAGTAATAACAATCTGGTAATTTGTAATATTATGCAATGGATTGTCTTTTGCATAACTACCTAAACACTGTCACTTACAAACAAGAATGTAAATTACTAAAGAAATCAGAACAATGATACTGTCATGTGAATGTGGCCAAACAGATGCTGACCATGTGTGAGTGTGAAACTGAATGGTTTGTATTTTTATAAAAAACATTTTTCCCTTTTTCTCCAAATCTACATTGTTATAAATATTGAATGTGTCTGTGTCTATTAATGTGTGTTTATGTGTTGTTTAGGGGCATCTTTTCTCTGCCTGTCTAAATATAGCTATCGTGTTAAATACACAGAGACAATATAGTATTTATTAGTTAGTCTTAGCTCAGCTGTTCTGTGTGAATATTTTATTCACATGTCTATCACAGGTTTGTGAAAGGTGAAGTTTGCTCTTATTAAGAGAGAGAGCGTGTGTGTGTGTGTGTGTGTGTGTGTGTGTGTGTGTGTGTGAATTAGCTTTAAGCCTGTACCTGATTATCAAGTGGGTCTTAAAGTTTGATTCAGAGTAGCTGAAATTTTTCCTGAGAAGATCAATACGTGTGAAGCTGGGAAATCACTTGTGATGAGATAAGGCATTTAATCAGTGCAAAGAGAAGCAGTTTTTAATCGGCATAAGAAAAAAGTTCATAACTCAGCTGTATATCCAGCATTTTAGCTCCCTATGAAGGACGTGGTCCTAACGGCTAGAAAACAATCAGGTGTCGTGAGTGTGTCTAGAAATACATTTCAAAGTGTTCTGGAAAACGGCAGAAGAAGATGAACACAAGTGTTGCATCTCCTATTTTCATCATTCTCCTTAATTGGAACAGAATCCTGTTCCTCATCAGACAGATCTTTATCCCCCCCCTCTCCTCTTCGCCAAAATCTGCTGGCTGCTGAAGGCCTCGCGCCACATGTTCTCTCTCGGCGGAGGTCAAACGCACACCTAACATGGCATGAATGATTTATTCCGAGAAATTAATCTCCACTCCTCAATATGCAGTCGACTCGCTCAATTAGCGACGAGGTTCTGCGCACCGTCCGTTTGACAAAGCACCGAGGAATAAACCGCCTGAACCATCTTTGCCCTTACACACAGCCAAGTGCTAGCAAGAACAAAAAAAGAGAAATAAATAAATAAATAAATCGGTCAGTTCATCTACCCATCTCCTGAGGTAATAGATTTTTCTGAACTCTGTGCTCTTGCTTGGAAAAGCACGCCACCTCTCTCCTTTATCATCTTCATATCTCTGTCCTGCACTGTCGGCTTGCCTCAGGTCTACCTGGAGCCCAGGAGAAGATGAAAAAGAAGAAACACATCTTTCTAATTAGACAGCAGTACACCACATAATGGCAGTTAAAGTGTAGATGTAAGGCATAGTGACTCTCTTTGAGGAGATGACCAGGGCTGTCTGTGGCCACACAATTAAGTTTTTATGGAATCTGACATCGTTTATGTTTTCTGTACATCAGTGCTAAACAGACTCTACCCTTAATCTCTATGGATCCTTAAGTGAGCCCACCTTAAAAACTTTCACTTTTATGATGCACTTGTTGGCTTAATATATGTGAAAGTGATCATTCAGTCATACGTGAACACACCACAGCACACAGTGTGAACAGCACAAAATTCTTCCTCTGCATT
>JBBJLS010000006.1:6046709-6071451 GCA_037577275.1 Bryconaethiops microstoma | reverse complement strand
GGGCAGTCTCTCCCTGGAGCAACTTGGGGTTAAGGGTCTTGCTCAGGGACCCAGTGGTGGTGCTGAAGGTAGGATTCAAACCCATGACCTCATGGTCCAGAGGCAAGTATCCGACCCACTAGTCCGCCACCACCCCAATAAAAAGCACATTTTAAGTACATTGTGTTTCGCAGTGTTAGTCACAAATCAACCTTCCTGCTCCTGAGGTGGCTTTTGTTCAATGTTACAGCTCACAGTAAGATTCATAGTTTCAAAGAAATAAAGAAACAAAAGTAAGAAATGAACCACTAATTTGAACTGACGAAGTCCCCCCGAGACTCAGTGTCTCTGAGATCAAACCACAAATCCAGCTTCCATTAGTTTCATGGAAGAACCGTAGAGTAGTTTCTGTTCTGCTCTTCAAAGAAACATCAAGTTCTTCTATGGCGTCACGAAGAACACTGTACTGCACTTTTATTGTTAAGAGTGTGATGTGATTCAGTGAGCTGGTCGACTTTAACTGGAGCATTTTTAAAGCTGAATTTACTCCAGAGACACACAATCTGCTGTTACTGCAGCTCACCAGCATATGCTGCTCTCCGCATGTGTGTGTGTGTATCTATATCAGAAGACATAAGCTCCATTGAGGTGTGTGTGACAGGTGTGAACTCCACAGCTGCACACACACACACACACACACACACACACACTTTTTGGACACACACACTTCCTGCAGGTCTCAGTGGGGGCTGGAAATAGAGTTCAGTCATCTCTACTGGACGTGTCCATCATCAGACAACAAACACACACACACACACACACACACACACACACACACACACACACACACAAACACACAGGAAATGTTATCTGGGTCACGGCACCAGATGCTCTATCAGCTTTGTCCAAGAGTTAGCTAATAAGAAGGTAAAAATGTAATTAAATCAAACCCCACTCTGATGTGTAGAGAGCTGCAGGTTTACCCAGTACACTAGCATATGTTGTGTATGTATCACATGTTATATGTCAAATTTGATGAAAATAAACAAAGAAAAATCACTTGCAATATTTTTAGCAATTATGGCAAGAAGGCTCTTTAACGCCCTCTCCATCACAGACAAACCCTACAAAGAACCAAATATATTTATATAAAACCATTACTAAAGGTTTCTTTAAGAACTCTGTATTAGGGGTTTAGTTATACAAATGTTATTTACATTTGTTTAATTAATAATGTAAATAATTACATTCACTTTTGATTCATTTCTGTGCACACATTTGGGCTTGTTCTTCGTTTTCCATTTTCTAATTTATTTAATTGTTTGTTTGTTTGCTAATCTAGTGCACCTGGTAGTTTCACCTGCTAGCTAGGTCTCTTCTAATCATGTAACACCACCAGCACTGGAAGAGTGAAGGGGAACATGTGCTTCCTGCAAGACACATGAAGCTCCATCACATCATCTCAAACTGCTGCTAATGCCTCTGACAGCCTCAACACACTTGGAGGGGAACACTAACTGCTCATTCTGTTACATCAGCTATCAGACACCCACACTGGCTAACATCACTTTGAATGCTGGGGAGAGGAAGGATCACTCTACCAACCCAGAGAGAGAAGACAGCTATACTGAGTGATGGGGAAGAGATGTTCGAAGAAGGGTGAACATGGGCAACGTGCTGAAATTTGAGCTGGGACCACAGCCAGTGGCTCAAATCGTTTGTTTTCAAGAAAATGTCAGTTCTCTTGCCTTCAGTTTCTCAAATAGGGCGAAAACAAGGACTCCAACATTAATGGTGACTCGCTTTCACTCTCCACAGAGATTCAGGAACCCATATATTTGTTTTAAAAGATTTTCAACTAGGTCAGAATCAGATGGCTGAGTTTATTTTATCCTTTAATTTCTCATTGCACTGGTTTATTTGGCTCGTCAGACCCCCTCAGGTTATCTCTCACTCAACAGCAGCCCAGATGGGATTCAAGTTTGGACAAAATCAATCTGTTAGCTGCTGGAAAAGGAAGAGGTATATTCATGTTTTGGGTTAGGAATCAATCAAAACTATTAATTCAGAGTGGGTTCTCTGAAAATGGTTCATTGTAGAGACTCTGATCTCTTTACGTCTATAACACTAACACAAATTTTATTCACTATCAACCCCAGTGAAGCCCCACATGTCTCTTAGTGTTTATATGGATGTTGATGGTAAAATAGTGGCAAATCTGAACTAAATCTGTTTTCTTTGGCAAATATTTTGCCTCGCAACTCCCTGCATGCATCCCTCCACCCTGAATGGGTTTCGTTTTTGGACCAAATGGCTCTCAAGGCGTTAGGTGGCACAACCATGACCATTTCATGAAATAACTTCGACCTTAGAGGCAGACGTCTGGTTCCATTCACCACCACTTTGAACAAGTGTACCAGTGGAAGCTTAAGGTAGATAAATATGAAGGGGTTTTGTTCGAAGTGAAGCTTTTCATTGGTCCACTTGGTATGAAATATTTATCCAATGTTAAAATGTTTAATTAATTTGTGCGGACGAAAGGTTTTGATGTAACAATAGACGAGCAACTGAACGCTTAAATAATAAAGACCTTTTACAGTAGATTTGTTTATATACCACCAGAAATGAATGATTTGAAGACGCTATCAAAGAAAATCTGTCAGAATAGGGGGAGTGGGTGGGAGGGGGCTTAATGGTAAATACTCTGCACCATTTGGTACAGAGTTATGGGATCTATGACCTAATTATAGTTACTATAAATATGAGTCACCCTGGGATAAGAGAGTATGTGTGTGTGTGTGTGTGTGCATGTGTGTGTGTGTGCGTGTGTGTGTGTGTGTGTTGTTGTTATACAATATTACTTTGAAGAGCCAATCGATGTGAGGCAAAAAATAACTGGTCGTTTCAGGCTCTGTATCACCAACCTGATCGAATGAACTTTTTTTTTTCACCTTAAAGTGATAGTTCAGCAAAAAACTAAATCCAATATAATAGTTCATCCGTCCATCGACTGGGACGGAAAAACATGCACAAGCACAAGAGTGTGGAATAATTCTCACTGCCTAAGACCATGAAGCAATATCAGCCTGCTCGATCTATTTTTCCTCGTTCAATTTGAACAGCCTGCTTTTTGATCCCTGTTTAATTTGAGGTTTGATACTTGGGCTCATTAAAATTATACTTTTTTTCGGGTTTATTAGTGAGGAAGGATATCTTTCCAGGTGTTAGCATTTAGCAGTGTTGGAGCAGGACTAGGCCTTCAGTTTGGACAATAAATATCATAGAAACGCACCTGTAATGTTCATTTCTGCTAGTGCCTCTATGGTCCCTTATTTCCAGTGAAAGGCAATCTTAAAACTTCAGCAGACCAAGACATTCTGGCCAACGCCATGCTTCCAACTTTGTGGAGCCAGTTTGGGGAAGAACCTTTTCTATTCCGGTATGACTGTGTCTCAGTGCACAAAGCGAGCTCCGTGTGGATGAACTTGACTGACCGCACAGAGTCCTGACCTCAACCCCATCCAACACCTTTGGGATGAACTGGAGATTGTGAGTCAGGCCTTTTCGTCCAACATGAGTGTCTGACCTCATAAATGCTCAACAGAATGAGTGGAACATGTATTTGAATGTAACGTCATTAAAGTCTGTAGTTTTACACCTGTTGGTGTAATGCTCCGGCATGCCAGTACTGGATAGTGGATGCTGGCACTAAAACTAAGAGTCTCGTGCATTAACATGTTTTCTGGGTAGATTAGACAAGGTTTCAGGGGAGATTTGACAAGGTTTCAGGGTAGTTAGACAAAGTTTCCAGGTAGATTAGACAAGGTTTCAGGGGAGATTTGACAAAGTTTCCAGGTAGATTAGACAAGGACGTCAGAAGCATGTAAAAGTGGTTCCATATTGTGTGTGAAGCTTGAAACAGACATGAACAAAAATGTGAGTTTGTATGTAGCATTTCTACAGTGACTCCTTCAGCCCTAGCACAGACCTGCTGCTGTTCACCGTAGGACACACACCCACTGGTTCGACCACCCGACACCAATAGGTTGGACCACCACTCCCATTCACAGTCAGTCAAGTATCCAGAACCTCCAGTAGAATTAAAGTGACGTTCTCTCCTCACAAAACTGGTCCCAGAATGTTACTGCAAGATTCCTTTTCTTTATGATGGTAGTGGTTAATGCGACACGGTAAGACTTCAGTCTAGCTCCTGAAAGTCTGACCTCCACAGAGAGAAAGATCCTGATTGAACTGCTTCACTATTGCTCAAATCTCTCACTTTGGAGCTTTAGCCTTAGATTTTACACCAAAAGTATCAACGAGAGGAGAATAGAGATGAACACACTTCAGTGCTCATAGATGCTGGGTAGTTAATTCTGTGGTCAATGAGGTCAACCAAAAGATGTCAAAGGAATTGGATCAATACTACAGCAGCGTGTGCACTGACTGATTAATACTGGCCATTCAGCTGTCGAACCTCTGGAGAATGCAGATAAAACAAAGAAGGAAGTCTTTGATGAAGGAACAGATCCTGCAGATTATTACGTAAATGGTTCCCAGGACTGCAGAAGCTCAGTAATGGCTAACAGCTACACCCTCCACAAAACACCTTCAGCTCTAGCTTCACTCTCTCAGATCAAAGTCATCATTTAAGTTTGCAGTGGCCTCAGTCAGAATCCAGATCTATGGTGAGCAGAACTTTTGGGCTTTTGCTTGTTTTCGTGTTTGGCCTGATTTTGCTTGTATGATTTTGGAATTTTTATGTGCAAGTGACCAGATTTCTGAAATGAAGCAAGGGTCATCTCCAGATTGGCCATCAACATGTCATTAAATTATCCAGCGTTTTCCAATTCAATAAAATCCAGTCCAATATAAGAATGGGTTCAGTTCTATTTTCATGTATTTTGACCATGGTCACTGTGGAACTGTAATAAATGAAGGCAAATCTTCAAATGGGAGTATTAACTGGGTTGTTTGGCAATGCATGATTTTGTTGACGAGAGATTGGCAGAAGTGGTAGGGTGTTACATTTATGGCATTTGACGAAAACCTTTATCCAGAGCAACTTACAATCATTAGTCACAGGGACAGTACCCCTGAAGTAACTGAGCATTCAGTGTTTCCTTAGAGACACAATGGTAGTAAGTGTGAACCTGGTAGTAAGGGTGTAAACCTGTCCCAACTCTGGGTTCATAGGCGAGTGTTTTACCCTCTAGGCTACTACTCAAATAGCGGTCTTCTGACGAGCACTGTCACTTTTACTTATCAACCCAAAGTGACCTCTTGGCCTGAAAAGACGTTTGTGGCGATGTTGTGCGTGGACACCTTCTAGTTTCTGATCGTGTTTTACACGGCAGTCTTCTGTGAAACTAGGCAGCAGGTTGTGAAGCTGCTATAGCAAACAGCCTCCTCTACTGGTCAAAACAAGCACAAAGCCCGATGTCCAGCCATCTGCTCTGCTGCCCAGTCTTTCTTTATGTTCTGTTTTTAATTCACAGTTAAAATAAGGGACAATAAGGATAAAATAAGGAAAATAAGAAAACTGTTGAAACATAACCTTGCGTCTCCAAAAAACTGACTTTACAAGAGAAATAAAAAGCTTTCTGTGTAGTTTTATGTGATAATATAATGTAATACAATAATGGTATCATGAACACTACAGACCAGGAGTTTGGGGCCACCCTTAAAAATGTTGTTCCAAGAAAACATTAGAAATACTTAAAACAATTGTAACTGACTGGCTTTGAAGTGTAACAATAAACACTATAAGGGCACCTGAAAGGCTGCAGGAGTTTCATTTTTTTTTAAATCATTTGCCTTTATCACAACAATACAGATTCATTACATCCTTTCCAACAATTCCTGGAAATAGCTTGTGTCTAAACCCTCTCAGCATCTTGTCAATCATGCAAACGGTTCTGTCTCATTTACTGGAGCTCATTTTAAACGTGTTGGTCCAGCTCAACCCTGCAGCTCAGTGGGAGAAATGTCTGGAGACTGTAGAGGCCAAGACATCATTCTTAAAACTGCTATTCTTTGGACTGGATATAATTTTGGCACAATTTTGGAGAATGGTTGGGATGAAGAATTACAAGGATTTTTCCATGGATAGCAGTCAGTTCCATTTATTTGAACTGTTTCTAAAGTTGTCTTGTAATAACATTTTATAAGAGCAGTGTTTTGTCTATTAATTTAAAAATCTGAGGGTGGGTAGCCAATCCAAGAATGTTATTTATTTCTCCTTGCTGCTGATTGGCTGCTGCCCAGTGACGCTGCAGTCCAGAATTTCGCCCGTGGAGCGTCTCGAATGTTCTCGTGTTTTTCGTTTTGTTCTTCTTAAAGCCCTGTGTTTTTATCACTGTGTTTTTATAAAGCCCTGTGTTTTTATTATTTATTTATTACTCTATTTGCCTGCTCATACCAAAGAAAATGCACGTACATGAATTACAGTCCAGTCCGTACAGTATTTTACATTTTAGCACTGCGAGAGTTCAGTTTAAACTGTACGGGTACAGATTCGGGTTTACCATGACATTTTCTTTCAGGGTAATGTACTAAGCTGAGTTTAAAATTAAATTAAAGTGTTTTGGGAGCATATTTGGGGGAATATTTAGGGTTTACACTATAAAAATAGGCATTTTTAGACATTTTTTTTACCACATCACAACATTGCGGTTTTTCACTATACGCGGGTGTGTGTGTGTGCATGTGTGTGCTTGTGTGTGTGTGAAGGCCAACCTGATCCAGCACTCATGACCTGCGTGACTGAGTAAATCATCCATAATGAATGAGCTATGCTGCTTGTTGTTGGTCCTGCGGGTTCAGTTCATTGACACACTTGCAAATTTCCCAAATTTTTGGTAAAATCTTCAAAATAAAAGTCCTCTTGCAAGGCCTCCTCATTACCTGCCTCCATTTGTTGCTAATCGATGAAGTGACCCAGTTGCCGTCTCGTTAATATGAGATTAGGTGGTGTGATGTCACAGTCTGACTCACAAAGCGAGATTTAATGAGCTGAGCGAGTTCCTTTAGCTTTCGTTAGCTGTCAGTGACTTGTTGAGTTCTTTGATCGCTGCTGTCGTGTTCAAGGCCACACCGGGAAATTGATGAATCAGCGATGAAATTTTTATGAGATGTCAAGGGCATGGGGGGAATAAAGGTTCACGCCCGAACTTCTCCTGGTGCAGAATTGGGCCTCAGTTAGGATAATGCTGAGAAGTTTCAACAGAGAGCCAAAATCTCTTCTACATTTTTAAATATCATAAAATGATTTACTGTGTCTCATGTGTCTGTATGGGTAGGGATCTTTACCATTGCTGGAGTTGGCCATTGTGTCCAAGGGGTAAAATAAGTAGCACAACCCTGATAATGATATGATACTAGAAGTGTCTGATACCTGACAAAATCAAATGGCTGGTGCTTTTTTAATGCTTATGTCTTGCAGATCACAATAGTTTATACTTTTGAAACCTCAGTTTGCAAAGCCAACAAATTCCCCAACTTTCATGTTAATTTCATGACAATAATTAATTAGCCAATAAGCCTGAATGCTACATTTTTCTTGTGAACATTCATACCAAAAACAGTCCTAACTCATTTCTACCATATATATATATATATAGTACATGCAAATGTGTTGTTTTCCATGACATCATAAAATAATCGATTTAAAGTGGGATTCATTTAAATCAACACTCAAGGTTTCATTAGCGTTCATGTTCTTGTTCATTCTGTCTGGTCTCAGACCAGGGAACCCAAACATACCTGAGTGGTTGTTTAAAATGTTGATGATGAAACTGAGGCAAATCTGACATCTGATTCCATTCACCACCACTGTGTACAATTCTGACTTGGTGAGTTTCTTTAAGAAACGTAATTTATGTCTCTGTTCAAATGCCCAGTGTTCAGCCTACCATTCGATATTACAGTACATTCAGTCTACCATTTGATATTACATTCACGGCATTTAGCAGAAGTTTTTATCCAAAGCGACTTCCATTCCCTAACTACAGGGGGCAGTCTCCCTGGAGCAACTTGGGGTTGAGGGTCTTGCTCAGGAACCCAGTGGTGTTGTGCTGGAGGTAGGATTCGAACATATGACCTCTTGGTCTAGAGGCAAGTATCCTACCACTAGGCCACCACCACATATATATCAATAACATATTATTATGGGGTGCCGTTTGTAAAAACAGCTTCACAAATATAGAGGTCATTTTTACATAATTTAGCACAACGTTCACACAATTTTCACACATTTAGAGCTAAATGTGTTAAAAAATAAACAGTGTTACATTTTGGTACATTTTCTTGCTGCGTAAATGTTAAATCTAAATGTAAATGTTAAATCTAAATGTTAAATCTAAATGTTAATGTTAAATCGAAATGTTAAATCGAAATGTAAATGTTAAATCTAAATGTTAAATGTTGCACTTTTACAAACCGCAAGATATGCTAATTGGCCATGCCCCGTGATTACAATTAGCTGTTACTTAGCAGGGGCTGGACTGCATGCTGTGATCTGCCCTCACTAACATGTAAGATTTGCCTTAAATGATTTTACATCTAAATGATAAATATGAAAAATATATCTCGCACTCTAAATGTGAAACTTCACAGTTAGATAGGCCTCAGTGACACCTTTCGAACAACCCCTCGTTTGCCATAATAACCCCCGGCAATCTGGAGTTATTACCCGAAAACCGTTCAAGCCCTATCTAACTGTGAAGTTTCACAGAGATTGGTGGTTGCCCTGCCTAGAAAAACCGCAAGCACGTTCCGTGAGGGACTAAAGTATTGGGACGCCCGGGCGAATAAACCTATAAAATTACCATCAACAGATAAACTTTCATCTTGGAGCTCTACTCTTGCTTCAGATCTAATAAAGTCCACAAGAGTTAATAACCATCCTTCCACTTCCACTGTGAGGAGAAGACTTAACACTGTGACTCTCTTCAAACTGTGTAGCTCTTTAAGAAGCCGTTACAGAGAAAAAGAACCAAGAATCTGCTCTCAGGACAGATTCTGGGACTTGCCATCCTGGAGCCCAGATATTAACATTACTAAATGTGTTTGGGACTACTTGGATCCTCAGTCCTCAGAAGCAGAATTTGCAACCTCTAAAACTGAACTTTGGAGGTGTTTGAGCAGCAAGAAAAATTTTGCTGAAGATTTCTGCCGTAAACTGATAGCAAATGTCCTGAAAAAAATTCAGAATAAAAGCAAAGGATATTGATTCATACTATATTGTTGTATACTGTTGCTGTCCAGAAATCTGTATCAGCAAAATGGTAACTTTATCAGAGAGAGCAAAAACATTCTTTACTTTTAATGTAAGTTAAGGTAGTTATTCTAAGTCATTTTGGACCATGTTTCTTTGTCCATCTATCGAAGTTTTACATATTATAAAGAGCAGATGCTTTGACTTGGAATGAAATAAAGGATGATTTCTGACTTACATACAACAGTGTAAATATGTCAAAAGATCATTTGCATTTACTGATGCTTTACAGTTGGTTTAGCGCATGGTGTTGTATGTGCATATCCTGGATTCTGATTTTAAAAACCAACCCTCCCATCCACACTTTGTAAATTCCATGTTTCAGAAATAGGAACTGGCATATTTTTTGGATTTATTGGTACGATGCCATTTGAAATAAATAAAGAAATAATGCTTATAATAGGAATAAGGCACAACATCTGTCATTGTTTGATTGGCAGCCTCTTGGGAGAACAGGTCACCTGTTCCCTTTAGTGAAGCGTCTCTTAGAGAAAGGGGAGGGGGTATGGAGGAGGAGAAAAAAGGGGAGGAGGAGGTGGAGGAAGAAGACAAAGTAGAATTGGAAGGGTGTGGCAAGATGGAGAGCTGTTCCAGAGGGAAAGATCCAGTGGGGTGGAATAATATCCACCGGGAGTGATGTGAAGACCATCAAGCACATTTCACATGCAATTTAGTGTGACACATCTTAGCCACACTGTCATAAGCAAAGCGCACTCATTTATAAGCATAAGAGCGCAGTGCTTTTCAACAGCGATGGCAGAATCAAAGCCTGCACATTTGTGTGGCTCTTCGGCATCTCAGTGCAGTTTCCTCAATGCTCAGCATGACTGCAGGGCACATCCCCCCTGAGGACCTCAGGAGATGGTTTGAAGAGTGGTGAGAGATGAGATACAAGGATTTTCTCACAGCAGGATTGACTTACTCTCATAGGTACAAGTTCAAGAGGAGACAATTCAATTGTCACATTGCACGCCAATTATGTCACAAATACAGATATAAAAAGATCTTTTGGATGGGGAGGGTTGAGGGTTCGGGTCTTTTATGGTTCATTTCTTCTTGGTAGATTCATTTGGAGAAATAGGTCAACTGGTTTGGCTTTTTGTCACTTTATTTTTTATATAAATATACTCAGCATCCCCTTTGGAAAATAGCAACGCCTTTTGCATTAATGAGAGAAGTGACAAAAAATAGAGGCGACACTTACACAAGCATAAAGCATTTTAAAAAATCACATTACTCTACATCAGAAGAAAAAAAGAAAAATTTTTGAAAATAAAAAAAATGGAAAATATGCGAGATTCCCTTTTCATCTCTTACATTTCTCAAGTTCTCCAAGTTCAAGCCAGAGGCCTGCATGTTTGAAATTCAAGGTTGCTTTCGAGATGCAGTTGGACTTTAGAGTGTGTTCTTGCCTGATATTTTTGAGTGCATTATTCCCAAGGATTTTATTTCACAAGCACTTACAGACCATTAAAAGATAAGATAACATTTATGCTCCCATTAAAGACATAAGATTAAATGACAATCAATGGGTCAAGTCCTGGTAATTTCCCTCGATACTCTAATGGAGAACGTTGAGTTCACACATATAATTGGCTCTGCTCACGTTGGCTTTGGGGAGATGACTTCAGCTTTGAGTCTTCACTGAAGTTTATTAACATTTCACACCTGGACCCAGTTCCTGAAGCCAGACACACAGCAGAACAAATGGCCACCGCCTTTCTGCTCTGTGTTTTGCTCTTCTGGAGATGCAGCGCGACATCCATGTTTAATGCAGAGTGGTCAACTCTGTGGATGAGAGACGGTGAGAGGGAGAGAGAGAGAAAGAGAAACAACTTAAAAGAGAGAGAGAGACTGAAGAGAGTAGAGTGATGCAGAGAGAAACAAACATATATATATATATATATATATATATATATATAAAGAGATAGAGAGAAACAAAAAACAAAGAGAGTGAGAGAGACAGAGGGTGAAACAGACACAGAAACAGAAAAAGAGAAATAGTTTGAAAGAGATAAATAAAGAGAGAGAGAAAGACAGAGAGAGAGAGAAAGAGGATTTATTGAAGCCATCAGTCATATTATATTGCACATATTAAAAATCAAGTGCAATTCATACTAAAAAGTCAGAAAGGTTCAAATGCTGGCATTAATGGTTAAGAGAGCCTCCCCATAATCCCACACCTTCTCAATACACATCAACACCTTGCATGGCCTTGTAAAATTTAAAGTAAATCAGATCAAGAAATTTTAGCAACTGAAACTTTTCTTTGCCAGCAAGGGAAGCAAAATTAAAAACATGGGCACTAAAAATCTATTAAAAGCAAGAAAAACAGATTTCAAAATCCAAAATAAACTATGCAGCCTAGAACAGTGTCTCTCTGTCTCTCTCTGAAAACAAGTCGGATGCTAAGCGGTTACTGCAGGATTTATAATGGACATACACCTATTCTGCTGCATAGAACACTTCACTGAATCTCTCCAACTCACTTGGTCAGTGGAGGTTTCTAGAGTTTCCTCCATGCAGCCTTAACCTCACTGCCAAGGCCAAAACATACCTGCCAAGCAGTGTCTACCTGGCCTGTCATTTTGACCTGGTTAAGCGCTTTAACAAACCCTCTGCACATGACTTTCACGAGTGTAGAGACCCATTTTGTGCAGTCCAGTCTGGTCAGTGTCCCATCCTCTCAGCAGCCTCTCATCCTCTTCAGTCAACACTTGCCAAATCCTTCTCAGCATCTAAAAAGTGACTTGAATGGATCTCATACCCAATCTCTGTACCAGTGCCTCAGCACTGTCTTGAGCTACTCCAGCAGTCTCAACCTCAATCTGCCCAATATCACCTTCTTAAACCTCTCAGACAGGTGACAGACCCCAGACTTATTGATGGAAGTCAAGCCCCAGAGCAGATCGGCTCCTGCAGAAGCCAGTAAAGGGGGTCACTGGAGGCCTGCATTTCCACCCTGTACATTCTCCATACCTTAAAAACTCTCACACAAAAAGAAAGTGACTCGGCCACTAAAACACTGTCCATCAGTTTCCAACAGGAAACACTCCTCTCCAACACCAGGTCTCCAGCCCTGTACAAAATAAACCTTTAGGGCTCTTCCAGACCTAAATCAAAAGTTTCGTAAGCACTGTCGCAAAAACTTTGCTTCATGTGATCTACGAAGCGCTGTCCCTTTATTCCACTGATTGATGTATCCAATTAAGTTCATAATGTAAGATCCGCAATAAGAGTTTAAATTCTTAAATAAAGATTTTTTGGTGACCAAAGGAGAGAGATGCCAGAGTGAGAATGCTTAAGTTATTAACCTCTAGTGTTCTTCCTCTAGAACACACAGTATGTAAATGCCATTACCACTTTACCTTGCCTGTATAGTCTGTCAGGTTTTGCACCATAGTCTTAAAAACATACTGGAATTCTTAAATTCTTTCTTAGATTAAATGAAGTCACACTGCCCCTCTCCTATCCATCCCTCCATGCGCTGGCAGCTGGTGGCCTAGTGGTTAGGGTATTTGCCCTGCGATCAGGAAGTCATGGGTTTGATTCCCAAGACTGCTATCACCTCTGAGGTACCCTTGTGCAAGGTACCGTCCCCATAGACTGCTCCCTGAGTGCTGTGTTCCAGGCTGCCCGCTGTTTCACTTGGTGAATGTGTTTAACTCTGTATTTTTCCTCAAGTTTACTTTTTTATGGGGAACAAATTAAAGATCTCCTATAATGTCTCAACCCAGTAATTTCCAACACCACATCATCAGCATAAATAAGAACAAGGAGTGTCCTCAGCTATTTGGACTCCCCCAAGTTCACTGCTGAGGCAGGGAAGAATGAACTCAATGGCTAAATTATACAACATCTCTGACATAGCGCAGCCCTGTCTGATTCCCCTTCCCACTCTAAAAGGGACACACAGGCCACCACTGACCTTCAGCATACTCTCACTATCTGTATAGAGCACATTCACCATAGAAACCAGGCGAGAAACCAACAGCTTCAAATGTATTCCATAAATACTAATGCTCCACCTGATCAAAAGCCTTCTCTTGGTCTAAAGAGAAGAGCCCAAAATGCTGCCCTAATGCAGGCACTCCCAAGATGTCACTGAGAATGTATATGTTATGAAAAAATAGATCTATAGACCCATCATGACCACAGTAGTCCTGATCTGTGTGTTACTTCCTGCCTCACTACCTCCTTTAAATTATTTGCCATAACCTTGGAAAGGACTTTGTAGTTAGTGCACAGCACTCTGGTAGGATGGATTGTTTTCATACCTCCCTAAGGTCATTTTATTGGGCAGTAGGGTGAGAACCGCTCTCTCGCTGCTCAGTAGGAGTCATCCTCTGACCAGGCTGTCACTGAGTAGAGCCAGGTACCACATCCCAAAACCACTTATAAAAGTCAACAAGCAGGCCATCACTACCTGGAGCCTTCCTATTTGAAATGCCTTACAATGCCACTTTTAACTTCTGCATGGAAGCTCTTCATTCATTTCAGGTGACACCTGTGGCAACCCCTCATAGAACTGCTGAGACACTGACTGGACCTCCCTATTTTCACCTGTGTTAGGCTTTGAAAAGAATTCCCCATCCCTCCTCCTGATTGCTCCTGGCGATTAACTGAACGGGAGCAATGAATTAACCTGCTTTGTCCATTCTTTTTCTGCAGCCCAAAAAATGAACTTTTGTCCATTTCAGAAATGTTCTGAAAGTGAATATGATCAATGCCCCCTGTGCTCTCACCTCCCACCAACCACCCTCTTACACTGGAGTGTCTGGATATGCATTGCTCCTCCTGGATTCTACCAAACTATGAAAATCCATTATATCTGCCTCAGGTTCTGTAACAGACTGTAAGATGCTGTTTGTAACACTGAGACTGTACTATTTACAAAATTGCTATGTTTGGATTTTACCAATATCCCACCATCACTCCAGTGATACAAACTTGCCCTTGTTTGATCTCCAAGCATCCCAAAAGAAACTGTAACATAGTTTGAAATTAATATAATGAAATCAACATAATTCATGTAAGTTGCATGTTAAAATGTCAATATGCACTTGTTGACTTATTAATAATTAATAATCCCCCATCCCTGTCACCATGCAGTGATCAACAAAGCCCACAGGTGTAATCGAGCAGTCTTTAAAAATCTGTAGTTGATACTTAAACCAATAAAGCCTATTCAGTCTAGCCGTTGAGAAGAAACAACATTGGCACGTGCCCAAGTATATACTGTTGAGTTGCAGCATGCTTGGTATGCCATCATATGGACCTTGAAGCCACATACAGCTCTATGAGATCCCTGTCTAACACTCCCCTGTGCAATTACAATCTCCAACACTAAAAAAAGTTCAGCGTCACTCTTGGCTCACACCTCTCCATTGACACTACAGGTACGCAGACACAAATAAAAAACATGTATAATTTTGCAGTAATCATGTATATTTTTCATTAACCTCCTCATAATCATGACTGGGGTGAGAAGTTAGGAAAGTACTCCTCAAATTTAATGCTTCACTGTGAACACTGGTTCAGGTTACATGCCTCTCAGTAAGCAATGAATCATAAGATTCTTCATCCCTGGAGTCATCCTCCAATTCTCTCACCATAATACTTTCAGCTACAGACTGTGACGATGCTGCAAAGTAGATTGCTTTAGTCTTTTTAGTGAAACGCTTAAATTTTCCCCTGTTGGCTGCCCTTTTAAAACCTGCTGGTTTCCTTCCTCTAGAGACATCACTTCACTGACTTTCTAACCTTCATTTACCCTGCATACTGCCCTGATCTTCAGTAATAATTAGATGTGCACTGTTCTTTTCCCAGTCCTGCTCATCTTCACCTTGCTCTGAGCTACTCCTCCTCCCACCCTGAGCCTGGCTGGCCGGAGATGCCTCAAAACAGCCAGGCCCAGGCCAAGCCTCTGCTGCCCTTGTTACATTTAGCTACGCACTAAATGTCCTTCCATGCCATAGCTGAAACATTTCATTGTCTTGTTGTGGCAAAGATAGCATAATCAAAGTTATCAATCCTAAGCCTCAGTGCCAAGTTTAAGTCATTGATATCACTTTTCAACACCATGAACACTCGTCTCCTGAAAGAGACCACATGTTGGGGTAGCGGAGATTTATAGCCTAAAGGGATTTTCTGAACTGCCGAAACAATTTGCCGGTGCCGAGAGAGCAGCACGTTGTCTCTTATAAATGAGGGGATGTTGCTCAGGGTCACTTTCTTTGCTGGACTGACAAGTGGAAACACAGCAGTGTCTTTTAACACAATTCCCCTCTCCACCAGTGTGTTAACTTTCTCTACCTCATTCAGAAACAGAATGATGGCACTGTTCACTGTAGAGGCAGTGAGAATTGCAGAGAGAGAGGGAGAGAGAGAGAGGGAGAGAGCGACAGATAGAGAGAGACAGAAAGAGAAGAAGAACAGGGAGATGGAGAAAGATATAGAGAAATAGAGAGAGAGACAGACAGCAAACATATACAGAAAGAAAAATATAACAGAGAAATACAATAGATAAAAAAGGGAGAGGGAGAGGGAAAAAGAGAGGGGGCAGAGAGATGGAGAGAGATACAGAGAGTGAGAAAGACAGAAAAGGACAGAGAGGGAGAGAGAGAACACAAAGAAAACAGACATACAACGAAAGTGAAATGTATGCAGAAAGACAGATTTGAGCAAGAGAGAGAAATAGGCAGAAATAGAGAGAGACAGACAGCAAAAATATACAGAAAGAAAACTATGAGAGACATGCATTAGATTAAGAAGAGAGTGAGAGGGAGAAAGAGAGACAGAGAGAGAGAGACAGGCTGTTCAGTTGATTGCGTATCTGGGTATAGAAATGGAAGACACGCTGCCATTCCTGTGACATCACATCCGTGTGAGTTGCTCATTTCTCTGACTGCTGTCCAACCTCCTCCAGCTTCTCCACATCGTCCCTGAAAAACCTGGGTGAGGCAAAAGGCCCTGCAGCCTCCTCTGGTACACCGCGCCACATTTACTCATGCTATGTTTCTGAGCTAATGCACCAAAGAGTTGGAGCCAAGAGAATATAGGTTAGTGGAGACAAAATGAAGGCAGAGCAGCAAAGCCATGGGTGCATTTACATGAGATGATAATGTTTTTGAGGACCCCTGAGGCACAGCCTCAAAGTTACAACATATTTACCATTACATTTGCATTCCACCCCTTTTTAAAAATGGAAATGTCCTGCTCAGAGCTTGCTATGTCATTTCCATGACGTGGAAATGACATAGGGCTTCAAAAAAGTTCCAAGTTATAACAAAAAAAACATGACTTTTCCAGTAGTATATTAAGGCTATTATTCAAGTATTTTAGTTACAGAATGCAATCTACTCAATTATTGTAACACAATGATGTCCAGAGCCTGAACTTGTCACAAACAGCCATAGGCATGTTTAAACTGGGGACATGTCGCTTTTTAAAAAATCGTTAGTTAATTTAACTTAATAATGAATATAGTTACTATTGTGCAAAACATGTCATTAAGAGAGAGAGACCCAACATGCTTAACGAACTGTAAATCCCCCTTTTTGTGTAACACACATAAAAAAGAGCATGCAGCTCTTAAAGGCGATTCTTAAAGCAATGCAGTTTAGATGTATGGGCTGTGTATGGTCCACTAAAAAAGTGTGACCATGTCAAACCCAGCCTTTTCAAAACAATCTGATCCTCATTCCAGCATCCCGCCTTTCTAAAAACAACAAATCCCAAAAAAATCTCTGTATAGAGGACAATCTGAATCCAAGTTAAGTATAAGTCAAAACTGAGTAGAAGGAACAGACTAATATGCACATTTAGAGTAAGATGAATTCATATTAAATGGTTATTAAATTCTTTATAGTTTCCAAAAAGGCATTTATGGCTGTATACTGCTATACCCAAAGAGGTTATATCAGAGAGGTCAACTAAGTAGAATTATAATGGACATTAAACACACTGTTAAATACACAGAAGGGAAAAAAAATCATATCAGCCACATTATGTTGTATTAATTAGCAGACTAAGGTCATATCTGTATCAGCCCATGCTTGGCATTATGGACCAAATTGAAGGCCAGTCAATCTGATTCACAAAATGAAAAGGGCAGATGTAATTTTTTAATGGGTTATGACTTTATGAATCCAAAAAGGAAAAGCTGAGGAGTGTTTATTCTAGCTCCCAGTTTTCTACTACTTGAGATACAGCCTTTACACTTACAGCTGGTGGCATTATTACGACTGTGATTAAAACCAGTGGTAATATTACTAGATATATCCTCATCAGACTTTAGAGAGCGCTCTTTCTAAAGACACCACAGTGAGTCATCTCTGACGCACATTTATAAACATGCTTCTCCCAGCGGCAGCATCCAAGGAAGAACATCCATGAATCATTAAGTATAGAGGTAAATCCAAAGGAAAAAATGAAGCATGCAACTGTGAATGCACATAAAGGGCGACCAGCTATTAAGATGACGAAAAATCAGAAAGGTGAAGTTTCTATGTTCCGCCCGAAGCATCAGGAGGGTCTTATGAAAAGAAAGAGCAAACTCGTGTTCATTTAGTCACTGTAACTCTGAAATAAATAAAGAAATATTTGAGGCCAGTTTCAAAAATGAGTCATGAATTTTATTTGCATACTTATATCCTACAGTCCATTTGTTTCTAAATGGAGTGAAATATCCATCACCCGCAATTACACATCTCCAATGATCTCACGAAAAATAGCAATTTAGAAAATGGAAATCGCCCTATGTGGCATTGAAGGAAATACTTTTCGTCCATATTTTGCATTAATCAATGCTGAGAGGGGCTTGCCTTCTCTTGGCAGGCCACAGAATGGGCTTTAACCATGTGTTGAATTAGTGTGCCATGTCCAAATCATAACAGTTTCATCTCATTCTTAAGATAATGAACACAAAAAGCCAGGGAACAGTGAAGGCTCCACTCACAAGTCTCATTGTCTCACACTGCATGTGCTTTGGATTCCCTGCCGTCAGATATATTAAAAGAAGTCAGCATGCTAAAGTGATACACATTACCTAATAACACATAAGGTCTTTTCATCTAATCCTGCATAGAATGAGTACACATGGTGAAAATTTGACTAATCTCACACATAACAATTGTCCCATGAACAATTTCATCTATGTAAAGAAACTGAGGACACCATGTTGCGTACAAGAATTGAACTGGTTGGAAAAAAAGCGAATCTATTTTTTTTTCAACAACTTTTCAAGGCTGCTAATGCCTTAAAGCACAAAGAATGAACAAAAATAATTCCTGGAGGATGTAACAGCTGGTGTTAATTTGAAGCAAATATTTATGCCGTTGTTTCTTATTTTGATTCACATTAATAAATAAATAAAACAGTTTAATCATAAAGGATATAGAAAAGAAATACTCTGACAAGGACTGCAAAGACATAACAAACACAAGTCTGAACATTTTGGTCCTGTGTGTTAACCCACTCCAAAATGTGTAGCTCCAGCATTTCCACTTCCCTTCTGGAACAAAAGATCAAAATCTTCGTTGCTGTGTATTTGTCAGCAAGGAAACACGCTAAAAGATGACAAAAAAGTGAAAAAGATTGCATTGGCTGTCTGAGCACCTATAGGCAAATCTTGAATGCTATGAATCAGCTGATAAATAATTCACACACATTTATTGATTAATATTTCACTAGGTGGAAGACAGTGAGGAATGCTTAAGGAAGCCAATAATCCTTCGAGTGTTCAAAACTGCCCTTGGCCATTTCTGTCTCCTCTTTGGCTTATGATACAAGGATCTAGAGGTAATAACTTGTTAGCTACAGACTGTGACAAATGCTAAATAAAAGGAAAATGAGTGAATGAGTATGTAAACCTGTCTTTTTATATATACACCAGTCTGTGCAGTGTACTAAAGACATAAATGAAAAAGGCATTGTCATGTCCTGTCAACGGTCGCCAGAGGCCGTCTGAGTTTGGTTTTTGGGTCTTATATGTTGATATGGAGCACACCGGCCTCAGATTAGTTTATATTATGTGTTTCAACTGGCCGGTGTGAACATAGAAGAGAGATTTATGTTCTTTAAGTTCATTAGGGGTGTACTTTAGTGTCTGTCCACCGTCATTCTAAACCTAGTTTGTATTGCTCCTGTCTCCTTTTGTTTAAGAGTTCTGTTAGGCCCTTGTGCCTGTTTTGGTTTTTTTGGAATAGTTTATTGAAAATGGAAATCTGCAAATGCGCCTGGTTCGTGTGCCTGGAAGAGGAGGAGACTCGGGACAGGCATAAAAATATGATTTGGTCAAAATATTTCCTGGCTTTGAGTTGATTAAGGTCAGCATTATTGCCCTATTTCGAAAGCTTGTACCCATTTTTGACTGCGGCATTAATAATGTTCAATTATCATCAAAATGTAAAATTTTTATAAAATATTAAATGATCACTCTCTAACAATTAAGCTGCACTCAGGGAAACATCAGTTACTAATAACACAAGAAGAACTCATCCCTGTGTCCTTCTCCGCTGCCTTGATGGTGAAAAAGCTATGATTTATATTTATATATTTATATCCTTTATTTATATAGCCATAAAGCTATGACCTAGGGTTACCTTGACTTGGTCTACCAACCATGATAAAGCACAAGCTTGAGCTGAGGCCATAAATGTGGGCTTCTATCACACACTGATAATACGCTATTCTATATAATGTGTTCATTGTGTCATACTGTGCTGTTACGCGTCACCCTTTAAACCCAGATGTATTGTTTGCTATATTTATATTATGTGCTATTATGTTATGCTTCACCACCCTAAGAACAAAACCCCACTGAACCTTGGCTAATGTTAGACCAACATGCAGGAGGTTCTTAGTCCTGTTTTCTCCAATATTCCAGACAATGATGGACAAGATGATGTTGACAAACTCTATTTTGGGAAATTAAATAATTAAAATGAATACTGTATAACTGGATGTTTTGTCTGGTTAATAGAACTGCAGGCACATAATTAGGGCTTTGTAGATAAACATTACCATGTTTATGCTTTGTTCAACCAGCTGCCAGCCTTTATGCTGCTTTTAGGATTAAATTTTACAGTTTGTTTTGGCATAACTCTTTATGCATGAGATCACTATTGTTGTTGTTCTTCTACTTTTGGCTGCTTAGTCGGGGTCGCCACAGTGGATCAACTGTCTCAATTTCCTTCCGTCCATCTTCTCTCATACCAACTGCCTGCATCTTTTCCCTCACCACATCCATAAACCACCTATGAGACCTTCCTCTTCTCTTCCCTGCAGCTGCATCACTCTCCCAGCATCCCTCTCCCAACACACTCAGTCTCTCCTCAGCATCCTTCTCCCAACACACTCAGTCTCTCCTCAGCATCCTCCTCCCAGCACACTCAGAGTCTCTCCTCAGTATCCTTCTCTCAACACACTCAGAATCTCTCCTCAGCATCCCAATGCAAATCTTAACATTTTCAACTCTGCCACCTCCAGCTCTGCTTCCTGTCTTTTTGTAGGTGCCACTGTCTCCAAACCATCAAACCATACAATATAGCTGGCTTCGCTACCGTTTTCCACACCTTCATGTTTCACTCTTGCTGGTACCTGCCTGTCACTTATCATTTCTGCCATTCTTCTCCATCCATTCCACCACACAAATCACCCCTGCCACTCTTCTCCATCCATTACACCCTGCCTGCATTCTCGTCTTCATGTCTCTTTCACACTTCCCGTTACTCTGGACTGTTGACCCCAAGTATTTGAACTTCTCCACTTTCATCAGCTCTACTCCCTGCACCCTCACCACTCCACTGTCCTCCCTCTCACTCATGTACAAGTATTCTATCTTAGTCCTACTGACCTTTATTGCTCTCCTTTCCAGTGCACTATTGAAAGCACTATTTTTGCAGTTGAAAAAAAAAAACTAACATGACACTTGCAAATCTCCCCGATTGGGCCTTTACAAGTAAAGTCAGATGGGAATGATGGTATTCCAGAACAGAAAGGTTAAGCAGAGGTAAAGCAGTATATTGAAACTTGCATGTTTAGACATCCATGGTTCAACTGTCCCTCCATTCACACTCTAGGATTGTTCATTAGGTTCCTGGTATAATGTGCCCTTATGCTGTTGTCTGTAACTGCACTATTCTGCTGTTACAGATCACATATAATTAGCACTGCTATTCTACTCAGGCCTATACTCTTTCCACATTCCACATGCCATAGAGTATACTATTTGTTTCATGCTGTGTTTCCCTATGTATTTACTGTACTGTTTTCACTGTTTTGTATGAATTATACTGTGCACTATTACATTGTCTTGTTTAGTTGCAAAATATGTAGACTGGATTTCAGTGATTGTACTGTGTAAACACTGGCTATGCAAGTGTGTATGTCACTCCTGGGCTCTGTTTTGTCCTACTTCACATCTGTGCACTTTTATATTGGAGTTCATTAATTACGGTCCCAGAATGCTGGTGTCCAGCACATTTTGGAGATTTCCCTACTTAAATACACTTTATTCAATTAACCACCACACCTGTTAATTACCAGGTTTAGCAAATGTGTTTGGGCAGGGAAATCACTAAACTGTGTAGCTTTCCAGTGTAGCTCTACAGGGACCTTCTGAAATAGAAGGTGAATTATATGTGGTTGGTCTGACAATAAAGTTGATCTTGAGATTAACATGAATGTGTGACTGTATTGGACACATGTGGACTCACTTCATAAAATGTTACACTGCTCTTTAGTACCCCATCTGTTCCTTTTAAGTGTTTTAAGCACAAGACAAATAACAAAATGGCTATTTGATCTAGGCTGAGAAAGACACGTGGGTGCAGATATTGCCTTGCTTTTGCATAAGAGTCACTGCTGGAAACACACATAGAATGTGAGGTAGCCAGAGAGGATTAGTTCATCTCCAGTGAACAACTAACACAACTGCATGCTTTCTCACAGGTTACATCACAGGAAGTACACAAGGACAGCATGTCCCCTGCAAGCACCAGGTTTCCAAAAAGCATCTCCATCAGAAAAATACAACTCTTACAGCCTTTAGCACTATATGAAAGTCACTGTACGGGCCTTGATGGAAAATACATTAATTATATTACCTGTGAGCTCCCGGGCGCCTTACAAAAGCAGATAAACCTTAAAATGATTAAGACTAACATTCTGGACAAGTAGTAATGCTTAACAGTTCAGCTTTAAAAGCAGCATTTCCTAACAGAAATGGTCACAGGCATTTAAACCTCCCTGAAAACACAGTTTAATGATTTGTGTCAGTGTTTATATAATAGGCAAGACCATTAGCCACCAACTCTAGTGCCAACTGACCTGCTCTTTCATTTAATTAAACCGACCCTTTATTTGTCAGCAGCAACCCTGAAACTGATAGCCATCAAGCTTATTCATGTCACATAGCTTCTGTCTATTACATATCATCTCAGTATCCATTTTCCATTAGCATTGCTAACTGATTTACATGGGTATTGGGATTAACTGTCTTATTTGTTTTACAAGGATCAAAAACAGAAAAGGTATGGCTGTAGATCTTTACTTTTTATTATAAATGTTGGGGACTGTTCCTACCTGCAGCTCAGTATAACTGTCTAAAATCTTTATCACCTACAGGAATGCAATTTGCGTGTTCTTCACATGATCTGCTGCTTCGCAACTAAGTAGAATGAGTTTATTCGTTTTTGCTATTTTGCTGTTATCCTTTTATATTATTTATATATGCTAATTATTATGTGATCATTAGTCATAAAGTATTTATTATTTGTGCTACACATGTGTGAAGGTCTTGCAACCACCCACACCGGGCTGGTAAACTGCCCCTACCCACGCACTGTACTGAAACTTAGCCCCGAGCTGCAAAATCTTCTGCTGGGTCCAGTGGGACTCCCAGTGCGAACCCTATAATGAAAAGGAAATGTAATATAAGTAAAGTTTAAAAGCAGAAAGTGAGATACTAACCATAATGTAGTATGGCTTTAATGGTCTATATATTATAAATTGAGTCAGCGAATCAGTGAGTTGCTGATGTGGGTAGAGCTTTAGCAGCAGTATCTAGTCTACATCAGTTGTACTGTAGTAGTTATCTGCATCAGTTGTACTATAGTAGTTATTTCCAATGAGTAAACATCACCTATAGTTATGTCCAACAAAGCAACGGTGACTGAACTAACCTTCAAAGCAATTAGTGCCATTAGTTGTAGTTTCAACTATACAACCAAACACTATGGGTTGGTTTTCTGGACAGGGATTAAGCCTGGTCCAGGATTATGTAGTGCTGTGAATAGAGATTTTCCATTGAAAATGTTCACAATAGTTACAATGATTTCAATGCTCATCTTCCTAAGTTACTGAAAAACCTTAGGATGTGATATCAGTCAAGCGTCATCAGGGGAGCTTGGGCTGGCACAAACCCCATCAGAAATTAGGCTTGTTGTTGATTGGTTCTAAAGTTGGAGAGATGGGTACTTTTGCAATTACTTTTACAGCATTTGATAGGTGCTGTTATCCAGAGTGATGTGGGTGTTTTGTGGTCTACAAAAACAGGTCATTCATACTAGTAATCTTAGACGTAAAATTAAGATTAAGAAGACTAAGATTCTGCCAGAGATTGTCCTATCAGATCACACATGCAGAAGACAGTTTTGTGAAGTTTCAAGTTAGTTTATGACATGAACATGCATGTCATAAACTTTTTATCCTCAGTACTCACTGAAGAGCTGGGCCTAAAGACAGTGAGGGTCTCAGTAGTTCTGATCATCAGGGAAAGTCTGTGGAACAAACATCAGGGAAAGTTTGTGGAACATTGACGCCAAAGCTGAGAAAAGTCTTGATAGAAAATATATACTTGCAATAACACATTTTGATTATCTACATGCTTTGAGCCTGAAAGTACAGTGTTTAACTACAGAGAGGAATGTTTTCATGTTTTTTTTATTAAGTGAAAATGCTCCAGATGTGCTTTGTGTGTGCTTCTAATTAATGATATTTGTGGCAAGTGGGAAAAACAGACTCATATTGCTTGAAAGATGAACTACACTCACTGCGGCTGGACTAAGCCCAAAGATTGCCTTGTTAACTTAAAGTAATTTTGTTGTTTAGCTCAATAAATAATACAGTTGACAGTAGGAAGTTGGATTTTCTATCTTATATGCAGAATGATGCATGGCAACTCTGCAACTACCATATAACTATTATATAAACTATTAATAAACTTTTTTAATTACAAAGCCTCTTACTTTTTGTCTTTTGTTATTTTAATCTTCTCTAAAAGTTCAAAGTATTAATTCTGTACAACTGCCCTTTACTCCATGTTTTACATTTATGAGAAGTGTATGTGACTCAATAAATAATATAGTTGATAGAAGTTAACTGGATTTCTGTCTTATATGCACTGCAACTCTGTAATTCCTATATAAAGTATATATATAAATAACCATTACATGTTTTACACTAATGTGAAATGTATCTGAG
>JBBJLS010000006.1:5976208-5992953 GCA_037577275.1 Bryconaethiops microstoma | reverse complement strand
ATTTTGAGACCACTCACAGTATGTGAATTTCTTTTTTCTTTCTATTTTTCCTCCTTACTACAGTGAGATGATGACAGGGTGATTTAAAAAAGAGTGTGATTTCATGCTGTGAAAAAGAACTGTAATGAAAATAAATGAAAAACTAAATATAAAATAAAATATATGAAATAAAATATTGACCTGCCGTTGTATGTGCCCCCCTTAAAACAGACTGGCCCACCTCGGCCAACCCTGATAATTTTGGTCTGGAACCACCACTGCTTGACTCTGACTAAACATCACAGACTTGGACTTTGATTTGGACTTGAGCTTTATGACTTGAAGAGACTAGAGACCCAAACTGGGAGAAATATGGGAATGTGAAGTGTCTAGCCACAGACAGGGCTCTGTACAGTTAGCTGTTTTTCATCTACATTCATTAGATTCCTAGTGTACCCAGGAACTACCAAATAATTGTAGTTAATAGAAACCATTAAGAGAAACAATACCAGTAATAATATTTTTAATTAGCTCTTATTTTGTCAGACAAGTATGATTAGCATTAGAATTCATGTTTGTCTCTAAGAGGTTACATAAGTCCAGAGGATGTGGACTTATTTTCACAAACAGCATTTTAATATTCATCATCATTTAATGAAGTTTATGAAGTTTTTGAGAATAAGTTTAGTAGTACATTGTATATTGTTTTAGCCTACTTTTCATGTCATAAGTAGTAGTTAAACAACTTTACTTTATGTTTATGCCGTTGTGTCTGTTATCCATGTGCCATGTATTTAGTCATTTATATAATTTTTTTAAATATGGATATAGTTTTGAGAGAAATTTGCCAGATACTTATTATGAAACGGGGCATATTACAATTACCATCATTTTGGTGTTTGTTGTTAAATTTGATAATTTACATATTTTATAGTAAAATGCATTACTGTTACTATAATATTTGGTCTTTGGTCAGTTATTGGTCATTTTTGGTCAGTGTTGAAATGGCATTGTTTGCTGAAGAATGCATACTGACCCCTTTAGGACTTGACTTGAGACTTGCCTGTATTTACTCAAAACTTGAGAGGCAAGACTAGACTCTTTATAGACTAACTCAGTTACTTGTACCCACCTTTGATACTATTAGTGGCCCCTTACAGCCTGCTAAACAAGAGTGAGTGAGCGAATGAGTGTGAGTGAGTTACAAGCTATTCCCATAAGGTGCCTTACCTTCTAAAAACCAAACAGGATGTTCCTTGCTTAAGTAGCTGTCATCAAAAAAAAGCCTTTGCCCTTTTTTTATATAGAATTATATGTCAACCTGTTTTAAATTCTGAACATTAGATGCATTCTTTCCTGATCGACAACCAGTATGATTGCCGTGCAGTGAATAATTAAAGAAACGACAGTTCCCATGAAACTATTTGAATAAACATTCTGACGATCTCATTTATTTTCAGTTCTTTGTGACCCACTTCTACATTGTTCCAAAGAGTGTTTAAAATTTCTCTCTCCTCCACCTGCTCTGTCTATTACAGACAATATCCTTTCATAAATAAGGCTCCAGAGAGAGCCATTAATTATTGGGAGAGAGTCATTACATCTCTTCCGCAGTCTGAATAATGAAGCACTGTGGAAACTCGCACATACTCACCATTAATATATTCATTACTGAGGCTCAGCCTTGGCCTGCCCTCATCCCGGCCAAGGATCCAGCCACCTAATCATCCTTCTCCAGCTGCAGCACTGCCACCAGCCTTTCTTCATTATCACGCTGGCTCTGATGCCGTCACCAAGCCAAACACACTTAATTGGCGTGGCCTTTATGGACGCTTAATTTTCAGAGCTATGCGTGAGGCCGCAGGGACTGCGTGGTGATGAGTTGGAGAGTGGAAATAAGGTAGCAGTGTGGAGAGCAGTGTGGTGCTACTTTTTCAGGGAGCAGGAATGTATAACCAAGCCATGTTATGCATGCTGGCGATCATGAAATCAAACTCAAATGTGATGGCCAACTTGTACATCCAAAGGATTGACTGGATCCTTTCCCTGTTTAAGATTTTTCCAAATTGCTGAATTTTTAAGTTTTTCAAGGGCTCATGAAATATCTTCTTAAATGTTAATGGTTCTCAACAGGCATTTCTATTCACCAGACTTCCTTTGAAGGCTTCTAAATTGAGTGCGTCTTGTCAGGTATCGGCCACAGACAAATTCACACATACACAATGCATGCAGCATCTTAATAGTGTTGTGCTGACTAAAGGATTAAGCTGTCTGTGGGACTGGGGCCACAATGGGAAGCAAGCTGGGAAATGATGTTTGCCTTTGTTGGGCTGTAGATGCAGAAAGTGCTGTGATAGGAACTCCTGTTGAAGATGCTGCTTGCAGAGGAGAAGGAAAGTGGAGGAATGCAGAGCTGCCTCACACATTTCCATATGTTCTGTCTTAGGAGCTTTAGCATCAAGACGCCCTTGGCCTTGTCATAAATATTATCAGCATATGATATGACAAGAACCTTGGAATAATCCACTAAAGCTTTTGGGCACGTTGTTGAAATGTATGTACTTTCAATAGGAGGCAATAAGGGTTGTGGTGTGTGTGTGTGTGTGTGTGTGTGTGTGTGTGTGTGTGTGCGTGTGTGTGTGTGTACATGTTGAGCCATGTTTCATATGTATAGGTGCAATTTCTGCAAAACCTAAAATTTGAATCAGGGTCAAGTTGGAATATATTGGTTGGACTGCCTCTCTTACCCTTGAATAATGAATAATTCATGGTTAAAAGATTGATAGGCAAAATATGAACTGATCGTTCTCAGTATAGTACATCAGTACCTTCCTGAAACTGCTGCATCAAGGTTGAGTTTATCCTTCAACTCATCTGTTTGTTCTATTCTCTTCTGGCAGAACGCTATTGGTTTTCAGTAAGAGGAATGTGTACTTTTTACAGGGCTTTGACTACATCCTATTTATTACATTTTGTTGCTATCATAACAAACCAACATATCTCTGAAATGGTAACTGTATTGGAAAAAAGGAAGCATCAGTTAAAACACGACAAGATTGTATTCCAAATATTACTTGTAGACAATTTCTACTTGTGAATTTGTCCTGGAGTTTTCAGAAAAATGAGCAAAAAGCATTTTGATATGACAGTAATTTATTTGTTCTGATAATTGAATGACTTAAGAAACCTCTTCAGACTTAAGTACATTCCCAAACACAGACTCAGAATAGATCTTGCTCATGAATATTGGTCTACAACTTTCTTGTGGTATGTCTTTATTTACTGTGTGTTTTGTTTTTAAAAATGAACTATACTAATGACTTTTTGCAGTCTTGCCCTGACATGGTCCTTGAAATATTTAGTGCTTGATGTTTGCTGAAACGAGGATGAGCCTGTGACACAAAGTGCCAGTGTTGGAAGGACTGAGGACACTGAGGAGCCAGCTGCTCCTTTTTGTTTAGTTTAGTTTAGTTTTTTTTAAACATTCACATCACTCATATGTCCTCTCCATCCAACTGCTAGTATAACTATTTTTTCACAAGTGCTCTCAGCTGCACAAGGTCAACAATGCTTCACACATTCACTCTTATGCCAGAGAAAGCAGCAATTGACCTATCCATGCATTTTCCACACACAAATGCATTCTTTCAGAGCAACTGTTGCAAGATTGGCCAGGCTTTACAGAACACTAGAAAGAATTTAACCTAGTTCTTTTAAGTTGGATTTTAAACTGGCTATGCTGTTTCCAATTTTATTCAATATGAAAATTGTGCCATAAATGTCCATATTTTGACAAAAACAAACATGTGTACTACAACTTCTCATTAGATTATCTAAAGCTTGCCCAACCTTTGCTAAGAAAGGTCAACTAGCACAGGTTTAAAACAATTGCATTAATTCTCAGCATTTTCTTCTGTGTGCTTTTGTAAAAGTGCCTGTCTTCCAGGTATGGCAGGATCTGCCACTGTTCGGTATAATTTTGCTCTGAGAGCTACTTCTCCTGTCCTGTTTTCGTAAAGTTGTGCTCTGCAGAGATTTCAGATGAGCCAAACACAGTATGACAGTTTCAGTTTCAGAAAAGTAAAAGATTCGGCCCAACTATGTGTGTTTGAACAAATACGCCCGTGTCAACAGCTTGTGCAATGGCAAACAGGCTACTTGTAAGAGATCAAGTGGAGTGCACAGGCGGCATGTCAACAAATTACCTCACCCAGCTGCTATGCCCAGGCTGCTGATCACCACGCCAAATCAAAACAAACATAATTACTGCCACCTCATAGAAAAAAAGAACGCACATTTTGTAGCTGTAAATCCACTTCACATCATCTGCATAAACTGTTTATCAAATGGCCAATTAAAAAACATCCACGAGTCATTGTTTATCAACAGCGCAGACTCACTTTTCTCTTTTCATTTGGATGTTTTCATTTTTATCGCTTTGCCAACTATAGTAGTGTACTTTGTTGATAATTTCCTGGGACGATATTGGGAGTTGCTGCTAAATATGTAAATTGTTTGACTTATTCTGTTTGCTCTTTCTTGTAATCTTCCAACCTGGGGTAGCTAACATGAAGGTCCTGTTCTTTTTCAGTAGTACAGTGGCAATTTGTGGCCTGGTGATGTGTGTGCTTCTGGTATTGATGCAAACAAAGACAGTGGTGATGAGAGGACATTTGATCAGAGTAGGTGATATGACTCACAGCCCACCTAGAAATCTGTAGATGCTTTTGCATTGCACACAAAATCTGCCTGCTGTTCTCCTGGCATCGTTTGAGTATCATTTTAGATTCTCAAAGAATGATCTTCTAATAATACTGCTACTAATAATGAGTTCATTAATGTGTACACACGTCGCTCTATCCATAGTTCAGATACAGAGAGTAATGAGGGCTTTATACTGCAGAGTTGCATGCCTCTTTTTTTGCCTGCCTAACTGTGGGTCATTAAAAACTGTATTGTAATTCTCTTTTCTTTTATCATTTCCTCTGTGGGACTGGATACTTTAAACAGCAGTTGCAGATGCCATCCATGTTTCTCTCCATACCCTCCTCCCTTTTTGATTATTCCCTTTCAAATGAGAGTCATTGAAGCTATTTGACACATCCAATTCTTATGCCATAATGACACTATAGTGCCATACTCAGATATGTCTTTACAGCAGCCCTGGCAGTTGTCTTTACTGAGGTACAGTCTGTAAAATAGGCACAAGTTGCCCATCAAGGATGTTGGTAATTGCCCTATTCCATCCTAATCATGTCCCGCTCAGGATTCATGTCTATTTTCTCCTCCAATTCATGATCCTGTCAAGATGTTGAATTACTGTTAATGCATCTTCCCAACTCAGCTGCCGACTGCATTGTCTCACAGTGTGACTTCTTGGTTGGATGAAGCAATAATGCAAAATGCAGCAAGACGATATCAATAATGTTTTAAAGTAGTTGGCAGCAGAGGGATAGATTCTCCTTGACTCTTGATAAATAGCAAGAGTCTCTAGAGTGCCTGAAAAGTTCCTAAATGTTTAATCATTGCTTTGAATAATTATCGATGGTTGATCTTACAAACTTGATGTGTGCACCTTCTATATCACTTGAGAACAAGACATAAAACAAGCTTGCAAATTTTATGCTTTTTGAAACATTACAACATTACTGAGGCTATTTGTTGAACCCAAGTTCCAAGGAAACCAGGTCTGAGAATAACACCATTTTCAGGTCATCTGGATGTGAACCTTAAAGGAATTCTACCAAAATGTTAAGGCTACAAATACAGAAAGCTGACAGAGTCCCATCAATATTATGCAAATTAGATTGTGCTAACTGGTACGACCTAGGTTTGATTTATTGTTAGCCATCTTTTGTCTTTGTGGGTGAAATATTCTTTTAAATTAAGGGGTTTTATTTAGCTCTAATTCATGGAGTATAATGCAATGCACATCTAATTAGGCCCTAAATCCCTTTTATTGCTTCGTACTTCTTTTTTTTCAATTCTGTATTTAAGTCTGTTGCCAGGGGACCTAAACATAATTTTATGTTCAATTTAATTAGTCATGTTGAAAATCATAATTAGCTGTGTTCACAGATAAGAAACGTTTTGGGTTTTGATATGACCTGTCATTATCACGGCTGGCACTGGTACCCTTCATATCTACAATTACAACACTGTGTCACAGATCTAAAAAGATTAATTAGTGAATCTTTGAGATCAGTGTTTGATCCTTCATCTCAATTTCACTGATAGATATTAAAAGTGTCCCTCTCACTGCAGCTAGTAACACCAGAATTGAGGAAAGGTTCTGCTTATTCTCAGTCGCGAACACACAAAGCCGGCACCCCGGTGTCACTAATCTGAACTGAACAAATCGACTGCAATGTTTTAAAAGGAACAGATCAAAAAGACCAGTTTCAAAGTGTTGAGGACATACACTCTTGTGCAGCAAAGCAACAAGCATCCATGGCCAAACTTTTAAGCTCCTCCATTTGATCCACTCTTATTTTTAATTTGCTTTTTCATCCATGAACAAAAATGGTACTTTTGAAGATATGTCTCCTTCATTCTTGTTTCCTGAGAAAGAAAACCATCTTTTCAGGTCGTTGAATCTAATTACTTCCATCTCTTAAATCTAATGCTATCAGAACAGCATCTGTTTGGAGACTCACAGATGTGCAGAAGTCATGCTTTCAGGTGAACTGATACAGATATTAGTTGCTTACTTGCTTTTCACAGTCAACAAATTTGGCATGCAACAGGGTGTAGCTGCAGAATAAATGGCACCTTTGCACCACAACATCAGCCACAACATTAAAACCACTGACAGGTGACGATAATAACATTGATTATCTCATTACAATGGAACATGTCAAGGGGCTGGATATACTAAGCAGTGTGAACAGTCAGTTCTTGAAACTGATGTGTTGCAAACAGGAAAAAGAGGCAAGTGTAAAGATCTAAATGCTCATGCTGACCCCAGTCAACTGCCAAAAGCACCTACAATGACCATGTGAGCATCAGAACTGGACCATGGAGCAATGGAAGAAGGTGGCCTGGTCTGGTGAACCACATTTTCTTTTACATCACGTGGACAGCCGGGTACATGTGTGTCGCTTACCTGGGGAAGAGATGACACCAGAATGCTCTAAGGGAAAAAGACAAGCCAGAGGAGGCAATGATCTGCTGGGAAAAATTGGGCCTTAGTATACATATGGATCTTAACTTGACAAGTACCACCTACCTATACATTGTTGCATATAAAGTACACCTCCTCAGGGCAATGGTATTCATTAATGGCAGTGGCCTCTTTCAACAGAAAAAAAAGTACCCTTTCACACTACAAAAACTGTTCAGGAATGGTTTAAACAACCACACGTTGACTTGGTCTCAAAAGTCCTCAGATCCCAATCCAGTCGAGCATGTGTGGGATGTTCTAGACAAACTAGTGCAACTTATGGAGGCCTCACCTCACAACTTATAGGACTTAAAGGCTCTGCTGTTACACCATAGCTTACCTTCAGAGGTCTTGTGGAGTCCGTGCCTTGATGGGTCAGAGCTGTTTTGGCTGTTTTGGGGACATACACAATATGAAGCAGGTGATTTTAATGTTATGGCTTATCTGTTCATTTTTCATAATGACACGGTTATAGTAATACTATGAGAATATTTAACCTGTTTCTAGCAGCTATTTACATTGTATGTAAGCATCTAGTGAAATTATATGATTGTCTCTATTGTTTCAAACGTTATTTTTTGAATCAAGCAAAATTATCTGCCAGTTGTTTGACATATGCAAAAGGTTGGACTCAAATGCCTTGTCAAATGCCATGTTTTGTGGCATTTAAGTGAAAATAAAGTACACATTCTCTACAGAGAACGCACTTCTCCTAATCCACTATTACTGTTTATTTGAGTTTAATGTACTGGGGTAAAATAAAGCATACATTTTAGCTTGTCTAAACGTTATGGTACATTTCATGTTATGTTTTATGTAACATTTATTTATTTTTTATAACATTTATTTATTTTATGTTAAACTCTAAGCAAACAGAAATGTTTCCTAGTTAAGTCTGCTCACTGCAGAGGATGTCATTGTCAACTTTTAAAGCAAAAAAACAAGCTTTTTCTATAAATTGTAAATACAGCTAGAAATGGGCTAAACAATCGTATGCCATTCTTACTACAGTCTCTAAATTCCCAAACATCTATTTACAGCAAAATATTAGATTTATTGACTAGATTCAGTATGACTCCTTTCGGCATATTTTTGTACATGGTAGAAGAGCAGAACAGATATTTCCCTCCTGATTGTGTAGTGTGTCTGAGCTGCCCACTGAATGCCAGCCATCAGTGGAGCTGCAGCGAGAGCTAAAAACACATGAGCTGTGTATTACAGAGTGTCAGCTTATCAATTATTGATACCTTGTGGATGTGTTATGAGGGGCATTTATCTAAATGTAGCACTCACAATAAATCGGAATTCTTCTGAGCGCCATGTCCACACGTACACAGGTATTTCTGAAAACTGAGGTTTATCTCTGCATTTTGGACTTTTGTCCGCATGTAAATGGAATGTTGGGTAAGTGAAAACAGAGGTTTTTGAAAACTCCAGCCAAAGTGGCGATTTTTGAAAATCTGCGTTTACGTGTGGACAAGAAAAACATAGATTTTGAAATAAGGACTGTTTCGCGTCATACTGTGCCAATCATATGACATTACAGTATGTATCATATTTACATTAGGTTTTCATCTACAATTCCCAACATATAAAAAAAGTACTACTGCTCTCAACCTTGTTAGGAGTTTTAGCATGTTTATACTCATGCATGGCGTTACTGTCCATCTAGTATGAAGGACATAGATGCCAGAGTCAGCTTTGGATGCTATTATATTAAACACATTAAATTAAACACACTGTCTCTACCCACTGACTCTAGTAATGACGTCCCCCCTCCAAGGCTTCTGATTGGTCACCAATGCTATATGGTTTAAGGTTAAATTGCCACCTGCTGCCTTGGCATGCATTTGACAGCGTTTTTTGTGATTGTGTGTTTTTTGAAAATGTGCTTATGTGGATGCAATTTTTTTTTTAAACGAAAATGGAATATCTCCATTTCAGACGTACCTGTGTATGTGTGGACATGGCCTTAGTTGACTGTCTTTATTTGAGGGAACGCCCAGATCAGAGCAGGAAACAGATTTCAGTCGAAATTCGCAAAGTCCTCATGAAGACATGAGCCTTTGAAATTTCACATGGGTGAGCTTGACAGCATACATTTTAGAGGGGAGATGGAGATGGGTAAAGAGAAAAAGAAATTGAGAGGTATTTTCTCTGAGAAAAATGAAAGATGGTTAGCAAGGCAGGAGTGTGTCTCGTCGTGGCGTGCTCGGAGAGTGAGGCGAGGCGCAAGATGCGGGTTCCAGAGATGGATTTTTATTATAAACGACACACAGACTCTACACGTAACAAAACAAAGAGGCACAGGGGCCTTTAAACACAAAAGGATACAAGAGGAACAGGTAGCCTAAAGGTAATTGTGAGGGTTGACCAGCAACTAAGACAAGAACTCAAAGAACTTAAATACACAACAGACAAGAACAGAAACCAATGACCTAACACAATCACTAGAACTAAAACACAAGACAGCTGACAAACGTGACTAGATACAAAACATGTCATGATAAAAGTCTCCAATATGAAGTCAAACAGCAAGACATGACAGAGTACAGTGTATGAGCTGTGTTTGGAGTAGGTGGGTGTAACACAGTGTCACTATCTATATCAAAATATGCAAATCTGCATCTGCATTCTCTAGTGAGCATCATATACACCAGCAGTGGAGGTGGTCTGACAAAACCAAATTATATGCTGTTGAAAACTTTTGTTTTGTTTTGTCTGATGGGTTGTGAGATAATCAGGGACTGTGTATGTTCTCTAGTGTATGTTCTGCCTAGGCTGGTGTGGAATAGGAATGGCTGAATACTCAATACACTGTCCTAAATGTATTCAGATATGTGTTTCGTTACAATACCTAAGAAATATATTCAGAATACATTTAGAAAAGAGGTGACACTTTATTTCACTGTATGTGCTCTGTAGGTGCATACATTGTCCGTTAACTGCAACTGAACACAACAGATTCTAAACCTGGCACAAATCATTTAAATGGGGTTCCAAAGCTTTTTTTTCTCCCCTCACTTGTTTTAGTCCATTGCTACTTCCATGATTTCTTTATTCTGAGTACATATTTCTAGTATTCTGACTCCAATACATCCTTGTCTATAAGTTACAGGCATATAGGCATTCCTGGTCAATGTGTGTTTTGTTGATTTTCTATGTGAAAAATAGGTACGCATCCTCTGCAGATACACTTCTGTACATTTTAATGCACAGTTACCATTTATGTGCAGCATTTGAAAAACTAGCAAATCATTTTCTTCCTATAAAGGATTTTCACTTAGAAAATCAACTAAACATTATTTGACAGAATGTTTTGGACTAGGAATTTTATGTAAATCTTTATATAGGCAAGTAGACGTGGGGCACGTCAATTTTTCACTGTTTAATCATAATGTAGTCAATAAAAGCATAACTATACTGCTTTCAGAGGATGCCTCACTCAGTCATACTGAGGTAAAGGTTTGGATATAATTTTGACATGATAACTGCTCAAACAAAAGAAGCTTAAATGTGTGGAAAGCTGTGTTTATAGCATATTACTTCAAAGGCCGTAGACTTTGTGAATTTGTGTTCAGTTGAGTACTGTGGGATTATTTTGGAGCTTATTATTAATAGGGCTGTTTAGGTCCAGTTAACAGGACCGAGCTCAGTGTATAGGACAAGTGATAGAGGCACATGCACAAGCAGTTTAGGCACAATGGGATCGTCCAAAGTCGGCTCAGAATTCTCTTTTTCCTTCTCTGCCTAGTGTGTCTTCTAGTTAATTACTGCCTTTGAGTGATTCCTCTATGGTCAGCTGCAGGAAAAGCAGGTAATTAGCAGAGTAATTTCTAAATGCAAATGGGAGGGGAAAGGAGAGTGTGACAGAGTGGCTGTAATTCAGAGTGCCATGGAAAAAAATTGAGAAAATAATGGGAAACATAAAAGACTTCCTGCCCTGCACTGAAATGACATCATTTTGCATGTTGTTTTTTCTTTTCATTTACCCCAACTGATCTCTTCCTATTTCACATCATCCTCTCTCTCTCTCTCTTTCTCTTTCTTATTCTGTCTTTTAACTCTCAGTCCCTCTCCCTTATGCTCAGCTCACTCTCTTACTCCCTGTACTCCTCTCTTGCTCTCTTCACAGTTCATCAACAGCCTTGAATAATTCACCATGCAGTAGACATGGAATGCACCTCTGCTGAAAGATTCATACTCTGCACTGACGGCGCCCCGGCTGCCATAATATATTGAGGGCTATTTGTACTTCATCCACGCAAGCAAAACGCAATTAAAGGCAAGAGAAATAAATAAGAGTAATGATAGTGCTCTCTGCCCAGGAAGGGCCTGACAAAGTCAGATTGGACTGCAGCACTAAATATAGCCACCGTGCTCTGCCATCCCAATTAAGTAATGTAGTCAAACATGTAATTTACCTCCACGCAACCTGCAATTTCCCTCCCTGGCCCGATATTGGGTCTAAATGGTGTCATCCTGACGGCTGACTGGGTGTCAGCAGGGTTTGATCCCTGGGCTGCGGGTCCATTTCTTTCCATCTCTCTTTAGCCACAGGCTGTAATAGCCTCAGAAAGAGGAGAGAAGCAATGTGCCCAGTACATGTGCGAAGGAAATGGAGAAATAATGGAAGAGGACACTTAAAAGGAAAAGAGGAGAGGAGAGAGAGAGAGAGAGAGAGAGAGAGAGAGAGAAAGAGAGATAGATAGAGAGAGAGAGAGAGAGAGAGAGAGACTGTGAAAGACTGAGAGAAGAAAGTATTTGAGCAGAAGAAAGTGATGAGAGATAGAGTGTATATGTGTGTTTGGGTGTGTGCGTGTGTGTGTGTGTGTGTGTGTGTATGAAATAGAGTCAGTGTGTTGATGTGTTTCTGTGTTGTTTCCTGCAGCGTGTCAGAAACATTGTTGTGAAGTGTAATAGAGCAGATCTAATCCATGTCCAGAAAGCTGCTCTTTTTAGAAGACTAATCATTCAGTTTGAGTACTTTAATGCTGACTTATACAACTTATACAAGTACTAGATCAGTTTTAAAATGTGTATAGTGTGATATTCTGGGCTGTTTTTTGTATCTTTTTAAGAACTATTTTATGGGATTATTTTGTACTCTGTTTACTATTGCCTTATGATTATAATAATTATATTTATATTGGCTTTAGGTTCTGACTAGTTTTGTACAGAAGCCATGTAATGTCAGAATTAATCTGGTCCTCTATAGGGCCATTTTAAAGGTTCTTTATAGAAATACAAATACAAAACATGCCCCAACATGGAGAAGAATCATTCAACCGTGCAAAAATGTAAGTATTCAAATGCCATGGTTCTATATATAACAACTGACCTGACCTCAGTGAGGAAATCCTAAAGAATCAGTTTAAAGCAATTCTGATCTGAATACTGAGATACTCTTGTTTAGCAACAGTGCAAAGACCAACATTGCAGTATGATCAACAAAAATATACTGTGCAGCTCTACACTATAGTGTGAACCATGGTTTTCAGTGCCTCTTTCTGCTTTCAATAGGCTCAAAATATGGATTTAGGTTTCGTGGTTTGTGAATTGATCTACACTGACACTCTGACTGCCTCAGAATCAGATGCAATTCAAGATCAGATCAAAATGCAACTTGGCCTGTTTTCTTTTGTCTACTCTCTAGGATTTATGTGTTAATCGAATTGAACGGGTGCAGGAATATTAAATATTGAAGTTTCTATGGAAGTTTCCTGAGAGGGTCTACTTGTCAGATTTGCTTATTTTGCCCCTCTATTAAGTGTCTGCAGAAGCCAGGGGCATCAATCACCCCATGGCAGGCATAGATAGCATGGGAAAAATCATAATGCTCCTTCTTTTGAACAGAAAAAAGAAAGAAAGAAAATAGCATTTTTAATGTTACAGAAAAAAGCAGTTTGGAGAGTTGGGAATTTGGGGGGGATAGTGTACCAGGAGATTTCAATCAGCTTGTACTTGAGCATTCTCAACTTTTGATAAATATTAAATAAGCTGGCAGAAGATCAGAGCGGCAAAAGAGAAGGAAAAGGAGCTGAAGATCTTGCCTCAGATAAAAAAGTTCTTCAGTCTGGTGCACGGCCTTAATATGCCCGCTGCTTCCTGAATTGCAATCAGGCCAAGGAGACACGATGAGGACATGGTGGTAAATCATGCTGCTGGTATTTACAGGAGGAACCAACGACAACAAAATATCCCTGACTTTCACTTTTAATGTCAGGTCTCAACCTGTGATTGCACATTAGCTTGACTGATTGGAGCGCCCTGACAATTGTAATTATTCCGGTGTCTTCAGACAGGCAAGGGCAATCTGCACAGATAGGGGGCAGCCTCCGTCTCAATTAGTGTGCTCCCTTTGATCGCCCCCCACTCGGTCATTCGCTCACTCTGAAGAAAAACACTTCAGTGACTCCATGAAGGACAGGAGGAGCTGGTGGCCCACCCAGGGCGACCCGCGGATGTGTTGCGTCCTTGAAGCAGTGGCGGCCGTGTTATTGAAAATACAGCAGCATGTCTCATGAGGCCTCAGCTTGTGAAGTCTGAAAATTTGCCTTTTGAAGCCTTGAGGTCTTGGCTTGTTTTCAAAAGGCATATAAGAACAGCAGGCCCATTCCAAGGTCGAACATTCTGCTTTACTTCTGATCCTCCGATACTGAGCGCTGAAAAGTAACTGATCCAGCAAAACTGCATTGCTATGCTGACATGCTTTGCGAACACAAAGTATGAAACCGCACCCCTGATGTATATGTAAGACTGATGTTTGCTGATGTTGGAAAATGACCTAATATAAAAAAAAAATAGAGATGGGAGCAACATAACTTCCTGAATGCTAAATCTAGTTATAAGGCAAGTTAAGATTACACAGCAAAAATGACATTTAGTCAATCTGAACCCAGATATAAAATAAAGTTTACTTAAATTAAATAATACCCTTTAAATATCTATGTTGACAAAATTTGTTTGATTATTATTTTGCCAGTGCTGTGCAAAACTTGCCCAACGTCCAAAAAAAAAAATTTCTGGACAAAGGTCAAGATGATATGTGTTAGTGCAGCATCTCCAAACTCACTTCAGATTAGTAAGCATTTGTTAATGAGCTCTGTTGGGAGTATTGAGAACATGGAAATCACAAAAATGTGCAGAGCTGTTTGCCTCCAGGACCAGGGTTGGGAAAAACTGTATTAGAGCACTTCTCTGCCTTACATCTCATCAGTCCTCTAGATACTATTATAATATGAGTGCATTTAGCATTCATCCTACCAGAAAGTCCTGCGATGTGCTTCAGAATATATCTAAAAACCTTTAAAGCTACGCATGATCATGCTGCTGTGATCAATTTGTCCTCCTGTGACCTGGTTAAGCATGAGTGTGTCCCTGAGGAGGATGTCATTGCAGACCATGGAATTGGACTCTCTCTAACCCACAACTTCAGACCTTAGAAGAAGAGCTTCAACTGGCGTTCTGACATATTCTGATTTCGTTACATTGCCATATGCGTAATAAATTGAAAAATTTACATTTTGTATTAGCAGGTTTCGGACTGACTGTGTAATAATATGACGCACATGGGAAAAAATGTTTAGGACGATTTTTCTCAGCCATCTATAAAACTAATCATGTTTCAGAAATGGAAATGTTTCATCAAACTCAAATCATAATCATCTATACCGTCCAACAGTGCGCAGACACCTGTTCAATCACGCTTTTTCTTAATTCAGGAATATTAAAAAGTTTGTTCCTCCTTTTCTGAAGTAACAGCATTTATTCTGGGAAGGCTTCCAGCTAGATGGTTTCCAACTAGAACTTTGTTGTGAGAATTTGATAGCATTCCATCACAAGAGCATTAGTGAGGTCAGGTACTGATGTTCGATGATTAGTTCTGGCTCACTAGAGCACTCCAGTTCAACCTAAAGGTATTGGAAGCTACTCCATCTTTGCAGGGAATGCAGTTTCACTGCTCCACGGACCCCAATACTGGGGGCTTTAGCTGACATTTAGCATTAGGGTCTGTTTGACCACCACAAAGAGCTCAATTCCACTGGCAATTGGATATAATAAACAGCTCCATGTGTGCAACTGGCCTGTGTCAGCAAAGAGCGCAACTAAAAGTAAATAAATTTGTTAATCAAAAGATATGTCCAGACACCTACAAACACATATTATAGATTGAATGTGTAGAACAGAGGTGTCTATTTTTCGTCCGCGGAGGGCCAGTATAGCTACAGATTTTCATTCCAACCGAACAAGTTCCATTTGGTTAATTCACTGGGGACAATCTTCAAACAATTGACCGTTTGTGCTCCTTCTTATTAACATGGACACCTGCAGCTACACCGGCCCTTTGCAGATAAAACTGGACACCCGTTATATAGAATCTCCACTTCTGACAGGAATATCTGCATGAGATGTCATGTGGAAACAATTAGCTTATAATTACTCCACATTCAGTTCACATTTCCAACCTTTTTCTCTATATTTTAATGTTGAAAAAAGATAAAACAGGGTAAACATGTATTCAAATAAAAACAAAAAAAATTATATTATTTATATCAGATTAGATTATGATCATTATAAAGCATGTTTTCCTAGTGAATCTACAGAGGGTTCTTGAACCAGCTGCTACATACAGCAACACAGACACACACAGACACACACACACACACACACACACACACACACACACACAAACACACACACACACACACACACGCCTGCACACAAAGTCACACACACACACACACACACACACACACACACACACACACGCCTGCACACAAAGTCACAGACACACACACACACACACACACACACACACACACACACACACACACACACACACGCCTGCACACAAAGGCACACACACACACACACACACACACACACACACACACACATGCCTGCACACAAAGTCACAGACACACACACACACACACACACACATACTGTATCAGGTTGAGACAAGAAGAGACGTTAGCACGTCTACACACATATCTCGCACATAAAATTTTCGCCTCGAGGCGGCAGGTCTTTACGACTTCAATTTCAGAAACAAAACAGGGGTAGAAATTTCAGCAGCACGCCCACCTGCTTTTGGCTGTTCACCATTTCACAGGCAGAAATCTGCACAGGGGGAAAATATGAGCAGGAAGAGCACAAGGCTGACCTGAAAACACTACACACAGTGTGAGGTCAACGTGCCGCTGGATGCTGAATGGAAAGACAGCAGGCTCTCTCTCTCTCTCACACACACACACACACACACACACACATTTAACAGACACTGTCACACTCACAAAGGCCTTGCATTGCTCTCTTTGACACACATACATACACACACACACACACACACACACACACACACATACACACACACCAGTGATAGCGTAGGGCTGATGTACGTGGAAATGAAAGGATTGAAAGGAACAGACACACATGAGGAGATCAGCTGGAATTCGGAGGATTTTTAGGGATTTATTTAGAGCAGTTCTTATTTAGACTAGCATCTTTCGACAAACCTTGACCCAGACAAACTAATAATAAACTGTGCCCATAAATATTTTTGTTTAAAAATAGCTCTTGTTTCATCAGAAATACATAT
>JBBJLS010000006.1:5944288-5959054 GCA_037577275.1 Bryconaethiops microstoma | reverse complement strand
GATCCGGGTGATTCACCCGGGTGAGTCATGAATCACACAGTTCTATTCAATACGGTATTTTCGACAAATGCGCATGTGCGTGAGATGAAAATACCCCAAAGTTTCCCAGTAGGGGCAAGATCATTTAAGTCCATGTGTATGATGTGGCTCTTTGCGATAACACAGTAAAAAATGTGGCTCTTGGTCTCTGACTGGTTGGCCACCCCTGTACTATACCATTATTACATGTACTTTGCCAGTAACTGGGGTCCTATAGAATGCTGTCACTTCTTTTGTGAGAGCAGAATGCGAATATTCCACATGACTCAAACATTTCAAGGCCTTGCACTGAAAACGCGTGTCTCTTGCAGTGCCCAACAATGGCGGACTGCAAACAGGAGGCCGCATTTTCCTTGCCCCAGGAGAACAAGGAGCTGGAGTGAAAACGCTCTGCCGCCTCACATTTGTGACCGCAAGAGAGGTGCATGGTTAAAAAAGGAGGAGTTAGACATCACTCATTATGAATTTGACATGTTTTAAGATCCAAAAATGAATAAAGAAAACTGTTTTTCTTCTTGGGAAACACATTTGAGAAATGGAAAGTAGGAAGGCAGCTCTCCATACATTATGCAAAGTACAACCAGGAGAGCTTTATTAAGAGTCATTGAGAGTTTGGTGATATTTAACAAAACAGGTTCCACAGCATGGTAATGGCTCAGCTCTGATCTACGTGCCTCCATGTCTCTTGTTTTGTAAGTGTACAATTAGAATGAGAATCAGAATCACTTTACTGGCTAAGAACACTCAGTGGATTGGTTTGTACACAAATGAGCAATACAGAATACAACTACACTATGTGGGCAAAAGTATTGGAATGCCTGACCATTACACCAACAGGGTCTTTAACAGTGCATTCAAATACATCACCTTTTATATGGAGTTGTTCCCCTTTACAGCTATAACAGCTTCCACTGTGCGGCCAGTCAAGTTCTTCCACACTGAACTCGTCCAAACATGTATTTATGGATCTTGCTTTGTGCACTGGAGCACAGGTGTGTCCCAAAAGTTTTATCAATATAGTGTACTAAATAAAGAGCAAATTTGATCCAAGAAATTTATCATTAATCTCAGGTTTTGTTTTCATTTTTCAAACCATTTTAGAGCCTTAAATAAAAGTTAAGGTACAGATTTGGAGGTTCTGACAGCAAAAAAGGACAAACTGATGGCTTGCAAAAGTGTCCGAGTAGTCATCACTAGCATGTCAACATCGAGGGGAAATTCCAAGAATAAAGTCAGAGTTTTTAGAATGTATTTTTCATATATTTAGGGTTCACAGAGGTATTGACAATGTAAAGTAAATGTATAAATGTGTACAATAACATAAATTTATATGGAATATGAATTCAGCAGGTACGAACATTCGAATTGCAGACGTGTAACATAGTTTATGTATAATGTTGGTAGCAGTGGGACAGGGCTGGAAGAAGAATAAGGCTTGGACTAGCTCAGAAAGTGGCGCTGTGCACCCCCTTGGCCAAGCTCTGTCTCTGGGCGCTGTCAGCGGCGCGCACAGACAGATGTATGATCCTGGCCTCTCTCCTAATCTCCCCCAGCACAAGCTTGCGGCCGCTAGGCTAATGTGTGGATGCTGATAGGCTCTCCTGGCTGAACGATGATGAAGTCTAATGCTTTCAGCAGCACTGCGCAGGCATGTACCTTCTTCTCTCGCTCTCTCTCTCTCTCTCTCTCTCTCTCTCTCTCTCTCGCCCTTTCCCTCTGCCCATGCTTCAAAGATGTGTCCACTTTACTATATGTACAGAGCAGGGCCGTGTTTAATGGAATCTACTCAGGCGCTGCAGATAGCATCACCCATGGCTCTGCACCAGCACGATAAAGTGCAGCTCTCTCTTCTTTTGGAGTTGTTGGGAGCATCTCGGAGAGCCATGCCGGATGTTACATATTAATACTTTCTGACATTTCCTGTTGATAAGGAGCAAGGAATTTTTATTTATTTATTTATTTATTTACTCATTCTATTTACACCAAACTAAAACAATCTCTGGACAGTTTTCTGTTTTCTCACTAATATCTGATATGAGAGGTATTTATGTCTCTCTATGGCTTAATAACACATATCTGCACCTCAGCCGTATGTTCCCCTCTGTTGTCTTAGGGAGTATCACATGTCCTGAAATGGAAAACCAGATAAATAAACCGAGCCAGCCTACAATGTAAGGAACAACAAAATGATCCTGCCTTTTAACATGCTTTAATCATGTTTTATTATTTAAAACTGAACGGTTAAAATGTTTTCTTTTTGATTACTTAAGTTCAAGTTAAATAAGGCATACAAGACACTATTATTACATATAGTGCATGAAAAAGTACTGTATATGCTCATTTCAGATTTTCAGACTAAATTTAATGCAAGTAAATACAACCACAGTCAACCTTTAAAACATTTTCTGGTATCTCTCCGCACTCCAACCATAAACCGCCATGCATGGGTCTTAATAATAAAGTATATAATACAATTATCCAACCATTTTCCATAATACTTTGACACCATTATATTTCTTCTTATTCCTCCTTATTCCAAAAATCTGTTTTTTCCATCCTGAAAGCTAATTGGTCACTGTTGCCTAGTGCAGTTTGGCAATTAGCACACTGTGCATAATTGTTTGTACTGCCATAATATATATCTGCAAAATCTAGTCTTTTTAATTGAGTTTAGGCTACTGGGCAACTGAAACAACTATTCATGTGAAAACAGCACATCAGTCTCTTATCTGCATTAATATTTCTGCAGGGTGTAAACAGTGGCAACTTGTAGCCTTTCCAATAAAGATAGTGCTCACCCAAAGCAGTGCTACCGAACACACCCAGAATTCACTTTATCTCATGAAGCAGCAGTGGGTTTACTGTTCTTGTAGAGGTACTTGGAGGTCAGATTAGCTGATTAGTTTGGATTATGATGTTTTTTATTTGCTATTTTAAAGGCTATACCAGCTGCCATTTGTCAAAATGTCAGCTTTGGATCCATCTGTTGACTGTGTGTGAAAATTGTAGAATTTCCAAGTCAAAACTTTTTTTGGCCATCTAAAATTGTATAAACCTCATTACCTACATCATCCTCAAACCTCATAAACAGTAATAGAGACCAGGAGAATTTAGCAGTTTTATTTCATTTTCTTGTAATCTGTTTGTCATAACATAAACCCTATTGATAATGAAAATAAAATGAATAGCCCAGTAGCCTGAACATAGTCACGTCCATGACAGTCGGCGTGAAGTCAGGCGATTTGGAATGTACATAGTTATTAAAGTAGACTGCAGTCAATCCCTGCAAAGGACAATTTAAAGCAGTGGTGGTTAATCTCTGCAGCATGATTTGGAGTATTAAAGGAAATGTGATGTTATAGTGATATTCAGTCCTTTGTGGTAGAATCAGAGAACAAATTGAACTCATTTAACTTTGCCAGGACAGGGTCATCTTGTAACTATAGTCAGATGTGATTTATGGGTACCTTGCAATACTCATATGATTTCATTTAAAATTATGATTCTATACCTTTTTAGGTATGAGTGATTTTGAGTGAGGGAAATATAACAGTGAACATCTTACTGCTTATTTACCTAATGCTTTATAATCAAAAACGTTCTGAGATGATCACAAAACGTTACGAGATTTTGTATAAACTATAGTAAAGAGGACTGCTTTCAGACCAGCTAAAGCTAAATCTGACAATCATGATATCATCTTCTATACACCAATTAATTATGTGGGAGCATGTTGAGGTTTCACTGAAAGTGATTATAAAAATTGTTTTAATCGAAAAAGCAATCAAATCTGAATGACTACTCATAAAATCCCCACTGGCTGTGTGTTGTTATGCTTAAACTGGAAATGCAACTGGAATCATGAAAAGGGGTCATATTAATATCAATTAATATCGATTAGACAAGACGCACCCAGGCTTGATTGGTACCAGCCCTGCTGAATCTTAACATCATTTAAACATCATTTAAAATCATTTTAACATCATTTTAACATAATTTAATGTTAAGTGGGCTAGAATATCTCAGGAGATCTGCCACAATCAAAAGACATTATTGAAGAGATGAGAAAAGAAAATCATTGATAAAAAAAAAAAAGGTATGAAACAGTTATCAAGATGTTGGCTGCTATGAATAACCCAAACTCCAACAAAAAACACCTTTAGATGTAATAAGTGTTCAGAGCAATTCAACAATCAAAAATATTTGCAATGGACTTAATATCAAGTTCAGCAAGCACTCATTCTTCCTGTGACACTATGAACAGAAATATTATGAATGGGGAAAACCAGTGCTATGGTAGGCTTTGTATAATGGTTAATAACTAACTGTGTTTGCATTGCATTCAGCTATTATTCTGTTTCTACAAAAAAGATTCACTTCATAACAATACATCATATTTGTCTCAGCTCAGCAAGCAAATTGAAATAAAGACAAATTTATAGTTTAATTTATAGGCTGTTAGCCTTCTCTCCTTAGACTGTGGATGGGAATAAATGAACAGACTAGTCCTATTAGGTGTGTGCGTGTGTGTGTGTGTGTGTGTGTGTGTGTTTTTCATTTCACCACTGACAGGTTAGAATATCACCTGTGGGGTGGGATAATTTAGTCAGCAAGTGAACAGTCTTGAAGTTGATGTGTTGGACGTAGGAAAATCAGTAAGCGTAAGGGTATGAGGAACTTTGTCAACAGTCAAATTGTGATGGCTAGACAACTGAGTCTGAGCATCTACAAAACAGTGGGTCTTTTGAGGTGCTCTTAGGATGCAGTGGTCAGTATTGAACAAACAAGCTTTCAGGAAGGACAACCAGTGAACTGGAGACAGGGGATCTGGGTGCCCAGGTCTCATTTATGCACATGGAGGACGAATGCAAGGCCTTAAATTAAGTTAATAGAGGTCAGGATTGCAGCTTGCAAATGCTGACTCCTGTCCCCTGACCCCAGATCTCCATCCAATCAATGTGAAATGTGCTGGAAAAGCTAGTCCAATCCATGAAGTTCACCTTGGTGGCTTATTATTAGAAATAGGTCCTGCTAATATGCAATACATATGTGCATATGGGCATTGTCTCCAAAGTGAGGGTTTGAAAGAGCATTAGCATATCTGTGGCTGGAATAGCCAATGGAACCATAACTATTTCCATCACTTTAAAGGTCAGATCATTCTAGCGTTGCACAAAAGGCAATTCTGCAATCATCAGTCGATAAGCAAATCATGACTGGGAGTAGAGCGAGCAAAATAAATTCCCGATTGCCACCCAGCCTCATCCTTCCAACCTGACATGTTTTATTAACGTGGCCATGGCTTGCTGTCCATTCAGCTGGGGTGCTTCACTCATACAGAAGGCATTGCAGAACACTTCACAGAAAGCAAAAGCACTCTTTTTCTGTATCTCTAAAACTCCAGATGTCAGTGAACTGAACTGTATACAGATTGCTGAGAGCCAGTTTAGGTGCCCAAAAATGCTGGTATCTTTTCCTTTACAACTGAATGGCAAGTTGAGATACAATAGAAAGTTCTGTAGCTCCATTTCAGCAAAATCACATATGTTTCACAAGTGATTGTATGTTTTCCACACCTGATACGTCATAAGTACACACACAAATCATGTGAATGATGTATGACAACATGTGAGAAAATATTGTGCCCCAATATTGCACGTAACCTCAAGAACAGTGATACTGAAGTGCATTTGAAACAAATTGCATTTACCTTTTACTTACATTTTAATTATACATTTTTGATTAAGTATTTTAACTCTTAATTCACTAAATGAACTGATGTGCTGTATAATAGCTATCACCTTGGCTAATAGGAACAGTTACTTGTGATGAAATGTGGAAAGGGAATCTTCTGATGGTTCAAAGCCATATAAACTAGTGAGATCAGAAAAGTCCAAAACCAGTCAGATTAAATTATACTTTTTAATATTATCTTATCTTGAGCCTTTTCAAATATAAATCATGTCTTCAACACTGTGTATACAATATACACTTATCAAACACAATGACTATGATACTGCTCATTCCCACTCTGGCACTCTAAAAGTCCTTCTCATTAGCCTGGTTGCAGTGTATAGGTCTGGTTGCATGATAATGCTGAGTGCCATCGACTAGTGAATATTGAATAGACAGTAAGACAGATTGCTGCACTTACTGTTGGCAAATGTATTCAACCATACTATTGCCTCTAGCATCTAGACCAAGGCTAAAATGCCGTTAGCTCTGTCTAGATGCTTGGAGTGCTGCCTGTCTGAAAGCATTACGTCTCAGTGGCATGCACTTTTTGTTTAGAATGCACCAAAAGTGGGAGTCCAATACTGTCAATACGAAAGCCTCCAAAACTTCTTTGTACTCCATTATAACTGCTCACTCAGATACTCCACCGTAGCACTGTATTCCCCAGGAGACCTACTGGCATGAAGCCTCACCATTACACATCCCTACACCACTCATCCGTTTATTTCAACAGCACTTGCTCAACAGCTCAAACATATGACACTATGTGCATTAACCCTTCAAATTCTTAAATGATAAAAAAGAACATTGTAATTTTAGATGAATTATTTCTCACTTACAGTATTGAAACAAATAGAGAAATTCTGTCAAAAGTGTGGATTGTAAAACGTTCAATCAGTACCATTTCTGTGTTTCTAAATAGAAAAGGTGTTTTATGATTTGAATTTGATGAAATATTGTTTTGTTTTGTCAAAAGAGAAATTATCTGTTACCTTTTTGGCCCAATTTAGATTTACTGGCAGCAAAACAAATGGAAAGATCCAAGGAACAGACTGTAATTCATTACATAACATATGACAAAATATTGAAGGGAAATAATTAAACAAAGTAATAACAAGGATTACTAGACATGACTCACATTCAAATTCAGCTCCATTAAGATGACCACAGAGTGCAGGTGGTTTCTGATGAAGTATGAGAGAAATGTGATCAAAAATATTAGATCCCTCTTTAACTCACTGCATAATCATGCATTACTCTTTAGTCTTTATGTATTCCTTACAATTCTAATACATAAAACCTTTCTATGAGTAGATGTTTCTAAGCTGCTTTTTACTGCTACTATAAGAGAATTATGCATAGATGTTCTACTAACTTTACAGGCTCCAGCAAAATAGAAAATAATGCATTTTTCTTGTAAATGATGACCCAGAGTCTCGTCACTATGCTTTGCATAACCTGCATAAACTGAATAACTACATTTATACTGTATAAAGTGTATAATATAAACAAATGTATAAACATATAATGCCCATGCACATGATTTATGTAGATTTTATAACAATCCCTTTAAAATGTAGAAAGGATGCATGTAGCTCTTCCACATGAATTAGGTTTGTGGTGCTTCATAAGGATGAAATGAAATCTGGTGCAGCAGATGCTACATATGATAGACACTTGACACTCTGCCGAGCTTCGCTCTCTCTCAGCCCTGAGGATGTGCGCATGGAATATACTACGGAGATGATGAGCACGAACAAAAGAGACAGAGGTGAAAGTCTCACAGGCATGGAGCAGAACCTTTGGCTGAGATTTCAGCCCCCACCCAACCTCCGAGCCGACTCCCCACAAGATCAAAGTTCATGTTTCATTACCTAATTAAATATGAATTAGAGCTTATGGGATCACATCATGACTTCTGGACTGTTTTATCAACATTTGATGCATACGCAAGTACTCAAGGCCCCTGTTATTTATAAACATGCAGAGTAAACCAGATGGAAGCTGAACACTGGAAATCATCATATAAACTACTGTTCAAAAGTCTGGAATCACTTGCCATAGTAATTGCTTTAGTTAGTAGTAATAAGCAAAAATGGAAACAGTTCAAAGTCAAGTCACAAGTCAGAGCAGGCAAGTCTCAAGCTGAATCCTGTTTCCTAGACTTTGTGTCCTAAACAAATCAGCATGCTTTATTTGGCATAATATATTCCTTGCATATTTGCTAATCTTTCCCACGGCTGTCCATCTTGGCAAGCAGTACAAATGGAGGGTGAGTTGTGTGATGAAACCAAAAATACCACTGTGAACAAAGTTTACTGGAAAGAGAGCAAAATGATTGTGTCCTTAAACATTTATTTTCACTACAGAATCAAATACATCTCACTTGAGGAAAAAGTGAAGTTAGTCTGATAAATTACCACAGTGAAACTAAAGTTTAACTGCTGAGAGAGGTCTCATCAATACTCATTTGAAATGTGCCGGTTTACAGCTTATAAAAACAAACTTGAATACACACACGTGTCCTTCAAAATAGAATAAGTGAAGCAAAACTATAGTTGCTGACAAAACAGCATGAAAATGAATTCAATTAATTAGACATTTGATTTACAGAAACAGAGAGGTAAAATGTGCCAGTTGGGTAAAATGAATCAAGGTGTCATAAGGCTCTAGTCCATGTCACTGGTGTTCATCCACAACACATTTCAACTCGAAGTCTTGAAGTTGAACTCATCAGTTTCATTTCAAGTGAGTCCACACCTCTAGTGTAGTGTAGACTGAAATATATTACACAGCCAGAAGTATTTGAAGACCCCAAATCAATGGGTTAATCTCCCCATTACTATCACACCCATTACTTAAGTTAAAGTTGAAATTTATTATTATCATATGTACAAAGTACAGTGTACAGAGCACAATGAAATGCTTACTTGACTACCCTCTTCGCAGACAGAACATAAAGACATGAGACATAATACACATAAAAGACATAGCAGTGCAGCAACAATTACTAATCACAGGCTAAAGTAATCACCGTTTTAGCTGCAGGTTGCATAAATGTAAAGTGTCAGTGCAGTATAAAGCGTTGTGTGCTACAGTATTTCACATAGTATGAGTAAGGGACTTATTGCACAGAGAGAAAACCACAGTTACTGTGTGTTGAATAGTCTGATGGCGCTGGGATAAAAACTGTTTCTGAATCATGCTGTGCGTGAATTTTCCTGAGTCTCCTGCCTGATGGCAGGAAAGTAAAAAGTGGCAACGCAGGGTGGCTGGGGTCCTTCATGATGCGCTTGGTTTTTCTGAGACAGCGCGTCTTGTAAATGTCAGTTATTGCAGGGAGTGGTGTGCCTATGATCCTCTGGGCCGTTTTCACCACTCTCTGCAGAGCCTTTTTGTCCTGAGCAGTGCAGCTGCCATACTCGCCATGAGGATGGACTCCACAGCACACCTGTAAAAACTAGTGAGGTCAAAGTTGGACACCCTAGCCTACTTTAGGTGTCTGAGGAAGTGAAATCATTGGTGGGCTTTATTGGGGAGAGCTGCTGCATGTTCTGAGGACTTGAGGTTGGCACTGAGGGTGACCCCAAGGAGCCTGAAGCTGCTGACCCTCTCCACAGCACCTCCTCTGATGTAGATGGGGGGGATGAGCCGCATCCTGCCTCCTAAAATCCAACACCATCTCCTTAGTTTTGCTGATGTTGAGAGAGAGATTGTTCTACTGATACCACTCTGCCAAGAGTCTCACCTTCTCTCTGTAGGCCTTCTCATCATTGTTGTTGATCAGGTCCATAATGGTGGTATCATCAGCAAACTTCAGTGTCATCAGTGTGTCTGACTAATAGTACAGGAATATAAAGTCAGACGCACAGCCCCAGCAGTCTCTATAAACAAATGCTGGGTTGTATGATGGGTTGTATTAAAGAGCTGAGTGACTTTCAGTCTGGCACTCTCACATGATGCCGCCTTTCAAACAAGTTAGTTAACTTTCTGCCCTGCTAGAGCTGCCACAGGCAACTGTAAGTGCTGTTCAAAGTTGTGGAAGCAGTTTGAAAGCCACACATACCCACAGAATGGGACCACTAAGTGCTGAAGTTGACTCACTACTGAGGTAAACCCAGCACAAGAACTGTTTGTCAGCAGCTTCATGGGTTTTCATGGCTGAGCAGCCACATGTTAACTTAAAATTGTCATGCGTAATGAAAAGTGCCAACCAGAGTTGATAAAGCACACTGCCATTAGACTCTAAAGCACTTAAAGTGAGTTCTTCAAAGTGACACTTTATTATCTGACAGTCTAATGAACAATTCTGTGTTTGTTGTATAGAGGAAAACACTACCATCATAAATGCGTAACATAAGATAAGATCTGATGCCAAATATAAAGTTTGGTGGAGAGGGAATAATCAACTGGGGTTGTTTTTCATGATTAGGACAGGAAAGTTTTAATTCTACAGTATTTAAAGACATAGAGCACAGTTCAAAGAAACAGGCAATTTCTGGTCGCAGCATAACAATGGTTGAAATGACTTATTAAGTTTTGTGTGGCATGACCACAACCCATCTAACAACTTTGAATGAATCAGAATATAGAATGTGGTGAGTCCGGCCTTGCCATCAAACATCTGTACATTCATAGAGTGAATGACTGCAGCCAAAATCTAGTTACAAAATCTAGTGGAAAACTTGTTGAGAAGGTTACATACTATAACTGCAGCAAATGTGGATGTTAGACTACTGGAGCACATATGGGTGTTTTTGTTTGGAGGTCTGCATAATTTTGACCATGTTTTAATAACTAGAGGAGTTATTTTTTCAAAACTTCTACCTTCTTGTGTATGACATGGCATACCTTAATTATCTATTTACACCACATTTTGATCACCTCTTTTTAAATGCAAAACATTCTAGATAGTAATTTTAGTAAAACTTCTTTCTGGATGGAGCCTTCCCACTGATTCTGGGATTATATATAGCTCTGGTCATCATTCAGGACATCTGGTTCTAAATTTCTTAATTATTTACAGCTTCCTACAAATAATTTGGAGACTATGTAATTTTAGGATACTATATCAGATTATATTTTTATTAAAAAGAATGGCATAACCAATGTGAAAATGTAATTTTTCTTTTTAGGTTTAATTCAGTTGTGTGGTTCAAGGATGGTTCTGTTTTCTGTGATATTAGTTTGAGGTCATTAATAACTATTAATCCATATACAATATGAGTAGCAGAGTATGTTTCAGGGGTCCTCTACAGTCTTTTACAGTATTTTTATCACATAGACATTGCAAATCATTCTCTGTATCCATTGTGAAAATATTAGATCCATTGTAAATCTATTTCTTACAAAATGAGTCTCATGCATTTTTGAAAATATATGCCACAGAAGAACAACTTTTGAATCACAGAAGATACTTTCATTGAACTGCTCTTTAAAAAAAAAAAAAACTCAGTTAAAATCACTGAATCAAAAAGTTCTTTAGGGAGTCAAAAGGGGTTGTTGTATCATCTCAGATAGAATTTTTCAATTGTGTGCTGTCTGAAGGTTGGCTAGCCGGATGTTTTGGGACTTTGGAGCTTGCTCACAGCAGACGGGCCCCTCATCGCCCCAGGTAAGAGGCAGTGTTGCACATAATGAGTTTGGACTTTGAGGTCCGTGGCGTAAATTTCTGGCACTGTGGCGGAACACTGGAGGCATAGTGTGTCACTCTGCTTCGCAGCGGGCCGTGGAGCAAGAGAGATCTCCCCTGCCACTGTCAGACCCCTCCATTCAGAAAAGGAAGAACAAAGACTTTGATGTTTCTCACCATCTCACCCCAACACTGCTTTTCAGATTTATCACCGGTTCAGTTTTAAATGCGTCCTGTTTTGTAATCAGCAGCCTTTTTCTCTATTGGTCCATCATCATGGCTGCATTGTATGGAGCACAATGGCAAGTAGCTGTTTTGCATATCTGAATTGTCATGCACCCAGATGACTTTCGTTGAAACCATACAACAAGCAGCAGCAGATAAGAAAAGAATTTGAAAAGCTCTCCACATGTTGACAGACATGTTTAATGGCAACCTCTCAATGGCCGCAGTCCATTAATTTAGTGAGTAGGCCTTTTCACCTGTTTGTGTAACTGGGTCAGCCAAAGCAATGAGCGTACAGTGAAAGAAGACTGTGTAAAAAATTAAGGAGCTTACATTTATGACAGGGCATAGGGGCAATGACTATATTCAGCAAGTACAAGCACTGAAATAAAATTCCTTTTTTTTAGTGGCTCTCACAGCTCAGTGCCAAATCTCATTAAATGAGTGAAAGTTAAGAGATCCTGACGGGAGATGTACAGGGACATTAAAGTTCCCCTGTTTCAAGGTAATGGTATATAATCTCACCTGTACTTCTGCAACGACAGCCTCAGGCAAACAGGCATTACAGTGAGAGTGAGAGAGAGAGAGGGACAGAGGCAGGGAGGGAAAGAGAAAGAGATAAAAAGCCACTCCATCCTAAACCAGTTTGCTGTGATACCAAATTTTGTCTTCAACCACTGAGGAAGATTTCTGTTAGCAAAATGGCTAGAAAGTCCTTTGTGGCCCCCAGTACCCTTAGTAAAAAATACAATATGCAGTTTTTTACTTGCTTATGTAAGACATTGTTGAAAATCTATAGAAAAATCTCCAGAAAGGTAAAATTATAGGAGGGTGAAAACATTTTTAACCCGTAGATTATTTCAGATTTTGAACTACAATATCAATAGCAAAGTATTTACATTTGCATTTGATGGAGTTCACTAGGGTGTCTGGTTTATAATGTGGTTTTGCGATTTAAAAAATGCATACACCACTCTGCTACAACACTGATATCACTGACAAGTGAAGTGAATAAAACGAAGAAATCTCATTATAGTACACTAAATTAGGTCTTACGTTCTTAATTTAAAAGCAGAAAAATGTTAAAAGAACCGAACAGTAATGAGTCATGAGTGTCTCCAAAGCGGCAGGTCTTGGAGTGTTCCCAGTATGCAGTGGTCAGTACCTATCAAAAGTGTACAAGGAGGGACAACCAGTGAAGCGGGGACAGGATTATGCGTGCCCAAGGCTTATTGATGGATGCAGGAAAAAAAGGCTAGCCCACCTGATACAAAAACCCACAGAAGAGCTACTGTAGCACAAATTGCTGAAAAAGTTGATGCTTGTTATTATAAAAAGATGTCAGACCACCTTGCTGTTTATGGGGCTGAGTAGCTGCAGCCTGGTTGAAGTCTGCAAGGTATTTTAATGTAACTCTGCATATCTACATTAATGTTTAAAAAAATTTCAACCATTTCTGGTGATCTGTTACAATTGTTCATATAATGTAAAGGGCAGCAAGTGTTTTTATTTCTTAAAAAAACACCACAAAGAGTTACACATTATTTTTTGACAGCAACAATAAACAGCCATTCTCTTGCTCATGTATGAAACATTTTAAGTACAAACTTACAAGTGTTCATGGGTATGTATGGTTTATCACATGCTTTGATTAATTATTTACGGTAGCAGGTGTGTAATTATTGTCAATTATAGCCCTGCCTGAAATATTACATTTTAATAAGAGGAGATTGAAATGTTTTCTGTTGCTGCTAACAGTGGGTGTTTAGACATTTGTTAGATTTTACTGAGCTAGAAATGTGTCCCTGCTCTTTATTGTTCTTTGGCAATCCCTGTTGGGGGAGTCGTTCCCAGCATGAGAGTTGCTGTAGCTCCTGCTTGTACAGGTCCCATGCTGTTCACATTCTGACTTTGGAGTGGGAGCATGTGGCTAAAGGGCCTTTACCTCAGCCACCATAGTGTAACATGGTTACAGGAGGACTCCAAGTCCTGATCTGCACCTCACCATGTGTTCCCCCCAGCGGTGTGCCCTCACATACATATGCTCAGTACCAATGTGCCAGGACAGGACTTGCCAAGCCTCAAGGATTGGTCTGGAATCTTGAGCGACTGGCTTAGGCCTACTGAGATTATTTTTAAAAAACGTCTCATTTTTACAGGCTTTAACATTTAAAACAATTATGGAAATGAAACCAAAGTAAAGTACATTAGTGTTGTTGACTCCCCTTTGATAAGATCACTGCTGTAATTAGAGAAAGAAACCCAGTTGGCAACTGTTCTGTAGCTGCATGGGAGGAAGACCCCATACATGATCAGTTTTATACAGTCTATGATTAATGAGCATCTTATTGACACATTCATGATTGATTAGCTTCTCATTGGTTAGCCTGTGATAGGTCAGTCCATAATTTTTTATCTTATGATTAGTGACTACATGATTGATTAACGGATGATTCATTAAATGATTGGATATAAATCTAAGTGGGTTAAAATCTTTATCATTATGTGCAATATCTTATAACTGTGTGCAATGGTCTTACTATATGAAATATGAAATATTACTGGCGGTGGGTGGGCTTCCCCGTCCGGTGGGTGCGTAGCTTCTCGGTGCGCAGGGTTCGGGTCCTGCACTCTGTCTGCGTCTGTGGGGCCAGCTCCTGGCGGTGGTGGCCGCACCGTTGTCGTGGGCCGCCTGAGCTCCCGCCCTGTGGCCAGGAGGGCCCCTGTCTGGGGCCTCCCCCTCCGCCTCTTGGGGCTGGCGCATGGCCCGCATGGGGCGTGCGGCCGGGGTCCCCTGGCCATTGAGGGAGCTGCGGGGTCCAGCGGCCTCCGGTCGGCTGGGTTGTGCACCCTCACCCTCATTGCAAAACAACATTCCATGACAAACTCGAACATTACATGCGCACTCACACTTACACATATTCATACACATGCACACACGTACGCACACACGGATACACATGCACACGCACTCGTCCTCTCACTCACACACACACATTCACGTGTACACATGTGCATACATATAAGCACTGTCACACACTTACACAGGCACATACACATACACCCTGTTCCAAATTATTATGCAAATGATATTTTTTCTCATTTATCTAAATAATTGATGTAAACAACAGTCA
>JBBJLS010000006.1:5913874-5942664 GCA_037577275.1 Bryconaethiops microstoma | reverse complement strand
TCCATGAGTTTAATTGAAAACCAAAAAATCTAATTTTTGTGACACTTAAATAGAATTTGCATAATAATTTGGAACAGAGTGTACTTATATATACATACACATAGGCACACGTATACACAAACGCACTTGCACACGTCCACTCACACACACATACACACACACTCATGCGTACATGTACGCACACATATAGGCACAGCCACGCACATGCACATAATTATATGCATACACTTATATACACATACACACATATGCAAACATGTACACAAACTCACTCACATACACACATACACCCATGTATATACATAGGCATACATATAACAATCAGAGGCACACATACACATACTCATACACACACATACACATACAAACACACATACAGGTGCACACATATACGCTCATGCATACGCACACATACACACAAGCACACAGGTACATAGGCATATACATAAATATAAAACTACCCAGAATCACAGGTTTCTGTGTGCTGTTACAGTGTTGACCGCAGGTGTGTATGTTGTCCTTACGCTGTTACAGTGTTGCGGTTGGTGGGTATGTTGTTTTTGCATTGTTAGTGTTGCCGTTGCTCTGTATTTTGTTCTGTGTTTGTCTGGTTGGTTCTTGTTTTTCAAATTCAGCGTTCGGCGCACTGACACAATGGCAGCAGTTTTCGCTTGGATCTCTTCTTTATCTTTCCCCTTTTTCTCTCTCGCTATAGGATCATTTCCTTTTCTCTTTATGTTCACTTGTTTATCTTTCTCTATTTTTTTCTACTCTCTGATCTGGCCTAATTATAAATCAAATGAATAAATAAATAAATAAAAAGACCAGATAACAAGGGGGGCTTATACTGTTAAAGCCCCACTTGGCAAAACAAAGGTGTCAGGCATATCATGGCACCCAGCTTCACGTTCTGCTTGCTAAGATGCCAGACACGACAGCAAAAAAAAAAAAAAACATTACTTATCTACTACTGATCTCTACTGTACAGTAACAGACTTGGGATAGAAAACAAATCCACACCACTATTTGTATTGCTAGTAAGTTATTAATCTATAGTAGTTACACCCTAGGATTTAGTGTATTTAGCATAGTGTATTTTGTAGAGTATTTTTTTATTGTTTAACTTAGGATTGCCTATGATTGGCTTCTGATTGGTCAGCTCATTATTGGTTGACCAGTGATTGGTTAGCCCATAAATGTTTAGCTTATGGTTAACTGGCTTGTTATTGGTTAACATGTTATTATTGGTTGTTGCTATTAATTAGTTTACCCCTGTTTGGTTAGCCCATTATTAGTTTGCCTATTATTTGTTAATACGTAATTGATTACCTTCTAAATGGTTAGCCCAAGAACTTTTGACTGATGCTTGATTAACCAGTGATTGGATAGTTTCTAATTGGTTAGCATTGTCCAGGATGTGTCGTTATCACTGCTGACCATCTTTTTTGCTCGCAGTTCTGAACACGGAATACTTTGAAAACCAGATCCACTTTAGCTAATCTGGCTAGCTAATACGATCAACTGCAAACAAGAGTGTGCTAGAGTAGAGTCTCCAGAAAGAGATATTTCTGTATATTTAATGAAAAGGACAAGATTAACAGCTCCGTGTATAGTGGGAGTAAAGCTATTTTCCCCAAATCCTTCTCTATAGTAGGGAAGACTATCCTTACCCTCTGGAGTGATCCAGCCTGCTGGACAAAAGCGGCACTAGCTGATAATTACAGCACTGAGGCTCAGTTTGCAGACTTTGCATGTTTGTCCATTGTAACTGTGTTACAGATTTATGGCATGTTCATGACATTTAGTTTATGCAAAAATGCAAGGGCAGAAATATTTAAATAATTCACCTCTCTACTTAAGTATAATTTCGGAAGATTTGTTCTCTATTTAGGTATTATTGAAAATTAATACTTGTACATGTTCTCAATTACCATACTAAGAGAAGCAAAGTCACGTTTACTCCTTTTTATTTTCATTGTACCACTGCGTCACACACACAACCAGGTGAAGGAAACTGTAAATACTTTTTAGGTTTAGGTTTTTTTAAGATTAAATGTATTTGTCTCCTTATGTTCACACACCATTTCTCAGCATTTTTCCATCACTGCATGAATGGTCCAGCAAATTAACAATTAATTTATGTTATTTCATTTTATTATTATTTTAATGTTGTCACAATGCTGGTGCAATGTTGATATTAACTGAACAACTTTATGTCAATTCAGTGAAAATTATATATTATATAGTTCCCCTGGAACTATAAAGATACAGATATATCTTGAGGTTAATATCAACACAGTTATACAATGTTCAAGCATAGCATGTTCATGTGTTAAAATGTTTTTCCACATAGTTTTCTTTTTTTAAGCCTTTGCAGCAGACTGTATGCAAACCCACAGTTTCTGATTAAACACTTTTTTTCATGTTCAGGTTTCTACATCCTGGTTTTTAAATAAAAGCTAAAGAGTCATTTTGGTGAATATTCCCCAGACATTTCTCACAGGAGACTGCAAAACAGTCCGGAAGAAATTGTATGCAATGTACTTGCCTTTAACCAGATTTTCATGCTATATTTGATTTTGATCTCAATTTGTAAATATAGGCTTGTGTTTCTCAACATAGAGCACAAATCTGAGTATTATACATTAGGTTTATGCAGCTTAATATAAGTTTGCTCAAACAAGCATTCACAATCAAAACAATTATGCTAACCACACTCAGTAAGTTGCTGCACATATACAGCATTTGTTAGCACTTAATGCAATGACTCAGCCGACATCAATCTAAGTCAACCACTTAGGTGATGTAACAGCAGTTACATTTTCATGCACATGAAAACATTTCCAGACTCAAATAAATGAATGTGGCACGGGGTCTAACACTCATGATGCTCCAACTATGAAATGAGAAGCAGAGGAGACAGAGTTTGTTTAGAGGGTGCCATAATAAGAAGGCCATGACCTACAGTCTCATTCTCAAGGTCTGTTTGTTTAGCTCACTTGTTAGACATGCTGTATGCAAACATACCAGCAAATCAATGGTCTAGAGGTCTAATAGCTTCTCAACCCTTAGAACACGAGCAGCATTGACCTGTACCAGAAGCATAACAAATGGTACATCATCATATGGTAAAACAACTTCTTATGTGGAAGTTCCCTTGGTTTCTGTTGATGCTGAAGGAGCTGAGCTTTGTTTGGTGTTCCTATATCATGTAGAATCGAAGTTATTTAAAAAACATGCAGTTATAATAATAATATCAGCTACTGGGGTTTTAAAAATGCTGTCACACACAAATGAACATAAAGAAAAAAACTGCCCTAACTACTTTTATTTTAGGTCTTAAAAACAAACAAAATATACAAGATCTTTGAACCTGAGAGAAATTTTAGGACAGTCTCTGCCCACAAGTGGGTGAGGAAAACCAGAAAAGCGAAGGGGTCCGGAGAGTGGCTGAGGGGCACAACAAAGAGCAGCAAATGACAAGCGTGTAGGAGAACAAACACTGGCTTTAGACTGATTTACAGCGGTTATATTTGTTAAAATTAGATTTTACTAATACTTTCTGAGTTCTAAGGGTTAAACCCCAGCCAATTTGGCCCTGCCTAGTGTTATCCATGGCAGATAAGAATGCTGTGTCTAGGTTTTGGAGTTCAAACCTGACTGAACAACATGCTGATGGATGAGGTGCTGAAGAGGCTGATCAGTGTCCAGGGGCCAGCACAAGAGTTTGATTGACATAAGGAGACTGAGCTTTTGTTTTCCAGGTTTCTAATGGTGAAGACAGGAATAGGATACCACAACTTGCAACACCAGCTAGCCAGCTACAAAGAGCCATATGCCTGCAGCTACAGTCAGGCTCCAAGTGCTAACAACATCTCCAGAGAGACATACTGCTTGGAGGCTGTTAGCGTGGCTCCAGGATACACAGCCTGTGCAGAGGATCATCATCACTAAAATTTATACATACCCAGCCCACGTTCCATTTCATTTCTGCAGTCCCTGAGTAATTATAATGGCTGATCTGTATTGCTAACAGGTCATTGGAGTCAATGAAACTATGCTAACCCAGTGAGATAACGAAGCAGTGCGCTGAACTGAGCACCAGGGGATTTCTCTCACATGCTGAACTCTACAGAAAATGCATGCATTATCAACTAGAATATTCTGATTCATGTTTCTTATGGTGCTGTTGCCATTCACAGGCTGAACTTGTATGGATATCTGTGGCCTGCATATATTACATTACAATGTCTGAACCTCTGAAAAAAAGGAGAGATGGCTCACCCATAGCTTTCTCAGAATGACGGGGAGTTAAATTAGATACATAAATAACCAAGTGATTTAGATTAAAAATCCATGCTAAATGGATTACTGTGGCTGCGATGCTGCAATCAGTCATCATTTCGGAGAAACGTGATCTATGCATTGTGTAATCACATACTGAAAACAATCACAACCATGAGAACAGCTAAACTAAAACTAGACCGCAGGAGCCAGAGAAGAGATCAATCATTGCCTCCACTCCCCTGTACCTGCCCCACCTTCTCCCTTTCTTTCTCTCTCTCCCTCTCTCTCTCACTCTCTGATGTAACTCTACCTATGTGTCACCAATCCCTATTTGGTTCCACTCCATTCTCTTTTCTGATATTTCTTCTTTCTCTTCCAAGTCATGGTATTTTCCACTCTCTGTTTCCCCTCCATTTCCTCCATTCTCAGTGTGTTTCAGTGAAATGAAAGGTCATGTCATTAATCTGCTCCCTCAGTGGAAAATGGCAGGATATCCACCTGTTCCAGTCTCTTCTATTACCACTGTGTGCCGCTCCAAGTACTTCCTCAATCGTTGCCTCTGTGCATCTCGATTAGTGCTGTGATCGTTTCTAGGAGTGACAGTCTTCAGTTAACACATGACACATTCAAGTGACATCAATTTGCATGGCATGCTTATTCTCAAATGTGACTAGTATGTGTATGAATGCTTAGTCTGTCATGCTGTGGAAGACTGCCTTTAGGGCACTTCACTCTTAGCTCCTGCCAGCTCTTTTTGTGTTTTCAGCAATTTTGCACTGGGCCCTGGTAGACATGTGTGTGTGTATATGCATGTATGTGCTAGTTTTTATATGTTTGTAAAGGTAAAATGAAAAATAGGGCTAACCTACAACTGCAGGATCAACGAACTGAGTTAAAGAGTAAGGCGAGTTTTTTTTTTGTGTGCGTGTGAGTTAGAAAAAGCTTGCTTTATTAAGGGTGGCAGTAATTATGACTGTTGACATATGTGTGTGTGTGTGTGTGTGTGTGTGTGTGTGTATGTGTGTGCGTGTGTGTTTGTGTGTGTGTGTGTTTGTGTGTGTTGGGATGTGGGGATGCATTCTGTGGATTTTAACATTGTACTGGACAGAAAAGGGCAACACTTTATTTTTTATTGCCAGCGGTTATACATCTCTTTCAGACCCAAAAGGACATGACCCATATGCCATTGCTCTCAGACATTCCTTTCACTTCAGTCTGCAATACTAACTGAGCATACCACAGTCATTTCAGTTTTGACTTCTTGCTATTGAGGCAATAATTGTCTAATTTACATGCTGAAAATAGTTTATTTTCCTTTCAGCTCACTCTTTTCAGTCTGTACCCATGTGTAAACATCAATTCCATATAAAAATGCAACAAGTAAGACCCATTCCACATACATGGCTAACCGCATTTGGCCCAGTGGGTCGTCGCTGTGTTTATTTTTCCTCGGGCCGCGTTTCTGTCTATGCCACTCATTGTCCTTGTGAATGATTAGAATGCGTCCCGAACGCCAGCGTCTGTGTGCTCATTAATCAGCCTGTGATCACTGAGGTGGCTGCTAAATAAACAGTGTCCTCATCACCCTGTTCCCCTTGGGCTGCCGCTGCGCCCCGTAGCCCTGCGCTGGAGGAGAGCCTTCGCTGGGAAGAGCTTCAGTTAAACAAACAGCCGAGCTGCAGTCAGGGGAGGCTTCTTGTAATCAAGGCACAATCTGTCTGAAGCTGTATGTAGGCCTAAGTATGTAGGCCTTCATTTGCCAGCATAATGTTTTGAATGGATAATCAATTACTATGCAAAACAAATGCCCAAATGAGACGTTTTCAATCAAATCCTTGATAGGGATAGGACAGTGTGGGCCTTGTAGACCTGCTGTTTCCGAAGCACATACTAGAAAGACTAGTGACTTATCACCTTATCATGGTTTATTATGCACGCTTGCTGACATAAAAAGTGAAGAATGTTGCAGAATAATATATAATCAGATCAGAGGACATACTCTTGGTCAAATAGATCATCATAACTTTTTGGGTGTAAGTTCAAAACCATTTTATATTTTAAATTCAGACGATTATAAGCTGAATTTTTAGATAGACCGGGCATAACATAACTTTGACGCCAAGCTCGGAGGAGGCATAAAATCAAATTTTAGACCTTTTCACATGCTCTCTGCTTGTCAAAGTGCTGCTGCATATCACACCCAGACTTGTTCTGCTGCAAGCGGCTGATTTCACCATAACTTACACGCTAAATTAGCTAACTCCAGTACAAAACACACAAAATGGTTAAAACCAAAGTGGTTACATGTTGTTTTGTTAATTTATTGTAAGAAATTTCTCATTGCTTTCCATGCGTTCCATGCTAACCGTCCTGTGTGAGAAAGGTGCAGAGCTTGCAGTGTAGCACGTATTTACAGATGCCAACTGCAGAAATCTTCGAGAGTCCATGTCCCAGAAGTGGAGAAAAGTGAAGAGTTGTGGTGTATTTCAGGTGTGAGTCAAGAGGGTCATGAACCTTAAAATCTATTTTTGGAGGGACATAACAGAGAAATACTATTCTATTCCCGAACCCACCCGCACTGCCTATTTTTCTCTTTTTTAAGTTATAAATTTATCCATCAGCATGGAAAATCAATCATCATTCACTGCTGGTGAACTTCTACTTATTTTTACTTTGGTAGCACTAACTGGCAAGTTGTCAGTGGTAGGTACACACAGCTTTTAGCTTAGTAGCGTGGATTGCTTTCCAACCGTCATTGTTACATATATTTTCATATTAACACACTATCAGTATGTGTTTTTGCATCTATGTGTAACTTTGGTAAATTTACTTAGCCCTTAAGAATGCTTTAGTAATATTTTGGTGCCCCTGAGATTACATTTAAAATCATAAATATTTGATGAAATCATACAGGATTCACATTCTAGAATATGAGCCTTATTAAAAATTAGAATTAAACGCATTAATAATCAAATGCTACTGAAAGACCCTCATAGAGAACATACATGTGTACTCACTAGCTATGTTCCATTGTTACCATGATGATCTGTTACCCAGTTTCCGTTGTCAGAGGTCACTTGACACAATATTTTTGAGGACTTTCAATTTAGCGGTGACACTGACGTGTGAAAAAATGAGCACATACCATCATGCCACCACCTTGACTGTGTAAAGAAAGGTCAGGGCCCTACAGTGGGTCTAAGGTCAGAAACTGAGCAATAATTAACCCCCTTAACTGGAACATGCACAAATAGATGCCAGGGGGGCTTGAGCTCCTGCTCTTTTGCCCTCATGCTGCAATAATGTCCTATGGTCAGTATGTCTAATAATTGTGTCTAATACTCCCATGGTTTCAGATGCAATTATATATATATATATATATATATATGAATTGTGAATACCTAGGCTACTTTGGGAAAAAACTCTTTTGTTTGTTTTCCACTGAAATATAATTAGACTGTCTCTCTGGGTATATGTCTCCCATATGCTGTAAATTAAATTCACATGCCCTTTGTTTCCCTTGAGTCCCTGCCCCTAAAATGCCTATGCATGGGCCTGCCCATTAAATCCTAAATTATTTTGTTGGTACAGAATTTAATCTCTTTTATAACTACTTAACTAACTTATTGGTGTCATATTACTTACCAAGTAATGATAATCAACCTTATCGATCAATTCTTAAAGCCCTTTCTAACCATTTTCTTCTAACTATAATGCAGAGCTTTTGTGATGAATTTACTATGAACTTGCAGAGAAAGAAAGAACTGTCAAAACCAGGAGTGCCTGAATCTCCTGCAGTTTGCAAGTTCCCTTCCTAAACAAACTCAGTAAACCTGTCGAATAACAGGTGAGTTGAACCATGTGTGTTTGGGCTGGAAAATTACCAAACTGTGCTGGACACCAGCCCTCAAGGCACCCCAGGTATAAGCACCGGTCCTGTCATCAGGAGATCAGTCTCTGCCACATCTTTCCATGGCAGAGAGTCCAGGACAGCACAACTGACATTGATCTTTCTGCGTGGGACGGCCCACCCTCTCCCCCTTCACTTAGCATCCGTGTTAGCTGACATAACAGAATTGCCATTGTTCTCTTCCAAGCATGCTGAGCTGTCCAGTAAACACTGCATAAAATACAGTTTTAAAAGATACAGTGGTGATCCAGGTAATGGAGGAGGCATGTGCTAGCCTTCACCCTTCCAGTGTTCACTGAATCATGCGATGGAGGAGACTTATGAGAGAAACTGGGGAGAAAACTTGGCAAAAATTAAAAAAAAGCAGCCCTCTAAAAATAGCATACTTAAAATTATGGTTAATTATGAAGTGTAGAGTTAAGAATGTCTTTCATTCTCATTTTGAAACATTGCTGTTTGGGCCAGCCCTACTGTGATGTATTGAGTAAAAAGAAGCGGAAATGTTTTCCAAAAGGAAGGCTCTTGCATGTTCATACGGTGGATCTACACTGAATGTCCAAATGTTTGTAGTGTAGGAAATTTAGCTTAGTTGATTGATTCTCCACCAGAATATATGTAGGAATTAGCTGAGGGCTGATTCACCACTATATTCATTAATTGGTTAATTAATAATAAATTATTAATTGATTAATTATTTATTAATAGGGGTTTTATATCAAACAGGGTTATTACCAACATGAACTACTCATCCAGTGAGCTAGTTCAGGCGGAATACATTAATTAACCCTTTAAAGCTCTTCTTAATTGCGCGATTAAGAAGAGTTTTGCTTTTGATAGGGGAATTAGTTGGATCAATTTCAACTTATTAACAGGGTGTTTTGCCCACATGGCTATAGTAACAAACTCTACTCTTCTGGGAAAGCTTTATACTAGATTTTGGAACATTGCTGTGAGGATTTGATTGAATTAATTAACCATGTGAGGAGCAATCATGAGGTCAGATACTGATGCTGGAGGATTAGTTCTGAGTCATAAACGCCACTCAAACTCATGCCATTGATCCAGAGCCCTTTGATAAAGAGATGTTAGACTCAAATGCAGCTGCTCCAGAGCATCCAGTTCTATTGACATTCTGGATCATCCAAGCCGTGTGTGTGTGCAAGTGAACACCTGGGCCAGCAATGGGTACGCTTTAAAGTCACTATTTAAAAGGGACATCTGAATACTTTTAGCAACCAGAGAGGGAACAACAAAGTAGCTGTTTATATTAAAGTGGACAGTGGGTGTATGAGCATATACATGTACACCTACACACTTCTCATTATGCATCCCTTGTTGCTCTAGCAATGTATTGTCTATACACAAATGCACCACTCTTATAGAGATGAACACATGCATAGACCAGTGTAAAATGTAGTCTGTAAACAAACAAATCTCCAATCACATTTTTATGCAGACACATTAAAGTGCTCCAGAGTAGATTACATGCTTTTTTTGGCAGAGGAACGCAAATATTAATGCACGTTCGTGGACGGAAGGCTGACTTACTGCTTAGCATTTTCCTGTGAATGAACCTGAATATCCCAGAATTAGTGTGGCCGTCCTGCCAGAGAGCATGTGAATAATCCATCTCACTTTGCCCAGGCGGTGGCTCTGGTGTAAGGGGTGCTGTGGAGAGGAGTTTGGCATGCATGGCCCATCTGCTGTTTACTCCTGGGCTTCTGTTGGACTGCAGTGGCCCCAGAATCACCAATGCTTTCACAATGAATGAATGAGCATCTAACCGTGAGCTCAGAGACATTTGCTTTGACAGATTTCAGCCCAATGCCAAGACAAGGTTATCTAAATCGCCTCTCTCTTCAGGAAACACTAGCATTTCCAAGGAAAGAGACAGTCCTGACATTGTAGGAAAGCCAACAGAAAGCAAACCTTACCTACAATGTTCTTTTGACAAATCTCAATGTTTCAGTTTTTGAAACAAGCTGGCATGGATCTGTGTGGTTTGCAAACAGAGCAGAGGGGTGTAAGCCCCAGCAGAACATGTTTATGAGGCCCTACATTTTTTTCCTTTCAATTAAAATGAAGCAGCGGGAGCTCGGCGTTTGTTTTGTCTTGTGTACTTTCTCCGTTTGAAGTGGGCCCAGACATGCCAGAGCCAGAGAAGCCTTGAGTAAATATCAGATATGTGAGAGAGAGAAAGAGAGAGAGAGAGACAGAGTGTGTGTGTAAGTGGTGTGGAATAAAGAGAATCGGGAGAAAGGTGACGGTTTCAATCCCAACAGCCCCAGAAGCTCTCTGTCCAGATAAAGAAAAGGCATTTGTGGTAGCTACAATGCAGCCAGTTATCTGCTGTCAACAGGACTCCCTATCATAAGAAAACGTGAATTAATTGAATGATATCTCTTGTATGGAAAGAAAAGGGGCGCAACAGAAGACGGCGCTATCAATATGGTATTATCGAAATGCAGATAGAAGAAAGAATGCAAGGTTCCACGGTTGTTTCTTCGGATTGTCTTGACCGGGGTCATTCTCTGCTTAAATTTAGACTTCTAGCTGATGCTTTAGCTAAAAAAACCTTCACTGGCTAACTGCAGGGACAGTGTCCTAAAACAACTGCTGAAGGCAAGACAGAGGAGATTTGACCCAATTTATATACAATTTCTTTAACCACAAGGCCACTGCCATGCCACCCCAGCTTTTCATTATTTAAACATACTTATTTAAACATAGAGCCACGCACACACATGCACTTACACCCTACAGAGATAGAAACCCAGCTGAGTTATATTTTATTTATATTGTTAATTGTTTTTTTGTGACTCTCACATGTATACTTCAAATTCAGAGTTTTTTCCTGAACAGTACACAGTGTTTCTCAACAGCGCTGCTGTTCTCACTCTTATACCATAGATTTCTAAGTTGTCGTAAGTTATTCCAAATTAATACATTTAAAGTCCGTTTACATTGTATGACCACAATATACTTTTCATATTAAATGCATTTTAATACACAAAGGTGGTCTCAACACAGTGTAATGAAACTAATGTTTTATCGCAACAATATGACCCTTAATTGGATAAGAGCGTCAGCTAAATGCCGTAAATGTAAATGTAATCGTCATAACTGTACCAGCTAGTTGTCATAACTCTACCAGCTAATTGCAGATAACTCTGTCATAACTCTACAAGCTCTACCTAAACCTGCTGTACCCTCACCTACTGTACCCCCACCTACTACACCTCTATCTACTATACCTTTACCTGCTTTACTTCTACCTGTCATACCTTTACCTAGTCTACCTCTACCTAATGGTACCCCACCTACTGTACCTGGACCTGCTGTACCCCCACCTACTGTACCTTTACCTACTGGTACCCTACCTGCTGGACCTTTACCTATTTTACCCCCAACTACTGTACCTTCACCTACTGGTACCCCACCTACTATACCTTTACCTGCTGTAACCCGACCTACTATACCTTTACCTGCTGTAACCCCACCTACTGTATCTTTACCTGCTGTAACCCCACTGACTGTACCGTTACCTGTTGTACCCCCACCTAGAGTACCATGACCTGCTGTACCCCCACCTACTGTACCTTTACCTGCTGTAACCCCACCTAGATTACCTTAACCTGCTGTGCCCCAACCTATTGAACCTTGACCTGGTGTACCCCCACCTACTGTACCTTGACCTGCTGTACCTTTACCTACTGGTACCCCACCTACTGTACCTTTGCATAGCTGTACCTCCACCTTTTCTACATTCACCTGCTGTGTCTCCTCCTACTATACCTCTATATGCTTTATTTCTACCTGTTATACTTCTAACTACTGATACGCCACCTACTCTACTTTTACTTCCTATATCTCCATCTACTCTATCTACTGGTACCCCACCTAGTCTACATGCTGTAGCCCCACCTACTGTACTTCTGCCTACTATAACTCTACCTGCTTTTCTTTTAACTGTCATACCTCTACCCAATGGTTCCCCCACGTACTCTACCTTTATCTGCTATATCACCGCTTGCTGTAGCTCTGAATGTTTTACTTCTATATACTTTATCTCTACCTGCCTTACCATCACCTACTTTACTTCCACCTGGATTATCTCTTCTTGCTCTATTTGTTATTATTACTAATCAGATTTTTTTTTACTGTATAGTTGCTTCAGTGCCACATGTTTTGCCAGTTTTACTATTCATTATGTTATTATCACTTTTTGCATATTCTATGCATATTTATTATTCAGAATTTAAGTGTGGAAGTGATCATGTGGGAGTGAGTGGGGAGTAAACATTCCACTGTTATTGTCACACATGGGAAAAGTCTTCTCCCTGATTTGCCATCTGTTCTACCTCTTCCTACACTGCCTCTATCTGCTTTACTTCCATCTGCTTAATGCACCTGACTCTACGTCTCCCTGCATTTACCTCTACCTGCCTTACCTTCTATACATCTACCTGCTTTCTGCAGGTTTTCACTCATCATTATCACTGCTTTTTAGCATTTTCATATTGCACATTACTTGGCCAAGCACATCTCTGAACAAGGCTGCCGTTTACTCCCAGCAGCCAGTAAACAGTGCACAGAGTGACTGCATGCAGGGAGGACTACGTACACACAGCACGCAACCAAAACAAGGCAATCTGCTTTAGAAAGTATTCATTAGAATTCTGTTCAGAGTCTGGCACATAGTGAGCTACTTCACGATGCAAGCAGACAGTGTATCCACTACTCTATTAAGGAAGCATAGGGGTTGCACTTTGGGTTAATATATATCTGGATACATATAAGGTGTGTATCCATGATATCGAAGTCAAATGCCTCAGCAAATAAGTTAAGAAAAGAAAGGGGTTGTGTTATTCATATGTGGTTTGAATTTGGGATGTTACTGTAATGATTCTCAACCTTGTCCTAGAATATATCTACCCTGCATATATATTTTATCACCATTTTATTTATTTATCTGGCACCCAACTTGCCCTTTCAATGTTGTAGAAAGACTTCATGATGGGCCAGTAGAAATGGGTTAAATTTTTTTATAAAATCTAGTTACATGAATGTATATACATAAAAGTTAGTAACTTATTTACTTATCCTTTAACATTACCTTTTCAGAGATACAAAGTTTTGAAAGTTTTCTGTTCTCAGTACTGTCAGTACTACAAATACACCAGTAATGACAATACTTTTTCCTGAACTAAGTTGTGTTTGTGTGTTATGTGTAAAGTAAAAAAAAAGTGCAAAGTGACTACTCTGTCATATGTGAACACACCACAGCACAAAATTCTTCCTCTGTATTTAACCCATTCACCAAGTGAAACAGCGGGCAGGCACACAGAGCCCGGGGAACAGTGTGTGGGGAGGGTACCTTGCTCAACAGCGCCACTAGCAGTTTTGGGAATCAAACCTACAACTTTTTGATTGCAGGGCGAATGCTCTAACCACTAGCCCACCAGCTGTGGACAGCCCAATCCCTCTCATGTCACGCACATTTTAGTGTTCTCCATGCTCCCAACACACATAATCCAACTAATCAGTTAATTATCATGCCTTTCTTGGGCTGGAGGGGTTTAGCAAAGCAGGGAAAACAATTAATTGTGCAGGACAGGGGCTAATAGTGCTAGGATTGGGCAGCACTGTGTTATAGTATTGGAAAACAAAAAAATGTGCTGGGGTACTCCACAACTAGGACTGGGAACCAATAGTTCAGCTTTAGCACTACAGGTGACAAAGCCTGACTAGTAAGCGCAATGTGTTTGTTATGGCTTGGAGCCAAACCACTGTGTTTACACTGAGGCTTGATGGAAATGTCATAGGACCAGTGAGTTGGGACAGCACCACATATAAAAGCTGCAGGAGAGAAACCCTGCATGACCTTTACTGCAAGATTTTCCCTAAATTGCACACAGCCACACATAAGCACATGTACACATACACACATACACACACAGTTTTATGGAGTTGATGCAGCCCTTCTCAATGGAAAGCCTGACCTTTAGCTCTGCTGCAGAATTGATCAACTCACCTTCTTATTCATGCCTTAATCATCACCCGGTCGTGCCCTGCTGCCTGTTAAACTCTCCGCCATTAGACGGGAGCGTTATGCAATGTTACATGACTGGACCTGATTTGAATCACGGCCACAGCTATAATTACTCTGACCCTTGGAGGTCTCGGGGTGCCACTCTGATTTTCAGTGCCATGGTGCCTCTGCTGCCTCCTACATGCTTCTCTCACTAAAGCCCTTTAATTAGGGCAAGAATGCCTCCCCCACAAATTAAGAAACTGTGACGAGGATAAGAGAAAAAAGCAGGACCCTAGGGGACACTCAACACAAAAACATGCACACAGTGCGTCAAACAGGCTATTAACAGCTATAGCCATGAATGTTCCAAATAGCTCTGAGGTCACAGCATCGTGAACTCATTAACTCACTTTAATGTTTGTTTTTTGCTGTTTTTTTTCTTATTATGTTTTTATTGTTGTTGGTCTTGTTTTGGAATAGCCCTATATTACATAAAGCAAAACTTGGTTGAATAATTCAGGCCAAAGTTATGATTGTCTGAATAAACCCATCAAACCACCTGCCTAATATTGTGTAGCTCCTCCTCGTGCCACCAAAGAACTTGAATTCCACAAGACCTCTAAAGGTGTATTGTGGTATGTGGCACCCAGACAACAGATTCTTTAAATCCTGTAAGTTGTGAGATGGGGCTTCCATGGAGTGGAGTAGTCCGGCACATCCCATAAATACTTGATCAGATTGAGATTCAGAGAATTTGGAGGCCAAGTCAACACCTTGAACTCTTTGACATGTTTCTCAAACCGTTGTGCGGCTGAGCACATTATCTTGTGGAAAGAGGCAATTTCCATTAGGGGATACCACTGACATGAAGTACTGTACTGGTGTATGATCTGCAACAATGTTTAGGTATGTGGTTTGTATCAAAGTAAAACCCATATTTCCCTTAAGAACATTGTCCATAAAAACACACCACCTCTGCTGGCAGCAAGCTGAAATGCATAGTGTGTTCTGACTCCTTTCTATCTTGGCCAGGATTTTTCATCTTTCACAATTTTTTTCAGCTCTTGTGTGAGAATAGACAAGATAGACTAACCTTCTACATTTTTTTCTGATGACCTTATTGCTGTTATTTTCATTATTTTTTAATAGTGTTGTCATTGTTCTGATGTCTGAAGGCCTGTTATTGTTGTTTACAATTGCCTGCCAATTGCAGCGTGCCCTGATGGCAGCTTTAACAGCTGAGCTGTGTGTGTTTGTCTGTGTGTCACCCTTGAGGCCTGCTAAAGGTCAGCAGGAGCAGATGAAAGGAGGTGCAGCACACTGGCAGCTCATCTGGCCTCCTCTCTTCACAACTGCTCACTCACAAGCCACTGACTGCATGGGGATTCTTCCTAAAGCTGGTACAACTGTGCCATCGACCTCTCATCTCCATCTGGTGCCAAGACCAAAATAAACCACCCATCGCACAAAAAAGGAGCAAAATCAGAGCCTGCTGGAAAGAGGTGGTCAATGGACACCAGCAGAGGAAATCTTTTCTCAGAATGAAGCTTTGCCCACCCATGGGGACCCTCATAGTGAAGAGCCACACTCAGCGTTTTGGGTGTGCTTTCGCTGGACTGCTGGGTGTACTCTGCTGCTGGACTGCTGCCATTTTGGCGCACAGTGTGTGTATGCATTAGCGTGCAGACACCAGGTCTTCATCAAAGCCTTTTTGTTATTCCAATTCCGAGCCGAAAGGTGGTCCGCTGGCCAGACGTGAGTGAAAGCAGTGCAGGTTGAGTGTGTTATTACACACACAAAGCCTGTCTGTGCTTTGCCTTGTCTCACTGGCCACCTGGCTGACAGCGTTATTAATGGGCTCCTGCTGTATTTATGCACCTCATATCCCCCCAGAGAAAATGAGGCTGCTTGCATTCGGAGCAGTTTGAAAACCACTGTCAACTGGAATTTAGGCTCCACATAGGATGATGGGCCCTTGTTATAGCCTAAGTGACAACGTAATAAATATTAATTGCACTGTGAAATTGCAGTGTAGCCAGTGTCAGACATCTCGCTCTCTTCCATCATAACTATGGGCAGCGAGGATTGAGTGGTAGTCAAGGATTCTTTAATGGACTCTGAGTGCCACCTTGTGGTCGGTGATGAAAGTACCATTTCGATCTTTGAACAATTCAAAGCATTACATTACATTACATTACATTAAATAACATTATATTACATTACATTACATTACATTCATTTGGCAGATGCTTTTTATGCAAAACATTTGAAGGAATCTTTTTGTTGCATTGCATTGTTGTTTTGACCTGAAAAGGCTTGCAGCGTCAACTTCTGTGGAAGCTATGATCGTTGTCAATAAACTTATCTCCGAGTTAAAATACATTTCAAAATATCACCTGCGGTTTGCATTGTGACAAACTTTTATGACAAACGGAAATTCTCCAAAACAATTTTGAATATAATTTTGTTGTAAATAAGTTGAATCTGTTTTGAATATGCCTAAAAGAGTAAAAGGGGTCTTAGAAGTGATGCTAAAAGGGAATGCATTTTAACTCCCATAATACGTAGGTGAGTTAAACCTTTGGCATTATGGCCACATTGTCTCTGTGTGCCAGCTCACAGCCTACAGTGTGCTCTCTGAGGCAAATCCATTTCCACCTGACCCTCTCAGCTCACAGTGGCACCTCTTCTCATCTCGTTGGGGAGGCATTCAGCCTAAGAGTGTTCGTGCCTGTATTTATGACCGTTTTCTCGATTAGCCCACTCAGGCTGCTCTGACCTGGGGCAGCTCCGTGGAGGGCTAATCAAGCCAGCTCCTGGCCAGTGCGGCAGAAGCCCACCATATTCTTTGAGCTGACCTCCAAGCAGCTCTCCATTAGCTTCGACAGACAGTGCCTCAGCATGCCGATGACTCACACAGGCCTGAAATGCATTAGGACCAGCCGAGGCCCTCCAAAGCTCACTGGGCTGGAACAAGGTACTCACTCTGTTCTGTGACTGTCTCTATTTGTATTTTTAACTGTGCCTCTCTGTCTCTGTCTCTCTCTCTCTCTCTCCTCCTCAGTCTCCTATATATTATACCCTCTCTTTTTCCACAGTCTCTCTGCATTTCTTACTCTCTATGTAAGCAAAGAACATTATTCACATTTTCTTGTGAATACTTTACATGAGTGTTTTTGACCTTTTTTTGTAATCTAATCATTGCAATGGGTTGGCAGTTTTTTAAGTGCACCTCCTTGTTCTTACAGTCATTGGCCATTTTATCAGAAACACTGACCATATAGGCACATTTTGTGGATTTACAATAACTGACTAAAGCCCAGTTTTTCAGCCTCCTTCTACATTCTCCATCTGTGGAAATGGACCAGCATTTGAAGCCCTTTATCAGTGTATTAAAAACAGACGCACTCATGCATTCACACATACAGCGTGTGCTTTTTTTGATTGATGTAGCTTCTGTATGATTGTTTAGTGCATGCTGTTTCTTCAGACAGCTTTGATCTCCTGCAAAATTAGGCACAGTTAATTAAATAAGAATTGTGGGGTGTGATTAATGCAGCACAGGGCATATGGTGTGTCTTCAGTTTGTCATGAAGACTAAATTTATAATCCAAATGCAGCTCTACAGAAGATCATTAGAAGCACAACTTGCATGGGTGGTAAACTCACTGTATGCTGTGTGATAACATAAACATATTTATGGTATGTCACACTGCACAAGATGCTGTAAGTAAATTATTGGTCAAACTCTGTGACTGACTGTTAGTCATTAATCCTGCTCATTGTTCATTCAAGCCTTTATGAGTTCTGCTTTTGTGGTAAAATAGGGCCAAACAACTAACAAAATAGTCTGTCATAATGTTTTGCCATATATTTAGCAGCAAAGAGAGTTTTCAGGTCACTCTATATAAGAACCGAAGGCTCAGCCATGCTAATGTATGCAAGACAATATACATGGATTAAGGCAAAAAAAAAAAATCATCTGACGGAAATTTGTTATTTATTTATTTTTTACCAAATACTGCCATTTTCATCTTTTTGCACCATGAACTAAATGGCTTGCCCTGATCGCCCATTTCATTTAGTCAAGCCCATCCCCACTTATTCTTTACCGTTTTCTCGATGTCCGACACATCTCTGCCTTCCTTTAACAGAAGCACGTCCACGTTGGCAAAACCGGAAGCAAACTGACGCGCGAGTGATGCCAATCGAAGGGCTTCTGTCCTGTAAAATATGGCGTTACGGACTATTAATACAGCCCCGTTTACAAATAGCCTAAACTCATTTTAAAGCAGGCTGAATACTGTACAGCTTTGCTGCAGGAGGACAGCACTCGCTGTGGGATGTCAGTCACGACTCAGGTCCGACAGGTACTTACAGCAAACACATACAGTAAAGAGCTGATACAACACTGTCAGAGGATCTAAAGCGAACCGGGTAAGTTGGAACATAAGTACAAGCTTCCGAGCACAGTTCCCCGTCTCTCTCTCTCTCTCTCTCTCTCTCTCTCTCTCTCTCTCTCTCTCTCTCTCTCTCTCTCACACTAGACACACCCCCACAGTCTGCACGCACCAGTGCTGTCTTTACTACTACGTTTTTTTAATCCATTTTTTCCCCGGATCTGCATCAATCTCATTACTATCCTTTAGTGCACTCATGTGACGGAAATCCATCATAGCGACGGAAAACTTTAATCCATGTAATATATTTATTGTAATCAATGTAATTAATAATCTCTCTCAAATACACTAACATACATACACATACATACACACACACACACACACACACACACACACACACACATCCCTTGCCCTTGTGGCTGAACTGAAATTTTGGCTTTCCATAAGCCATCTTTGGTCTCAACAGCACTAGCACCGTAGAACACCATATTAAATGTCCAAAGTCCATTTTTATTTTAACACATGATCAAATAAGGCTTTTACAACGTGTGACAATTTTATCACATGCATTGAAGTAAATCATAGGTGTGTATTTCTGTTTATTCAAATGACAGTATATTTACATCCACTCAAGAAAAGAAGACATGCATTAAGACTCTTTTCAGTCTTGGCCCTCCAGTGGTCGAATTAACTCCCTCTTGCAATCAGATCTGCGGAGTCCTTCGTTGTCTTCAAGCGTCGTCTGAAGACCCACCTCTTGGTGACTAACCAGTCCTCTCGCTTATCTCTTATACATCTTTTCCTATATGTTTAAAAAATCCCTCAGGGAAATACCCTCTTAACTGTTTTTCCTTGCTTGCGTATTAAACGTAAACGTAAACTCAGACATTTATTTGTTATATATGTTGTTGCATCAACTTTCTCTGGAGGTTTAACATTTTATTTTAGACCAAAAGGATCTATAGAAAGAAAAGAGCCTAACAGACTGTAGTTACCATGCTGACAGATGCACACACACATGCACACACACACATTATATATATATAGGCAAAACACCTCTGGCCATTCAAATCTGCAGCATGTATTTTTGTGTGTGTGTGTGTGTCACGAATGACACAATGTCACGAATCTAAATCCAATCTGGGCTGTCTCCTTTTGAGCAGACATGATGCTGCCACTCTCAGCCCTACACTATGCCATCCATCAGGCAAGCCGTATTGATCGCAGTGCCGCTGCCAGCATGCCGGATATCATCACTCCAGAGCTGAGCTATGGGGCATAATAGTTTCTTCATTACCAGCTGCATTACTTGATGAAAGCAAGACTTAGTGGGGGCGGAGAAATAATAGTAGGGGGCTGTTGTGAGAGCGGGGCTGAAGACAATTTACTTCCTCAACAGATGAATAGAGAAGTGAAAATGCCTAGGCCTCTCCAAATAGGATTCCATGGCTGGCGCTTTTGCCATTTGAAGCTCCATTATTTTTTTTTGAGTCATGTGGAGTGTGTGTGTGTGCGTGAGTGTGTGTGTGTGTGTGTGTGTGTGTGTGTGTGTGTGTGAGGGTGGAGTTGGTAGGGGGGTCAACTGTATTATTGCTGTCTGTGTGGGTGAGTGAGTGTGAGAGCGATAGAGCCTTTGCTGAATTCGATTAGTCAGACTCTAATGACTGTTTAAATAGCATTCTGCAAAAAATTTGAATATTTTTATAATGTGCTTTTTTGCACTCTGCTGCCCTTGGGTGCAAATGTGTTGTTTATATGTGTGTGTGCGTGTGTGTGTTTGACAGAAGAGGAGTGTGTGCATGCATATTATAAGGTAATATAGATATAATCTATTTTCCAAGTTTACCCTGTGATATGTCTTATTGTTGAATCAGATTGCAATTGTGTGCATTTTCTCATGCCTTTTACTGGTTTCAGAATGACTCTGTGTCTAAACTTAATCTAAATTAACGTCTTCATTTACTTTTTCCTTTTAACACTTTCCTTTTTCAAAACCTCGGTACAACATATATGTACCAGTGCTGTGGCTAAATAAGCTTTATGTCCTGGTGTAGTGACGATGACAGCTACCACTGGCCTATTTCATTACAGTTAACACAACCAGAGAGACTGCTGGCCTTGCATTTAACGCTCTAGCTGACAGAAAATCACAGTGTTTATTGGCTAACTGACCACATGTCTGGAATAAAAGGTTGAAGAAGATTTTGTCTGTTTTTTGAGGAGGCGGAAGGGGAAGTGGCAGTTTTGAATTTTGTTGTCACTGTTCAAAACCTCCCCTACCCAACCCAAAAAATATTCATTAATCAACCACCTGAGCACAAACTGACCCACAATGTTTCTGCATTATTTACAACTTAGTAAAAATGCTGCTTTGTCACTTTTTGATCCGCCCCACCTTCTCCTGCAACACTGTCTCACAAACTTACCCATACGTCTGACCCTTTGTCTTAAATAAAACTTTGATTCATGTCTAATTGCAGAATTGATGTTAAACAGTGATGGTATGGCACCAATGTTGATGTGTAAGAGTTGCTAGTTCCTTGGAAGAGGACCTTTTTTGCCACCCTTCTATTTTTTTATTTGTCACACTAAATAGTTTCTGATCCGCATATAAATATACAAATCAAGGATGGATTTTGATATGCATACAAATTGATACAAGAAAATAGCTGCTCAATCTAAAATGCCCATATCAACAGTTCAGGCGGTCAACAATTTAAGAAATTCAAAATAACATGATGGGGCTGGAAGAGACCGCAAGGCTGTTTTATCAGCGGCCACAGTGAGAAGGATGGTTAGAGAAATTAAAAAACGGTTTCAGATTTACAGAGTTTGGTAACAATTTTGTGGCAAGAAACTGTTTTCAAAGTATACCAGGATGAAGACTAGCTTTTTAGCAAAAGCAAAAACACTTGGGGCCAGTTTCCCAAACAGGGATTAAGACTAGTCCTGAACTATATTTCCATTTCAATTGAAAATCTCCTTTCGGTGGCAGATCTGTGATTCTATGCATGTGATTTTGAAATGATTATTTAAAAATACATTTTTCAATTTCTTCTGTTAGCCTTATTTTACTCAGAGGATCAGAAACCATTTGGTGTGACAAATATATAAAAATAAATAAGAAGTGGGCAAATAAATTCTTATGGCACCGCCACCATACCCAACCAGAGCATCCTGCCACAAGCAATATAAAAGAACACAGACAGAAGGGCATGATTTTTGTGTCTTCATGGTTAACTGAAGGATGTGGAAAGCAAAGCTGGTTTAGCTTCTTTTTAAAATAGGCAACAGTTTGAGGAGGTCTGAACTCCATGGGGAGCTGGTTTTAGCAGTCTGAAGCGTAATGACCACATGAAATTTCAGCTTGTTTTGTTACAGATCTGGGCACCACTAGCAGCCCAGCTCCGGCCAGTCTAAGAGACCTTCCAGGATGATATTCATGAATGATATACATTTAGGGCCCAAACCCTTGAGTGACTTACAAACAATAAGTAACATTTTAACTAAATTCTGTATCTAATAGGATTTAACTAAATTCAATAAAATTTAACTAAATTCTGTATCTGTCTAATAATGTTTTTAGGGAGGCCAGTGAGAAGAGCATTGCAATAGTCATCCTTGCAGAATATATAAAGGCATAAGTAAGTTTCTCCAGTATCATCAACATACCTCTATCACCCTTTCCTCACTTATGTTAACACTGGCCGTGGTTGACACTGATGACCTTGTTCAACAAATGCCACAAAGATTTAGCCTCTTGTTAACAAATCTGTTAAAGTAGCGTAACAATATTAAAACTGAGAATATTAAATTGTGTTCCGGTCAAATCTGACAGATTTTTAACTTTTTCTCTAGAAAACGTAGTTAATTTCATTGGTTTGTTGTAAGGTTCCATGACTTTGTTTACATAAGGCACTGGAATGCATACAAAATATTTGAAAATTTTTATTATATTTTGTGTTTTATTGAACTTATGGACGCTCATGGTGTTTAAAAACATTCCCACATCCCACCATGCTGGTGCCTTTGAGCACACACACACATATAAACACACACACACGCACACACACACAAACACAGACACACACACCTTGTGTCCCCTTTTCCCCCACACAAATCTATCTCCAATTAAATTTTTACTCCATGGGAACCACACCTGTTGACAGTTCATTCAAACAAAATGAAAAATCCTTGAAGAAATTTTGAGATTGCCGTGCCGTCTAAAATCGCCATAGCAACCGCTTCCTTCACCAGAGCAACCATCTTGTATACCTTTGCAACCACATAGAAACTCCCCAGCCAACAAGTCCTACACCCTAGCAACTACCTGGAAATACCCTAGCAACCACCTATTACACCATAGCAACTACCTGGAAACTACATAGTAACAACCTCCTACACCATAACAACAACCTTTTATACCATAGCAACCATCTGGAAACTCACTAGCAACCAACTCCAACACCATAGCAACTGACGAGCAACTGCTTAGCAACTGCTGAGCAATTGCTTAGCAACCACCTCCTACACCACAGCAAGCACCTAGCAACATTCTAGTAACCACTTTGTATACCATAGCGAAAATCCAGAAACTGTTTAGCAACCACCTCCTACACCATAGCAACTGCCTAGAAACTACTTAGCAACCACATTGTATCTGATAGCAACCATCTAGAAACTCCTTAGCCACAACCTCCTACACTCTGCAACTGTCTAAAAACTACTTAGCAACCACCTCCTGAACTATAGCAACAGCCTAAAAACTACTTAGCAACCCACCCTGACACCATAGCAACCACAAAAATACTTTGTCTTTTTTCTTCACTAAATAAATCATACTGCTCACTTTTGACTGGGAACACAACAGATGTTTTGTGCCAATTTTTAAGAAAATTTAAATGGTTTAAAAACATTGTTGGTTGGTAAACATTGAAATTAGGTTCTCTGTGATAAAAAGTACAAATTGTTTCATGTTAGTATGTGTTACAGTTAAAATAATCTCTCTATAATATTTTTTTCTTAAAAAAATGAATTGTATGACAAGCCATAAATAACAAATGGAAGTTCAAAACTTAATGTTCACATAAATTTGAGTTAGTAGAAAGTTCCAACACAACATTAGGTAGTAAAATATAAATTATCATGGATTTATAATCAACTAACATGTTCCCTGTCAAAAGTGAACGGGAATACAGAGTGTTAAGCCTAAATGAACACAATAGGAGGGTTAAAAGCTTCAGATACAATGAATCAATCAGACTTTTCAATTTGCAAATCACTTTGAATTGAACCATTATTAATGCACTGAAGCTGATAAAAGCTTTTGACTTTCAAATTTAGAGTGCGTAATACATAATAGATTTCAGATTCTAAGCTGTATTACTCTACATTGGCCACCAGGGTGCACTCTTGTACATCTGATATTTTTCAGTGAGAAAATGTCTAACACCGTATTATTACAGCATCTTTGACTTTCATTTATTTTACATAAACAGTTCTAAGAGGGCTGTCATGTGCAAAATATTTGGAAAAATCTACTAAGAGAGACAACAGTGATTGTGCCTATTGTATATTACATTGCATATACAATACATTACAGTCTTAATTAGGGCTATGTTTGTATGATGCATTTTTTACCCCTGCACTATGTAGTTTCAATAATAAAAATAATTATACACATAAAACTGGACTTTCCAGAAGAGGATGTTTTTCTTTGTAGGTGCAAATAGATGTTTTAACTTGGAGCACACAATTAAAATATGATGAATAAAATCACAGTCAAGATTATTCATGAACTACCCTGAAAAAAGAGCAGACCAAAGTGCTGTACAACTGATTACAAACAATCCCAAACCTGACCCTGAACCAAATGCTGTGATAATCAACTCAGTTACATCAGCTGATTTTGAATATAATTTATAGGGGACACCCAAAACAATACATAAAACAATGCATGTTTCTGTATCAGAAAATGCTCCTGTCTAACACTTCACTAAAGCATTGTCCTGAAGAGTTTTTAAAGAAATTCTTAAGCTCTAATCATAGTTATCTTTGCCTTTAAGTAGCTCTTGAAGAGATATGAAGAGTCTAGAAACATATGAATGAAGAGTCTAGAAGGTCAAAAGTGTCATCTCCCCCCCAAAAAATAGTTCCAAGGTTCCCAGTATCCATTCTGGCTTTTCCCTGCTCTAACACAACTGTCCCAGAACATGAGGAGCTTGTGAATTAGTTAATGAGTTAAATCAGCTGTGGCTGGTGTCCTAGTGGTTAGGGCATTGCCCCTGCAATCCGAAGGTTATGGGTTTGCTAGTGTCATCACTGAGGTACCCTTGAGCAAGGTACCATCCCCACACACTGCTCCCCGGGCGCCCCTCATTGGTGGCAGCCCCCTGCTTCACTTGGTGAATGGGTTAAATGCAGAAAAATAATTTCACATTGTTTGCACTGTGTGCAGTGCTGTGGTGGGTTCATGGGTGACTATAAGGGGACAATTTACATGAAATCAGGCAAACAGAAGTGGGAATTTATTATTGAAGTGTCTGTTTATGTTACCGTTTTTGCAGTGTTTTAGCTCGAAAAAGAAAAAAGCAAAGTGTTTTGAACTGTATTGTAGCTGTAATTATAGTAAGACAATCCAGACAGAAAATGAATAAGATGGTTACTAAATGTTTAAAGTCCCAGATCCACAACATAATTATTTCAGCTTACATAAGTGATAAAAAAAAATGTATTCAGTAAATCTCCATTTTTCATGAATGGTGAAGTTCATGCCCTGACAAAAATAGATCCATTTAAAGCTTTGCAGCGTTGGTGCCAGCAGATGGCGGAAGAGAGTTGCAAAAAATTAGAAACATCCACAATGAATAAAATAAAGGGCATATGCCATTTATTCACTGATTATTGTCTCTGCTTGGGCTTTAATCACACTGATTACATATGTAGTCAAGGTACCAATTGTAGTTCTAGTGGTTCTACTGGTAGTGTTTGAGTTCTGTATGATATTTACTTCGAATGCTGGTGGAATATATGATAATAAAGTCAATGTATGGGACAAAAAAACTGTTCTTTCCCAGCACACTACAACATCATCAGTGTAAATGAGATTACAGAAGTCATTCAGCTTTGGACTGTAAGATCACTAGTGAATTATCAGATAATCAGGGGTTTCTGGCACCTTCAGCAATTGTTCTTTGAGCTCTTTGAGAATGTCGTTTGCTGGTTGTGTTCTCTAGGGGTTCTTGAAGTAGCACTTGTTGCTTGAAAGCCTCTTTTGTTACACCAAAACGTGGATTGTCAGTCACAAATATTCTCTTATTACCAATTTGACCAATTTATAGAAATTTAAGTTTAAAGCTCTGCACTTTTGCTCTTTGCTCTCATAACTCACATTCAAAATGAAAAATTCAAGATAGCAACTGAATAATAAGTCTTAGGATTAATAACCAAATAATAAACCTGCTGTTGAAAAGGTGACATAGTTGAACTCTGCTTTACCTCTCTAATAGTTCATTCAGTGCATCTGATTGTATTGTGTCTCTACTTGTCCTTTGGTAGGGCTTGAGGACATAGTGGTGTCATTTTTAAGGCGAGCTTTGGAGAGACGGTGCGATTTAGAGTGAATTAATTCAGTTATCTCTCACAGTGCCACTGGATATTACTCACTTGCTTTTCACTGCTATTTCTGGTCAAAAGAATGTCATCCAACCCCCTCACAGAGACCAAAAGTGCAATAAATAGCTCAATATATCCACAAAATACATTCTCCTTCCCTTGTCTCCTTAGCAACGCAGTCTCACAGTGAAAGTAAAATGAGACATTTGTCTTGGTCTGAGGAGCTGGCGCTGTAGCAGGCTTATCTGTGAGGCGCTTCTCTCTGGCTGTTAACTTTGACCCATAGACCTTGATGAACACAATACAGAAAAAAATGACCTATGCATGATTAGTTCCTTCATGTGTAATAGCATACATTTTTACACTTGTTTCATTTTTTGTGTGAATAAGTCGACTTGTCTGTCAGCTCTTAGCGAATCTGATGTATTAGATGTTATCCGTCAATGTTACTGCACAAATCATTGTGTAAATGTGGATATGCTTTCAAAAGACAGTTCTGGATGAGACTGACCTTATTTCAAGCATTCTGCAGAATATTTGACTCTAAATTTGGTCTGGAGCTAATGGATCATATGCCTTTTTAATGTTTAGTGTCCAGAGAATGCATTAGAATATAGAAAATGTGCCCTCAGGATCAGCACTATTACATGGTCAGTAAACTATAGACGGTGGAAAATTAGTACTGGGGCTTCTGTTGAAGCCACAGTCTGCTACCTTATTGCATGTACTTGCAGAGCCTTAGGAGAAAGGGTTCTGTTCATACCCATAATCTTTAAAGAACCATAGTAAACAGGTTATTCAAGTCAACTCAAATAGGTTTGTCATTTAAACAATGTTATTCCAGGACCACGGAGGAACACATAAACAAAAACAGAAAAACCACAAGACTACATTAATGCAGACAGGAGAGAAATACACAGCGTGCAAAGAGAGCAAAAGAAAAGTGCAAGAAAAACACAAGCAACAAAACAGCAAGACAAGACATTTTGTACAGTTAATGTTTGAATGCATACAGTATTATGGTCAATACTTTATTCTAGAGTCAGTAGGTGTGTTACACAGCAATTAATAATTACTGATAAAATAATAGCAGCATCAGTAGAGAGGGTGTGCAGTATCTAACTAGACTGCATTTCCGCAGAGAAATTGCAAAGTGTGCTTGCTCGAATTCAGAACACAGCATTAGTGTTAGCATTAGCGTTAGCATTGGCATCAGCGTTAGCATTAACATTAGCATAGTGTTAGCATAGCATTAGAATTAGCATAATATTAGCATAGCATTAGTGTGTGTGAGGAAGCGAGTGTGTGTCCCAATACTATTGTCCACATAGTTTTGTATGACAGCTGTGTCCCAATACTTTTGGCCATATTGTTCAGTTTAAACCGTGTGTCTTTGGGGGCGTGGCCTGAGGTCTCATATAAGGGTTCATAAGGATTGGTCACTGCGTGGGGCCTGAAAGTTTCTTCATTTCAATTCATTCATTTCAATGGGGTTAACATGAATGGAAGTGAATGGAGGAAAAAAGGGATGAGCGAAAGACTAGGAAAAGACGAGTGCAGGTCATCACCGACTGCATTTCTGTGTCGGGGAAGTTGGCCTGAGGTATCACATGAAGTTTGGTGGGACTATATGAAAGTTGAGCCCTATTCATTCCGTATTGGAATTTTTTTCGCCGGAAAAACGCGAATAACGCACGAACGACAAGACGTAGCAAAAAGCTGTGAACAAGCCTGCTATTCCAGATTGGTGCCGACGTGTCAGAATTGGAACGGTGTCTCTATCTCGAAAGCCCTGGAAGGAGTAGCGGGCCAAAAAACGGGTGAACAGAATACATACGATAATAATAATAATAATAATAATAATAATAATAATAATAATAATAATAATTAAGAAGAACAATAGTGTGCTTGCTCTGCAATCACACAGCAGCCTTTGGCTGCGATGTGCTTGAGCAAGCACACTAATAAATAACGGGTATTTATAGTCGCAGTTGTGTGTGTGTATGTGTGTGTAGTTTATTAATTGCCGGGTTAGGGTTAATAGTACTTTAATAGTATACGAAATGGTGTTGGGCAATCTTTTAGAGAGTTTATAATTAGCAAAGGAATGTCTATTGGATCAGGTAAAAATACCTATGGCAAATTGGCAAATTAGTTTACTACAGGACCCGATTCAGATTTATAGATTACTAGACTAATCTATAAATACGGTGGCCTGATGGTTAAGTAGTCCCAAGATTGTGAATTCGAATCTCAAGACTGCCAGTGGCACCACTGAGGTACCCTTGAGCTAAGTACGGTCCCCACACACTGCTCCCCGGGAACTGGGTTCCTGGCTGCCCGCTGCTTCACTTGGTGAATGGGTTAAATACAGAAATTTCACAATGTTCACACTTTGTCGTGGTGTTTAACGCGTAATTATAAGGGGCCACTTTACCACCAGAATACTATACGTAGCCTAATACAGTTACCGTTATGTTAACGTAGTATTGTAAAGTTCTACACTATTACAGAAGCATTACACAGCATATAAATATATATA